>CM053591.1:56959129-56984102 GCA_028646515.1 Pseudochirops corinnae | reverse complement strand
TTTGATCATTTTCCCAGCTTATTACTTTACTTCTAACTGTTTATTTAAATAGGGCTCTGCTTCCAGGTGGAAGGTGCACTGTACCAAACTTCAGGGGTTTTGTGCAGCTTTTTTCAGAGATATTTCTAGAGACCTGTACGTTTTCATTTCTTCCAAGGATGTATGATCCAAAAAGAGGTGTTTACTATCCACCTGGCCTGTTATCCACCTGGCCTGTCTGGTCTGTGAGTGCCTACAAACACTCCTTTCTGCTCTGGAACTGTGAGGAGGGTCCCCCCTCCACTGTGGCAGCAAACTTTGCTATGCTAGTGCTCCTCCTCATTCTTGGACAGCCACTCAGGACTGTGACCTGCATCCAACTATGGGAAAAATATGAGCAAAGAAACAAAGTCCTTGTAATATCCTTCTGATCAGTTGTTCAATCCCCTTAAGGTCTGTGGGCTGAGAGTTTCACAATTAGCCACTGGCACTACTGATTTAGTCACTTCCAAGGCCAGCTCCTGGTTTGCTATGGCAGGGGCCATGCTGATGGCAACCTGCGCTGGATTTTGCTCTACTCTCACCAACATCCGACAGACCTTTCCTATTGACCTTCTAAGTTGTCTTTGGCACTCCTGTGGGCTGAGAGGTCTTGAAACCATGACTGCTGCCAGTGATTCAGTCATCCTGAGGCCTGCTCTGGGTTTGCAGGGGTTTGGTCTATATTGGTGTGGCCTGTGCTATACTGTGCTCCTCTCTCACCTTGGTTCCACAGCCTTTTTCCTGTCAATCTTCCAGATTGTCTTGGGCTGGAAATTTCTGTCTTTTTGTGGGTTCTGCTGCTCCAGAATTTGTTTAGAGTCATTTTTAAAAGGTATCTGAGGGGTTTGGGGAAGAGCTCAGGTAAGTCTCTGCCTTTACTTTGCTATCTTCTCCACCCATACCTTCTTTCAAGAGGGAGATTTCTAAAGAGATGTACATGTATAGTGATTTCATACACTCAACTTTGCATTTAAAAGACATGAACGTGTGGTGTAGACTCTGGGATTGCAACTCCAAACTTTCATTTACACTGGCAGGCTGAATCTCCACAAAGATTCCACATCCAGGGTCTCTTGGAACTCTGATGGATTTAGGGTGAATTAGAATTACGGAAATCACCTCTTACAAATAAAAGTGGTACCAAAGATAGGCAACTGAGGATGAATATAACATTTTTGTACAGTTCTATAATGAAAGTTACAAAGTAACTATACCTCCAAATGAACTGAACTTTTACTTGATGCTGAATACAATGAAAAGAATGTTTGTAACTATATTGGGTGATAAAGAAGGTGTTCCAAACAAGGATAAAACCACTCATTGAGGTGACTGGGTGAATGGTAACAGAGAGCAGGCAGAAGGAAGAACTATTCAAAGGCCTATTTTGATTCTACTATTCCTACCAAGGAGAATACTTTTTAGACTAGAAAGAACAGAGCACAAGTGGCAAATGGAATTGGAATCTCAGATAAATGAGAAGTACTAAGAGCAGACTTGGCTGCTCTGAGTGAATTCAAATTACCAGATTCAAAAAACTATGTCCCAGATTACTGAAAGTGTGTATAGATATAGAATTGGGAAGGATGAAAAGTCCCAACTATTTTTTAAAGGTAGAAGAACAGAATATGAAAACTATAGGCCAATGAACTTGACTTCTATTTCTAGGATGATTCTAAAATGGTATATTTTATTTTTATTAAATTTTAGAAATCTCACCATTATTAAAGATGTTAGTGACCATCTAAGCAAAGATACAATAATCACAGAGACAGCATAGTTTCATCATGGATGGGTCTTGTCAGATGGAACTTTCTCCCCTTTTTTATTTGTAAGAGATCACAGATGGGTAGATAAGATGAATAGTATTAATATAATTTATCTAGCTTTTAATAAAGCATTTGATGAAGTGTTTTATACCACTCTTGAGGAGAACATGAAGCAATGTTGACTGGTCATAAAGAGGTACACTGTAGTAGAATTAATTAGATTTGGAACTTTCTGAACAACGAAACTAATTTGAACTCAAGTTAGCAGACATGGATGAAATATATCTTAGGGTTTCGATAGGAGTGATTGCCAAGTCACTGTCAGTAATTTTTTAACTGTCTTGAAGAATGGAAGAGGTGCTTTAGAACAGAATAAGGGGCTATGCCCTGCTTTTGGGGGAAATAAGAGGAAGAGATGGAGTCTACAAAGTATAAGATTAGCTTCTCTTAGAAAAATTCTAGATCACATTATTAAGGATGAGTAAAAAGCAGCATGACTGGAACAAAAATAGGTCATACTTTGCTACCTCATTTCCTTTTTGTTTGGGTAGGATAACTAGATTGATAGATCAAAGAATTATTGTAGAATTTGACAAAGTCTTCTTACTTTTTATCCTTATGTATAAGATGGGGCAATGTAGGCCAAATGACAATACCATTAAGTGGGTCTGGAACTTGTTGACTCTATCTGAAGAGTATTAATGACTTGATACCTACTTGGGAGGAAATTACTTGTGGGATGTGTTCCTCCTTCTCCCCCACCTTTTCCCTCCTTCATGAATCTGTCTTTGACCCTATTGTAGTCAACATTTTATCAGTGCCTTAGATGAAGGTACAGGAGGCAGGATTATCAATTTTGCATTTGACACAAATCTGAGGATACAGTTAATATATTATATAACAGAATCAGAATCCAGATAGTCCTGAATGGGCAAAAAGAGTGGACTAAATTTAATTATAAAAGTTAGTGGGGAGATGTAAAATCTGACCATATGGGCTGCAAGAAAAATCAACTTCACAAATATAGGATATGGGAAATATGAAACAGAGAGTAATTTCTATTGAGAAAATAAAAACAAAATTAAGGCTTTTGGTGGGCTAGAACTTAATAAAAGTAAATGGTGTGACATAGAAGCTTAAAAAGCTATGTTAATAACTAGACAAAGGCAGAGGTCTGTGATGTTCCACTAGAGACCTCCCTCCATGTTTACATTGATCCAGGGATCCAGTTAGTAGACCAGATCCGTTACCTAATTTGACCTCCCTTGGAAATTAGACAAACAGGAACTGTAACATATACACATTCCCTAGCTATTTTCTTTTAATGAGATAAGAAACCTTACACCATAGGAGGTTAAATTATCTGCCCAAAGTCACAAGCTAATGAGTCGTAGCCACCCTTAAAACCTAAGTCTCTTAACTACAAATCCAGTGCAAGCCTCCTCAGTGGAGAAGAACAGGAATGTGCGTGATTAACTTAATGGAGACCTAGGCTTGGGTCTCAGGTCTGGTACCTACTACCTAGAACTTGGGCAAATCACTTCAATTTTGTAGTTCTTTGTTTCCTTATTTGTAAAATGAAGCTGTTAGAAAAACAAATTCCAAGTTGTAGCTGTGCATCTTACCATCTGGGTGACCTTGGTGAGTAACCCTCCTTTCTTTGCCTCAATTTCCACATCTTTAAAATGAGAGAATTAGACTAGATGATCTCTAAGGCCCTTTTAAGTTTTAATAACATTCTGTGATTCTGATTGGCATCTCAGTATACATCCTATTAATTTCTGGTTGAAAATATCTTTTTTAACCTAATAAGATCATAGAATCTTATATTCGAAGGGCCCTTAGAGAACCACCTTCTAGGTGCCACAGAGGTTTCTTTGTATTGGTATATGAAAGAAATTGCTAGAAATTTAATAACGTGTATTCCCTGGACAATGTCCAGGTGCTAGAAAGATGCTTATTAAAATAGCAGCAGTAATAATGAGATTGAGTATAACTTGAAAACCAAAGCAGAACTACGGTAAAACAAAACAAAACAAACAAAAAATCACTGATGACAAATTTCTAGATGAAACTTCTAGGTCTGAAGGAAGATTTTTTTGGTTCAGTAGAGAGACTTCTTCCATTTAGGTCATAAGTAAATGAATACCTTTGCTGCAGAGTTTGATGTAAATGATGCTTTATTGATAGAGAAGAGATTCTTACTTGAACTATAAATGAGATCTTGGAGGGTGATGAAGAAAAAAAAAACACCATGCACATCATGGTGACTGTGATTAAAAATTGGTAATGTACCTACATACATACATATATACATATACATATATATGTATGTAACATATATATGTATATATGTATTTTTTTTCTCTTAAAGGGATAATATATTAAAGTTTGATTTTGGTCAGATAATTACAAGTTGCACTGTTATACTCAATAGTATCAAAATCCCTAAGCAATTTCAGTTGGATAAACTTCTTTTTCATTCTCTGTCCTAATCCATCAAGTAACAATTTAAAATAGCTATAGCACAGTAGCTTGTGAGGGTTGGTAGGGTCAAGCGAAGGTTTGATTTTTTTAATCTTCCTTGATCCTTCCTTTCCTTCTTTTCCCATCCATCCATACATCCATCTATCTATCTATCTATCCATCTATCTATCTATCTATCTATCTATCTATCTATCTATCTATCTATCTATCTGCCTATGCAGCCAATGGGGTGTGGGCCCTGGGAACCCCCTCCCCCCGCCGCTTCAACTTTCCCTCATGGTCAAGTCTCTGGCATTTGCCTAGACACATCCACCCATCCCAGAAATACTCTCAGTTGGCCTTTTGTTTATGACCTCTGCCCAATCTCTCAATTCTCTGTTACCTCTAACCTAGAGTTTTCATTGTCTGTTATATCCAGATGACCCCTGGTCACTTCCCACCCTTGGTTCCATATAGACCCCATTCTCCCTTGGCCATGTGGTCCAGGTCCCTGGCACCCAGTCCTTCTGATCCTTCTCTGTTACCTCCCAGTCACCCCAGACTACATGACCACTCCTAGATCCTTCTCTGTTCCCAGTCTTCTGTATAAAAGATCTATCTTGTCTCTACTTAAGTGCTCATATTCTTTAAGAATTTGGACAATGGTTCAGATTCAGTCTGCCTGATACGGCAGATTTTTAAAATCATGCCCATCACGATTGGTGTTCTAATAAATCTTGTCTTTGACTGAATGAAAGCTTGGGTTGAATTTATTCAAAGCAGGACCTGAGCCTTGCTTGCCTTTGAATTTTGGGGTCCCAGCACACTAAACCTCAACATATTGATTGGATAAGAGAAACCTTGGGCATATTTTTAGGTATAATTAGGGAGTGCTGCGGAGCTAGGCATGTTGAACTGCCAATCATTTACTGAGACAGCAGATCTATTGAACGTGCTTTTAGAATTCATTCTCTCTCCCTTATGGATGGAATGTACCTAGCAGCACTCTGCCCTTCAAGTCCTGGCTTTCTCTTGCCAAGAAACTATAAGGGAACTTAGAAAGGGTAAATTAGTGAATTGCTCTATTGATCTATTTACCATTCTTGTGACTTCCCAGACCATAAACCCCTTCTCTGGTCATCTCTCCTATTTATGCATTACATGCATTGCCTTTTCCTTTAGAATGTAAGCTCCTTGGAGCAGGAGCGGTTGGTCTTTTGTATTTATATTCTTGGGCTTAAAACAGTGTTTGGCACATGATAATACTTAATAAATGTTTTCATTAATTTATTTATTGCAAAATTGATGAGGTTTGTCAAGTTAGGCGTACAGGACCATAACTAAAGTGAAATTTTATAGAAATGCTGATTAGCTATATGGTGGCTCCATACTTTCATCATATTATTCTATATTGGAGAAGAGGGATAGGGAGATACACTAATGAAGAGAGTAAGGTAGTGTTTTCATTCAAACCTAGATAGAATCAACAATTATCTGGTTATGCCTGTGGTAACCTTACTCAGTGTTATGGTAGTAATCACTTCCGAAAAGTCCTGACATATTTTATAATTAAACTGCCAAGCTTGTGCTCAGCCACACAATTCATTTATACATAAGTGTGTCTTGTTAACCAAATTACATTAACCCCTTTGGAAAACCAGTTTTATAGACCTCTAGCTGTCTTCTGACTTTACATGATATTAAACAGTTGTGACAGATTATTGCTATGATGAAAGGAGGATTTTTGTGTTATGTAGCAAACTACAGTTTTACCTCAAATTCATTTTTCCTTTTCATTAACCTCAGAATCACATGAATTTATCAATAGTTGGCATTGCCATATGTTTTAAAAATATATGAAGATTACATGCTTTTTCAAAATATTTTTCCTGTTGACTAAAACATAGCCTTTAAACTCGCATCTTCCGTAAAGTCATTCAGAAAGAGTTGTACAGGTGATAAGGAGTATTAGAATCTGAGGAAAGAGGGTGGCTAGGTGGTACAGTGAATAGAGCACTGGTCGGGGGGTCAGGAGTACCTAAGTTCAAATCCGGCCTTAGACACTTAACACAAAAACTAGCCATGTGACATTGGGCAAGTCACTTAACCCCAATTGCCCTACCTTCCCCCCTCTAAAAAACAAAACAAACCAAAAAAGAATGTGAGAAATGAGCTAGGAGGCAGGGCACTTTACTCAGGTATTGATTCACACATTCTAAAACATTTATTGGGTGCATCCTGTATGCATAACATTTTCATTGTGGGTTCGGATATGTCTGGGATTGAAGGAGACATGGGAGGCTAAATTTTTTGCAAAGAAGTAGTTTACTGTCTGTCCTCCTGGATCATGCAATCTATTTGGAGGAAAAAAAATATAGATATATATTTGCATTTTATAGATATGTGTGTATACATATAAATATACATATGTACTTATGTATATTTGTATAACCAACTACAGTACAAAAAAGACAAAGCAAAAAATACAAATATTAGATAGTATGAAATATGTTTTATGTTTAGACAATGAGGATACATGTACACACACAAATACACGCACAAATGGATAATCTAATATTGATTTTAACTCTGAAATTCTCAATCATGGATAGTGTTTGACTTATCTAAAGCTTTGCCTCTAACTCAAAGTAAAGGATTGTGTCTCTTGCTAACTACTTATTATACAAAGATGTTGGGAAAATTAGAAAATAAAAGATTTTATGGGTTGAGCTCCTTGGAAGAAAAACAATGAGACTAAATGTGCATATAAGGTGTGAGTGTAGCCCATGTAGGTTATTTGCATGTCCACATGGCTTGTCCAAATGTCCCTTATGGTGAGGCATGAATAGTTATTCTTGCCAGAAAGGCAGCAGGAAAAGATACCATGAAGCTGGCTGCATTGTTCCCTACTAAGTGAAGGGTACTGTGCTAAAATTATTTCTATCTGGCCACTTAGATATTGCAGGTGTAGTTGAATATTGTGTTAGGTACAAGCTACTTTCCTGGTTGCTATCCCTTAAGTTTACATTTGCAAGTTTTATTCCTTCCCACCAAATGCTGGTTACACAAAAGACCATCACAAATAGTGAATAGTGACTAAATCCATTTATCAAGGAGAGGTTATATATATATATTAGAATATATCTGAAAAAATACAGAGTGAAAGAGCTTTTTCTGGGAGTGAGATATCTCAGCTTAACAAAAAGAGAGGGAGCTTTGATCTTACCTTAGAGGAATTTCCCTGAAGTCTCTTGGGAGGCAAGCTAGAAATCAGGAACATTTTGAGGAACTGACTTTTCTCTTCACAGGTCTTTCCCCGAAGAGTCTCAGTCTCTGTCTTCACACACACACACACACACACACACACATTCTCTCTCTCTCTCTCTCTCTCTCTCTTTCTCAAAGTAGGAAAGAAGCTCTTTCCTCTCCAAAGTTCATAATAAATTCTATTCCTCATGCGTTAGTTTAGAATCAAATCATCATTCTCCCCACCAATAAAGATATTCTTATGCAAATGTATGGGCTTGAAAGCCAATTTATAGAAACTACAACCAAGCAGGTGTGCTGAAATGAAGATTATTGTTACAGGGACTATTTGATAGCATGAAACTATAAGCACATACATGATCCTGCTGTTGTTTTTATCCCTGTTGTGTTCATTTTTACTGTTTTAAGTGAAGGAATATTAGATATGGAATATCACTTCGTAAGATTGAAAGGTCAGATCTACTTGAGGTCCAGTGATGGGTGTCCATTCTAGAGTTTGCTGGCAGCCAAGCCTGGTAAGAAGTAAAGTCTTGCTTTGGTAACATGTTTGAGCAGCATAGCAGTGGATCAAAAGTAACCAAGAGAGAACAACTATTCCATTGGCTATGCTGTATTTGGAAGTGAGCTTAGCACGAGTGAATGCTTTGTAGTAGCTGCTCTAAGTTTGAGCTTTCTTTTCTTGGGGACTGAGATGGAAAATGGAGTTTATGCTCTTGGATGAGGAGGATGTGCAAGAATAGACTAAATTAAAAGGAATAATAAAGGGCAATATATTTTAGTAAAAGGTACTATAGTCAATGAAGTAATACCAATATGGAATCTATATGTATCAAATAGAATAGCATTTAAATTCTAGTAGGAAGAGTTAAATAAGTTATAAGAAGAAATGGACAGTAAAATCATACCAGTGGGGGCCTTCAATTTACCCCCTCTCTGATCTAAATAAATCTAACCATAAAATAAACAAGAAATAAATTAGGAAGATGAATAAAATTTTAGAA
This sequence comes from Pseudochirops corinnae, assembly GCA_028646515.1. NCBI lineage: Eukaryota > Metazoa > Chordata > Mammalia > Diprotodontia > Pseudocheiridae > Pseudochirops > Pseudochirops corinnae. Next base: position 56,975,581 of record CM053591.1, on the reverse strand, counting down.
AAGTTAGATATGACAGACCTCTGGAGAATATTAAATGGGAACAGAAAGAAATATACCTTTTTCTCAGTTGGGCGTGGTACGTTCACAAAAATTGGCCATTGAGAAAAAAAAGGTTGGCAGCAAGTTTCCTGGATAAAGTTCTCATTTCTCAAATATGTAGAGAATTGAGGCAAATTTATTTTCAAAAATAGGAGTCATTTCCAATTAATAAATGGTCAAAGGATATGAACAGGCAGTTTAAAAAGGAAATATCTTTTGACTTATATGACTATCAATAGTCATGTAAAAAACTCTAAATGACCAATAGTCAGAAAAATGTAAATTGTAACAATTCTGAGGTACTACCTCACACCCATCAGATTGGCTAAGCTGCCAGAAAAAAGAAAATTACATGATGTAGGGAATATGAGAAAACAGGTACATTAATGAACTCTTAGTAGACCTTTAGACTGGTACAATCACTGTGGAGAACAATCTGGAACTATGCCCTAAGGACTATAAAACTGAGAATATCCTTTGATCCAGTTATAACATTACTAGGTCTGTTCTCCAAAGAGATCAAAGGGAAAGGAAAAGGACCTACATGTACAAAAATATTTACAGTAGCTCTTTTTGTGGTGGTAAAGAATTGGAAAGCAAGGAGATGCCCATTTATTGGGGAATGGCTGAATCAGTTATGGTATAAATGTGATGGAATATTTTTATGCTATAAAAAATGAAGAGAAGGGTTTTTTAAAAGTCTGGGAAGACTCATAGAAACTGATGCAAAGTAAGTAAGCAGAACAAGGAATACATTCTCCACAGTAATAGCAAGATTGTAAAAATAACCAGCTGTGAAAGGCTTAGTAATTCTGATCAATACAATGATCCACCACAACTCCAGAGGACTTGTGATATAAAATGCTATCTCTTTCCAGATATAGAACTGATGGAATTAGTGGGAAGAATGAAGCATTTTAAAATTTTACATATTTTTCTTGCTTTTTTTGAACATGACTAATGTGGAAATGTTTTGCATGACTTCATACCTATATTTCTTGCCTCCTCAATGGGTGTGGTAAGGGGTGGAAGTAAGGAGAATTTGGAAACAAAAATGAAAATTTTTCAAAAAGAGATAAAACAATCATAAGGGATGAAACAAGGACAAACTGTTTATATGCAAATTTGGAGAGATGAAACATATGTCCCTTCTTTGATGAAACATCATCAAAGTTCACAGAGGGATTCCAATTAAAAAAGAGAGGTTCTGTTATGTCTTGATTATATTAAGAAAAAAATGGAGAGAAGAAGAGAGAGAAAGGAAGAAATAGGAAAGTTAAGGAAAATTATTTCACATACACAAATATACAAGTAAACATTTATACAAACAAGAAGAAGGGGATGGGGAGGAACGACTGACATTTATAACTTCATTCTCATCTGAATTGGTCCAAAAAAGGGAAGAGTACATACACAGACACACATCCACTCAGTTAGGTACAGAAATACAATTAACTCAGCAGAGGGAAAGGGGAGAATGGGACAGAAAATGAGAGGGAATGCAGATGGAGGGAGGAATTAATCTCAAGAAAAACAAATTCTAAGGATGCACCAAATTTTTTTTAGCTCTTTTTGAGAAGGTGAAGAACAGGAATCTGAGGGACTGCATATAAATTGAGGAAAGGATGAACAATATGTGGTATATAAATGTGATGGAACACTATTTTGCTGAACTTTTATTGGTCATTAGACCAAGCAAGATTCAAGAGGACTAAGGATGATACCTGCTACCCACTTACTGATAGAGAGGTGAGAGACTCAGAATGGAGAATGAGACAAATATTTTTAAGGAATGGTCAATGTAGAAATTTGTTGAACCAAGATAGCGGAGTAGAAAAAACATTCACCTGAGCTCTCCTGACATTCTCCTCCAAACAGCTTTAAAGTAATACCTCAAATCACATTCTGGAGTGGTAAATGCAACAAAAGGTAAGAGTGAGACATTCTTCCAGCCAAATATAACTTAAGAGTTTGGAAGGAGAGATTTGTGATATGGGAGTGGAGGCAATATCAGTTGTGGGACTAAATGGTAGTGACAGAAGCAGGAGCAGCTTAAGAAGTTCTCAAGCTAGAGCTTGTAAGGGGACCTGGAAATTGATCAGAAAGACATTACCAGGAGATGCCTGTGCTAACACTGGACACAGGGCTGGATGCTGTTTAAAAACTTTATTGACTATACCCACTTCTAGGTCATGGTTCAAGGGTGAAGAGGAGCATTTCTGTGAAGAGGGAACAGAGGCTTTGAAGAAGAGTTTCACAAGGGATCAGGAGCCCTTCCTGGGTAAGGACCAGAGCACAGACCAGGAGAGCAGTGACCACACATCTTCCCAGATCATACTGAAGAGGATTACCCACTAAGAGGGTTAGGGGTACCTAAGACCCCAAAATACCAACATGCTGGGTCCTGTGGAAAGAATTCCACTCAAGTTTTCTCAGCCAAAGGAAAGTAAAGTTTACTAAAATTTCACCTGTATTGGACACAGAGCAAGTCTGTGCTAAAAAAAACTCTATGGCGATCTCACAGAGCAAGTCTGTGCTAGGGCCTTCTCTGGTGCTCTCACACAGCAAGTCTGTGCTAGGGCCTTCTGTGGTGCTCTCACCCCACATTGAAGGGATATGGGATTCTTATATACAGAGGAATCTAGGGGTGGTCTAGAGGAGGATTTTAGGGAGGGTCTTCAGGAGGAGTCCATGAGGTCAGCTTCCAGTAATGAGTTTGGGGAGGGTCTTCAGGAAGAGTCAATGAGGTCAATGCAGGAGTGGATTGATATTTTCCTAGGCTCAAGGGTGGGAAGCAGATGGACAACAGAGGGCCAGGCTAGTAACAGAGGTTTAGGCCCAGCCACAATGAAATACTTATGGCCTCTGCAAATGCCTCATCAAGTGGAAAGATTCAATCAGACTTCAAGGGGTTTCCCATAGCCTGTACCTCAAAGATTCAAGGAGAACTCAAGGGGGGTCCCAGAGCCTACACCTCATCAATACCATGTTGGAAGCATCAAAAACTTCCAAACCCTAAGAACTAGCTCTGAAAACAGCAGCACCAAAAACCTTAAAGCTTGAGACAACTTCCTTTCCTCGTGCCAGAAACAGAACCCAACTTCAACACAAAGATGAAAGTCAAGAAATAGAATGGGAAAATGAGCAAAGAACCAAAAAGCACGCCACCATAAAAATCTGCTATGGTTATAGGGAAGATCAAGACACAAACTCAGAAGAAGACAGTGAGATCAAAAGAGCCTCAGTCAAAATCTCAGAGGAAAAAAATTGTGACTTGGACACAAGCCCCAAAAGAATTCCTGGAAGAGCTTTAAAAAATTAATGTTCAAAGTCAGAATATTAGAGGAAAAATTAGGCAGAGAAATGAGAGTAAAGTAAGAAATCATGAAACAATTAATACCTTGGTAACAGAGTACAAAAATGCTGAAGAAAATAATGTCTTAAAAGACAGAACTGGTCAAATCCAAAATAGAAGTACAAAACTTTATGGAAGAAAAGAACTTCCTAAAAAGCAGAATTGGTCAAATGGAAAAAGAGGTAGAAAAGATCACTGAAGAAAAATTGGAATTGGACAAGTGGAAGACATCATGAAACAATAAATGAAATTCAAAAGAATTTTTTAAAAATAGAAGAAAATGTAAAATATCTCAATGGAAAAACAACTAACTTGGAGAATAGATCTAGAAGAAATAGTTTAAGAATTATTAAATTACCTGAAAGCTATGATAAAGGAAAGAGTCTGTGATGAATGATAACCCTCCCAAGAGACAGAGTTTCCCAGTAATTAATAATCAATTTATTAATTATGCTAGCTGTAATCAATAAATCATAGTCTTTCTCTCAGTATCCAAAGATGCCAAGGGAGATTTGGGAATGCTTTAAATACCTTCTGAAAGGAACTCCCCTAAGAAGTAAAAATTCAAAATGTGAATGAACACTTAATGAGGTAGTGGTCTAAAAGTCTTTAGCTCCTTTTGCTGAGAACCTGATTTTATCACAAAATTCAGCAACTTCAAAGCATCTGGGCAGAGTAAGCCATTTCCACCCAGACCTCTCTGTCCAGTTTTCTCTTTGGTGAATTTAATGCTCTAAATCTTAAAAAAAAAAAAAAAAAAAAAGATCAGGAACAGAAGGCAAAGTCTCAAATAGACCAGAGTCTGTTTATATACTCAACAGTAATTAGATTTCCCAGTTGGGTGGGGTCCTACTCAACCTAGGTAATGAGCATGTGCCTTGGGGGCCAGGAGCAATCTCTCATCGCTCAGCCATGCCTTTCAGAGACTGACTTTTTTTTTTTTGGACACTGGGCAGAATTTTTATTTTTTAGAAAGGAGGGAACAACGTATTATCAATAAGGTGTCACAATTCCCAGAGTGGCTGGTGTCATCAAATGACTGAAGAATAAAAAGGAGTCGCATTCTAAGAGAAGACAACACACAAGGGAACATGGTGGCTGGGGAGGGGTGCTCTTGGCAGGGAAATCATAGGGCAGTTGAATGATACAGAATTTTCAGGAATTGTAGCATTGATTTGATTTCTAGTCTCAGAGCTAGATTTGGGCCCTGCTAACCTGCACATTTTATCTGGCCTCCAGCGGGGCCCCTAGTCAGCTCAGGAAAGAAGGATCCATCTTACTTTTTTCTCACTTTCGTTCTGCCTCAGGCCACAATGCAGCCTTCTTCCCCAGCAGTTTCCCTTCTCCAAAGGAGAATCTATTCAGAGACTGACTTTTTCAGGACTTAAGTTTTAACAGAAATAGGAGGAAAAGGGTAAATTACAAATTAATCATTAGTTATTAACATACTAATTTCTCTCAAGTCTAGACATGATATTTCAAGAAAATGCCAAGGAAAACTGCCCTGATATCCTAGAACCAGAAAGTAAAATAGACGTTGAAAGAACTCACTGATCACCACCTAAAAGAGATCCCAAATGAAGGAGATCCTCAAATCACAACAATATTATGGCCAAATTCCAGAGCTCCCAGGTCAAAATAACAAGAAAGAAACCATTCAAATATTGTGGGAGCCACAGCCAAAATCAGTATGAAATCATAAATGAAAACTCAATTAGATACTAAGTAATCTAATCCTAAAGAGCAAGTAGATCAAAGAACAAATCATAGAAGCAATAATTTCATTAAAGAGAATAACAACAAGACAACATATCAAAATATGTGGAACATAGCCAAAGCATTACTTAGGGGGAATTTCATTATGTCTAATGCATACATCAATATGCAAACTAGTTTAACCATTCTGGAAAACAATTTGGAACTATGTCCAAAGGCCTATAAAACCGTCCATATCCTTCAACCCAGAAATACCACTATAAGATCTGTATTCCAAAGAAATCAAAGTGAAAAGGAGCTGATGAAGTATAGGCTCTGGGACCCCCCCTTGAGTTCTCCTTGAATCTTTGAAATATAGGCTCTGGGAAACCCCTTGAAGTCTGATTGAATCTTCCCACTTGATAAGGCATTTGCAGAGTCCATAAGTATTTCATTGTGGCTGGACCCAAACCACTGTCACTAGCCTGGCCCTCCATTGTCCATCTGCTTCCCATCCTTGAGCCTATCAAAATATCAATCCACTCTTGCATAGACCTCTTAACTCCTCCTGAAGACCCTCCCCAAACTCTTCAATGGAGTCTGACCTCATTGACTCCTCCTGAAAACCCTCCCCAAACTACTTCTCTAGACCTGTCCTAAATTCCTCTGTATATAAGACCCCATCTTCCCTCCATGTGGTGGGAGAGTGCCATAGAATAGCTTAGCACAGACTTGCTGTGTGAGAGTGCCATAGAGTTTTTTAGCACAGACTTGCTCTGTGTCCAGTACAGGCGAACTTCTAATAAACTTTACTTTTCTTTGGCTGAGAAGACTTGAGTGGAATTCTTTCCACAGGACCCGGCTTGTTGGTATTTTGGTGTCTCAGGCAACCCTAACCCTCTTTGGGAAACCTCTTCAGGACCTATTTGTAGAAAAATAATACAGCAGCTCTTTTTTTGTGATGGCAAAGAATTGGAAATTGAGGCGATGCCCATTAAGTGGGGAATGCTAAATAAGTCGTGGTTTTTGATTGTAATGGAATACAATTATGCCATGAGAAATAATGAGCAGGAAAAGATCTGTGAAGAGTTGTATGAAGAGATGCAAAGTGAAGTGAACAGAACCAGGAGAACTTTGTACACAGTAATAATCTTGAAGGAATGATCAACTGTGAAAGTCTTAGCTACTCTGATCAATAAAATGATTCAAGACAATTCCATAAAACTCATGATGAAAAACATGGACCATCCCTAGAGAAAGAACTGATAAAATCTGAATTTAGCCTGAAGCAAACTTTTTTTTTTTACTTTCTTTATTCTTTTGGATTTTGTTTGTTACTTTTGCAATATGACTAATATGGACATATGTTTTGCATGACTACACATGTACAACCTGTATCAAATTGCTTGCCTTCTCAAGAGATAGAGAAGAAGGAGGGAAGGAGAGAATTTGGAACTCAAAATTTTGAAATATGAAATGTTAAAAAATTGAATATAATTGGGAAATATTTAAAGAAATAAATACATATTAAAATTTTTTGGATTGACTATACATATTTTAATGGATTTTGTTTTTATCATGCTTACATTGCACAGGCAGAGGAATTTTGAAGTGTGAGAGTAAGAAGGCAGAACTTGACTGATGAAAACAAAACAAAAAGAAAAGAAAACTTGGGAATTCTGATCAATACAACGACCAATCATAATTGCTGAGGACTCATAATAAAACATGCTTTCCATCTCCTGACACAGGTGGACAGCTCTGATGGACTCAGTGCAGATTGAGATGTGTTTCTTTTTAGACATGACCAAGGAGAAGTTTTGTTTGGCTTGACTATACATGTTTGTAATGGGTTTATTTTATTTTATTCTATTTTTGCTTCCTTTCTCAATATATGTGGAGTACAAGGTATGTGAAATCAGAGGGAGAAAAGGCTAATCTTTGAAAATAAAACAAAATTCACAAACAAAGCCAATGCAACAAAGATTAGAAGGGAAGCAGAAAATTGTGAAAGAATTTTTACAACAATTGTCTCTGATAAAGGTTTCATTTCTAAAATATATAGAGAACTGAGTCAAATTTATAAGAATATAAGTCATTCCTCAGTTGATAGTCAAAGGATATGAACAAGTGGTTTTCATAGGAAGAAATTAAAGCTATGTATAATCATATGAAAAAATGCTCTAAATCACTATTGATTAGGGAAATGCAAATCAAAACAACTCTGAGGTATCACATCATACCTATCATATTGGCAAACATGACAAAAGAGGAAAATTATAAAACCCTGGAGATGTGGGAAAATTGGAACACTAATACATTGTTGGTAGAGTTGTGAACTGATCCAAGCATTCAGAAGAGCAATTTGGAACTATGCTCAAAGGATTATAAAAATGTGCGTACTCTTTGACTCAGCAATACCACTTCTAGGGCTATATCCCAGAGATCATAAAAATGGGAAAAGGACCCACATGTACAAAAATATTTATAGCAGCTCTTTTTGTGGTGGCCAAAACCTGGAAATTGAGGGGATGTCCATCAACTGGGGAATGATTGAACAAGTTGTGGTATATTAATGTAATGGAATATTAATGTGCTATAGGAAATGATAAACAAGCAGAATTCCAGAAAAACCTGGAAAGATTTATATGACTATGAGTGAAGTGAGCAGAACCAGGTGAACATTGTACACAGTAACAGTAACATTGTGCAATGACTGACTTTGATAGACTTAGTGCTTCTCAGCAATGCATGGACCTAAAATAACTCCAAAAGACTCATGATAGAAAATTCCATCCACATCCAGAGAAAGAAATATGGAGTCTGAAAGCAGAGGGAAACATATTATTTACCCTCTCTTTTTGGCTAGTTTTTTTTAAAAATTTTTTTCTTTTTTATAGTTCCCCCCATTTATTCAAATTCTTCTATATAACATGACTAATGTGAAGATATGTTTAAGAAGAATGTATATGTGGAGTCTACTTCAGATTGACTGCCATCTTGAGGAGGGGGAATGGGAGAGAGGCAGAGAAAATGTTAAACTTATGGAAGTGAATGTTGAAAACTAAAAATAAATGAGTTAATTTACTAAAAAATAAAATGTAAAATTAAATTAAAAATAAATCATTCAATGTATGGGTATATTCTAGAATTTTAGAAAAAGAAAGTTTTTGTATAAAAACATGAAAACTAACTAAAGCAACACCTGTGCTAAAATATGCATGTTAAAATGAGTTTGGGCACTGAACAATTTCTGAAAAACTCTAAACATTAAATAAGATGAAACAATATATCCTTACTGTAATTCTTATTAGATATTAGCTCCCTTGCAAGGAGAAGGTTTCTAGCTGGTCCAGAGGATGAGACTTGAATAAAACAGTAGATGGAACTAGCAGTTGTAATTCTTTTGTCTACAGATTGGGGGAAGCAAACAGATATTTCTTCACTTTCCTCCTCTTCCTGCCACCCTGAACTTTCGAAGATCAAGGTTTTGTGAAAAATAATCTATATCAAGTTGCTTAAGATTACCTATTAGCTTAATGTGCTAGAAAGCACCCAGTAGTTTTAAAATCTGTTTCCTAAAATAAATCAGCTAATAGCAATCTGTCAGCTAACGTACATATGACACCACCAACATTGTTTTCATGCTGAAAACTAAAACTGTTGTAATAAAGGATTATGATTACCTAGGGACTTATGAATTGCAGTATTGTTGTGATTTTTATTATATGATTCAGAATTTGACCCCTAGGAGGGGCTGAGCTGGATCATATTGAAGAACCCCAATGAAAAGTTAAAGGTTACTCTCATTCTGGACAGATTTCCAATGCTGAAGAAAAAAATGAATAAATCAGGGAAAATATCAGAATGAACTGGCCCTGGAATTCTCCCCTCAACATCTGTTTCAAACCTTTTCCCATCTCCAGCAGATGATCTCATTTACTTCTTTACTGAGAAAATTGAAGCCATCTGTTGTGAGGTCCCTCATCTACCCTAGTCCACATGTCAGAATTCCTCTACATCTTCACCCATGGTCCCCCTCCATCTTTACTCCAGAGTAAAGAAGAGGAGGAGGTGATTTCTCATGCTAGCCCTAACCTCTCAACATATAGTCTTCGTTATTTCATTTTCTTATGCCTGTTCTGGGAGCTTGTACTTTCCATCATTCACTTTCTTACCTTGGCAGTTGGAAGGCACTTAATAAATGTTTATGTAGTTGAATCTATAATCCCTTTCTACCCACTGGGCTTCCACCCAGCTATCTACAAATATACACAGATCTCTTCTGGTGTAAGATGTGGTTTGATTCAGGGGAGTTCTCTGATGTATTTAATGAGAATATCTTTCTCCTTTTAGAGAATAATATTAAGAGAACAATAATAATTCCCGATCAGTTTTCGGTGATTGGGGCTGCTCCCAAGATGATTGCTTGGCTTGAAATCTGGGAATTTAAAAATTGTAGATTCATAGGAGGAATAATCCATTTGTACTGGTCTATAAAAGTGAACTGACAGACCTGCTTGGCTCCTTTTTTCTTCCTTTTCCTCGTTCAGTTGTCACACTAGAGCACACTAGAAGAGACTTGAATATTTGCATATTTATGTGTGTGTATCCATGTGTGTGTATGTGTGTGTGTACATATCTCTCCGTGAATAGTTTCTTCCCTCCCAGGAACCATTAATAGCTGACTGCCACTGGGCAAAACCACATGAAAGTTCATATGTGTATCCATAGACTTCTTACCTGATGATACCAGGAGAACAGCACTTGATTATGGAATTTCTGGCTCAGGAGTTGGCAGCAGCCAGGGAAATAACGGTATAAGAAAAGTTCCTGCAGAAACACTTTGTAGAAGCTGTCATTGGCTTTTATACGTGGCCTAAGAATATTGATAAGATTTGTACATTCCCTCAAGAGCAACCTCAAGTTTGAGCATTTGTGCATCAGAAACAGCTAGAAAGGTCATTTGCTTATCAGAATGCATTGTGGATGAGAGGATCACCTATGTGGTTTCTGCAAGCAGAGTAGTTAAGGCTGAAAGCCACAAAATGGAGGAGCAGAAGATCTGTACTTTGTTCATCCCTATTATCATGAGTTTTTCAAAGAGATCTGCTCTGATAAGATGTTTTCTGTCCTGACTGAGGCAGTATGTTGTCACTTGCTGGGAGTCCAAAACACAGGATGATACTAAGAGGTGAGAAGGGTCTGTGTTCTCCATGGTTGGAGAACTAGTGGCTCATTTAAATTTTTAGTTTCCCTTACCTGCCTTTCCATCATGAGTTCAATTCCCATATGAGTGCAGCTAATAAACTTTTTTGATTGTTTTATGTTTTCTATATCCGTTTATGGAGCTTGAGGAGTTCTTCTTTCTGCATTTTCTTTCAGTGAAATAGATTCTGTCCTCTGCTTGGCAATGATTCGTTATTTTGTAATATTGTACTAGGGCTAGGGATCTTTTACCCATGTTTATGGAAACCCAACACAAGCATATTTGGAGATTTTCCAGAGTAAATTCTGGGTTGGAGAGATAGAGATATGAAACAAAGATAAATGATGTTTTTCACATTAGTTCCTGAGACCAATCTCAGTCCATGTGAACCCCAGACTAGGGAGGTAGGGAACCCAGGGCTATGAGCTATACCTCAAAAAACCAAACTGCCAACCCCTTAATTGCCATTTTCTCATCTATGTCACTTCTTCTCATAACTGAAAAGTTCCAAGAAAAGGTTATCTATTCTTGATGCCTCAGTTCTCTTACTTATTTGCTTCTAAACAATCTGGCTTCCAACCCTACCACTTGAAGAAAATTAATATTTCCATGACTACCAATGAATTCCTATTTAAACTAATTTCCTTCCCAGAATCATCATTCAACTTGGTCTCTCTCCAGTTTTTGACATTATTGATCACCCCTGCTCTTATATATCTTCTCCTTTTCCTTCGCTTTCTTCTTCTCCTCCCCCTTTTCCTCTTCCTTCTTTTTTCCATTTATTGTTATTTTTAAAAAGTTGAGACAATTTACTTTTTTGTCTATTGGAGTTTTCATTTTTTATTTCTTGAAATAAAGCTCTGAAAAGATAGGTTTTTAAAAAGCCCATTGTGTTTTAAATGCAGCTACTTGACTTTGCCTTTATAACCAAATTACTCTGGCTTTCATTAAATATCAAACGATAGACAAACCCAAACCTCTGGGGTCATTGTTTATATTTTGATAACTTAGAATGAGGGCAAATAGCAATTGTTCTTTCTGAAGCCAGAAACTCAGAGGGTCTTCCTCTACCAGGTCAATACCTTTGTTATCACAAATTGGGCCATCTTTTGCCTCAAGTCTTACCTAGCCTTTAGTCATTGAATGGGCTTTGCCTCAGACCAACCAAGACCTGGGAAAGACCTTATTATAGAAAGGCCAAGGTCATCCACAGCTTTCTGGGCCATCATCAGTTGTCTTGACCTTTGTCTTGCAATGCCCTTTGATGACTCAGGAGGAGAGAACGAAACTTTGTGCAACTCTGCCTCAGGTAAATCCAAATCACAAGCAAGTCAAGAGACTACCCTGGGGATGCCATTGGTCTTCTTCAAGAACCAGAGACAAACAACAACAATATTTTCTCTTTCCTTGGCATTCGTGACTTTCTTTTCTCTTAGTTTCTCTAATGCTTATCTAATTATTCTGTCTTATTCTTCTTTATCTGATCATCATCCATTTCTTACTCTCTAAAAAGGTGTATTTCCTAAGACTTTGTTTTCTTTATACCTTTTCTTTCTTAAGAAAATGGTCTCAATGGTTAAATTATCATATCTATACAGATGACTAATGAATCAATATCTTGCCCTAACCTTTTTCTTGGATTCTCTAATCCTGCAACACCAGGTGTGTGCTAGACACTTTGACTTTGATGTCTGTATTGGCAATGGGAATTTGAAGATCTTCCCTATCCTTTAATATTCCTAAGGGAATTTGAAGATATTCCCTGCCCCTTGATAGGCCAAATGTAATCACACGGAGCCTGTGGTGAGAGGAGTTTGCTGAAGAGTGGAGTAGAGCCCACAGGAAGCTGGGAGTTGGAGCATTTAGAGTTGGAGGGAGGAGATGAAGCACCCAAGGAGACAGCTAGGCTTGTGAGTGTATGTATGAAGGCTAAAGGATGGTGTGGCTTTCTGCTGTGTTATGATGTATTAATTTCTTTGTTGCTATGATGGATTCAGCTTTCTGGTTTTTGGATTTGGTTTTCTGGTATCTGAATAAATGTTTTGCTTCCATCTTTTATAGGGAGAGTCTATTATATTTTGTGATTGAGAACTGTGCCAGCATACTCACAGTCAAAGTTGGCGCTGTGAATATTGCATTGGTGCTACAGCTTCTGTTTAAATAAAAGGTCAGAAGCTTGTATGTATGCTCAACAAGCCATTTAATATTATCCAACACACTCCCAGGATGGAGCAAGAGAATTTAAATGCCCATGCCATACATAATGAGGGTGAAGGAACATATCAAGGAGGAAAACATAAAGTGGGTGATTCAGGAGGTTGCATCTAGCCAATAGAGATCAAGGGGGGAAATTCAAACTGGGAACAGGGTATAAACAGCTTTGCATGCCCATTCACAAGGAATGTAAAATAAATGTAAAATAGAATAAGAAGTTTCCTGGCTTCACAACAAGTATTTTATTTCTAGAGCAAGCACGCTTTTCACATTTAAGTTTTCCTATTTTTATTGAGAATACTATCATCATCCCACCCAGGTTCATAACTTTGACTCATCCCTGACACTTCCTTCTCTATCATCTTCTATGTATATTGAGTTTTCAAGCTTTGTGGATCAACAAGATCTTTCATATCTTTCCCCTTTTCTTTATTCACACAGACATTGCTCTAGTTCATGTCTTCGTCATCTCTTGCCTGAACTCTCATTAACCTTCTCAATATTTCCTTGCTTGCAGTCTCTGCTGCAGACAGTGAGGTATGGTGAAAAGAACCCTGAATTTGGCAAACTCAGAGGACCTGAGTTTGAATTCTGCTTCTGTCACTTGCTACCTGTGCGTACACTTCTCTTGGTCTCAGTTTTCTCATCTATAAAATAAGATTATAGTACATGACCTCTAGGGTCTCTTTCATCTCTAAATGTATAGTCCTACCATCCTATGATCCTTCTCAGATTTTCCACACATCTGATAAAATAATATTCCTCAGGTTCAAATTTGTTGCTTTCCAATGAAATCCTTGAGTGGGTCCTATTGCCTTCAGAATAAAATGCAAAATCCTCCACTTGGCAGTTAATGTTCTCACAGACTGGTTCCAGAAGAAATTTCACATTAATACTCTTCAAATATTCTATGTCCCAGCCAAACCAGGCCACCAATTGTTCATGAAATGCAACATTCCATCTCTGTGTTGGCCTTTTTAATCTTACTTCAAAGATCAGCTCAGGCAAAACTTTTCTTTCCCAGAAATATCTTATCTCACTTCAAATTATCCTCTACTTGTTTATCTGTGAATATATCAAGAACAGTCTATCCCTACTCTGCCTTATATAGACTCTTTGAGGTAAGGTACTGGTTTTGGTTTTGCTCTTTGTATCCAGAGCCCCTAGTTCAGGGTCTAACATAGTAGGTCCTTTATAAATGTTATTGAATTGAATTCCATGTCTCTGATTTCCCTGGGTTTTTGTTAGGAGCAATATACTAACCCCTTCCCCCATGCAAGTTAGATCAATTTTTCCTTAAAAGGTATTGACCATTCATCTAGACTTCACATATTGTTAACATCACTGCCTCATCAGCTGGATACAAACATCCCCAAAGAACTGGTGACACTCTCAGATACCTGATTGGTAGACCATTATGGGAGCTTTGCTCAGCTAAATTAACCTGAGGTGTCCTTAATACCTTTACTTGTTGATTATTCTTCTAATCTAAGTAAATCTCATTTGTTAATTGCTGAAGGAACCATGGCTGTTTCATTTTGTTCCAATACTGAACCTAAACTCCCAGGGTGATGGCCTCAATCAGGTCCAGTTCAGAACAGTTTTCACAATCCCATCGTACTTAGGTGAAGAGCTGGGGTAGACTATGTTACAGTATTACACTTATGGAAGGAAGGACTTTTGTTACCTGGATATACCATGTCAGTAGTGTAACAAGAACAGCAGTAATCATACTAGTATGAATAGCAGTAGTAGTGATTCCCAGGGATGCAACACTAAAATGTGCTCAATGCTTTAAAAAGGAGAAATTTGTGCATTTCCATGCCTTTGACTACAGGAATAGGCAATTACTTCTGATAAACAAAAGTCAAAGGAGGGGTAATGGAAGAGAAGTGGGAAAAGGCTGAGTTATGTATCTTATGAAACTAAAGTCCCTATGCCTCAGTGATTTCTTTCTCAGCTCTTGACCTACCTCATCCTGTGTGCAAAGACAGGACATGGAAAAGGGAAAAGTCTTCAAGTAGAACAGTCATCACTGGTTCATGCCCAGATTTATTTTAATCTCAGGTAACTTTTTTATCTTAACATCAGATCTCACTGTGAGACTTCATACTGTGATTATACTTTTCATGTTGATAGCTATGGTTTATTTGCCTACTCATAGCAATGTTCTTAGCTCAACTCACTGAGGGAAGGCCTATGATTGGATCACCCAAGATCTGTAGCTTTTATGATATTGAGGAAACCAGGGAAGCTGGGAGTCAATATTTGGTTCCTATTAAACTTCAAAAGATGCTTTAACAATTTCCTAACATAGGCCAATATGAAGAATTAATTTCCCCGGAGTCTCAAAAGAGTGACTGACCATTGGAATTGATAGAGCAGGATAGATTTAAACAGTAGCTAAGACTGATTCTTATTCTTGCTCCATAGGAAAAAAAATTATTAATAGTTAGCCCATCTTTTCACAGTGAAGTTAGTAATAAAATTAGCATCCAGACTCCCCTTTCCGTCTAATGTTTAAAAGTGCCAAATTGCAATATTTTGGCCATCAGGTTCAGAATCATGGTTAGTCTTGGAGTATTGTTGAGATAGGTCAGATGTGTGACAGTTGTAGCATGGTCTCTTTTTAGGATGGAGGACTTTAAAGCATTAAATAAAAATTTTGTCTCTGCTTATGCTAGAGGAATCCCAAGCCTATTTTCCTGAATCACTCCCCTCCCCCCCACAAAAAAAAGAGGGGAGGGACAGGAGGAATAATGAGAGCGTGTGAGGCAAGGAGAGGAATAAATATGTGTGTGGGCTAGGTGAAGGGGCAGATGGAAAGTGAATCTGTGTCTCCTTTGAAAGACATATAAGTTGAGGGGCGGAGCCAAGATGGAGGCATAGCAGCAGCAACATATTGCAGCTCTCACATAGCCACCCCAAAATACCCATAAAATATGACTCTAAACTAATTCTAGAACTCCAAAATGCACACAAATATACCTTCCACTAAAGTCAGCTCGGCTACGCGGAACCACATCAGCACTGCAAACCGAAATCAGCCTGGCCTGAAGCCCTGGCTGAGCCCCGGAAGCAGCTGGATGGGAGGAGCAGAGGAGCCTCAGATAGTGGCAGCTGCAAGCTGCATTCAGAACTAGGTTAGTGGAGCTTGCAAAATCGGGGAAGAAAAGCATCTGGCCGAAACGCCTCCAGGGCGGAAAAGTGAAAGGCAGAGGTTTTGCACCCGCCTCTGCATTGCAGCTTCCGCACCCATGGCCTGCAGACAGCAGGGGGACTAAGTGATTGTTCAGAGGCCAGTGCTCTTGCGTTGAGCGGCCTGGATCTGGATCATGGTCTTGGGCTTTGGTCCTGGAGTCTTCATTATCCAGTGAGCCGCAAGTAAGTAGGAAAGGGACCCAGCACCTCCCTGAGAGCTACAGCGGCTGGGAGGACCCCAGCGATTTGGGACAGAGCTTTTCCTTCTGGAAGCAGAGCCCCACAGAGATTTAAAAAAAAAAATCACAGACTGACCAACCATGGGTAAGAATAAGCATAAGAAGCAAAGTAAGAACAGTAACCAAACCCTAGATTCCTTTGGGGAAAAGAAGGATCATGGCAAAGATAGGGAGGAGGAGAATGCAGCCAGAGCACCCTCACCAGGGGCCTCCAATAGACATGAAGAATGCCTTAAAGCTAGAGATGAGCTGAAGAAGGATTTTCAAAACCAAACAAGAGAAGTGGAAGAAAAATTGGGAAGAGAAATAAGAATGTTGCAAGAAAATCATGAAAAGAGAGTCAACAATATGACTGAAGAAATCAACACCCTAAAAAATAGATTAACTCAAATGACAAAAGAGGCCCAAAAAGCCAATGAGGAGAAGAATGCCTTAAAAAGTCGACTTTGCCAGATGGAGAATCTCAAAAGCACTCTGAAGAGAATAATTCTGTCAAAATT
>CM053591.1:56940476-56958629 GCA_028646515.1 Pseudochirops corinnae | reverse complement strand
CAAACAACATCAGGTATAAAAATCTATCTTAGTAAGAGGGGAAGAGGATAAGACAAGAAGGGGGGTGATAGAAGGGAGGGCAGATTGGGGAAGGGGATAGTCAGAAGCAAAACCTTTTAAGGAGGGTCAGGGTGAAAGGAGAGAAAGAAGAAATTGGTGGTGGGAAAATAGGATGAAGGGAAATGCAGTTAGCAATGGTAACTGTGAAAAAATATTTTGAAGCAAGTTTCTCTGATAAAGACCTCGTTTCTCAAACAGAAAACTGATTCAAATATATAAAAAATAAGAGCCATTTCCCAATTAATATATGATCAAGAGATATGATCAGTGTTCAGATGAAGAAATCAAAGCTATTTATGGCTATATGAAAAAATATCGTAAGATGATCAGCTGTGAATGACTTAGCTATTGTCAGCAATACAACAATCCAAGACAACTCTGAAGGACTTATGACAAAAAATGCTATCCATCCCCCAAAAAAGAACTAATGGTGTCTGGATACAGACTAAAGTGTACTTTTCTTACTTGAGTCTATATTTTCTTTCACAATATGACTATTATGTATATTTTTTGCATGACTACACACATATATCTATATCAAATTGATTGCCTTCTCCACGAGGTGGTGTGGGTAGGGAGGAAGAGAGAGAATCTGAGACTCAAAGTTTTAAAAACAAGTGAGAAAAATTGTTTTTACATGTAACTGGGGAAAAATGAAATACTAAATAAATAAATAAAAAGAAAAAAAAAGGGAAATCTCCCTCTTCATGATAATTTGTTTTGTCACTGGAATTTCATCCTTAAGAGTATCCCATCCCTCTTCAATTGACTTCTCCCCTAGAATTTGAGGTCCAAGGATCCTTTCTCTGAACTTCAAGTTTTTCTCTCCTTAAAATTTAGTGTGAACATCACACTATGCCTAGTTTTCCCTTTCTTATCATGAACTGTCATATTTAATAAACAGTTTCTCCTAATATTCCCCATCATTTCTACATTAGCAACAAGCTAGTTATTCCTTATTGGGGATGATGCATTTGATACATATCTCACAACAATGCTATGAGATAGATAGTAAAATATTTGTTACCATAGACTCAAATACAAAGACTGTAAACTTTCTTCAGATCACTAAAAAATTCCCATCGCCTTTTATGCTTGCTGGAACTGACATCCCTTACATCTCTGATTACTCTTACTGCTAATTCTAATGGCTTCTTTCCAGGACATATTTTAAGTCTGTTGTTTCTATTTATCACAACAGATGCTGTTATGGGGGAGCAGTAGGAACAAGCCCTGAGAGAGATTTTATATAGAAAGGTCTTTTCCTTTAATGACCAGAATACTATCTAAGGCCTAAATCTAATTGTTTGAGAGAAGTTCTTATATGAAAGTCCAATTTCATACCACTTCTTGCCTCTTTCATTCTCTTCCTTCTGATCACCCTTCAGATACTGCCTAATTTAGTCTTGTCTCTCCAACAGTATGATCTATCCCCACACCACCATGGATCAATGAAAAGTTCCTCCACAAAACCAATATCCCCAGAAAGATCTTAGCAAAGAAGGCAATGCCCAGGTTGGGAAAGATTTTTGCATTTAGGCTTTAAATACACACAAACACACACACACACACACACACACACACACACACACACACCCCTCTTGCTTTCCAAACAGAGCTACTGAAGGCCAAGTCAGGGTGGCCTGAATTTCCTCTGCAAGCTCTAAATAGAATTTTGGAAGGATTTTTGTCTTCTGAATTGAGTTCAGTATGATACATTTCATAATCAATTCTAATCATGTTCCCTTTGATAATAGACAATTCAATTTAAATGACACATGATGTTTTAAGTTTGGTAGGTTTTCTATCTACAACCCAAGATTAAATGCCATGGGGGGGCACAGGGCTGGGAAGTCATAAGTGATCAATGTGACATAGGATTTTAATTAGAGATCTCTGAATGTTGGAAAGCTTTTTGTCTTTTTCCTATAAAAAAAGTAAACAAATACATATGCAAAGTTTGTAACTTGAATGTTCCAAATAAGCATTCTGTTATTCATGTGTTTAAGTATTTATTTATCTTTAGCTTAATATGTTAAAAATCAAATCCTAAAAATTCTGACAGTTCTTCGAACCACAACAAAGCTAATCTGTGTATTTTTACTGAACTGCTCCAATGGATCTGTGATCTATTCCATACTTTGTTTCTTTACCCACATTTAAAAAACAAACACTTATTCATCCATTTATTTACTTTTTTCTTTTGCTTTATTTTTGTGATTTTTTTTTTTAAAGACCATCTGCCAAATTTGGGAAACAAATTTACCTGTAAAGGCATTTACAATCTCCATTCAAAATGTAGAGAATATTCATGCTGCAATTAGTGTTTGGGTAATTTTAAAAGAATTAAGTGAAATTCATGCCACCACCCCCCTTACCATATACACATTCCATCTTCATTATGGAGTCCAAGCCTTTGCTCAAGCTATTGTCCTCATACGGATAGAATATCCTTCTTGTCCTATCCAAATTCTATTCATCCTTCAAGGTTCAACTCAAGATTTACTTCTTTGTTCAGTTCTTCCCCCAATTCTCTATACCTCATCATTCTTCTTCTTTGAACTATCTTTCAAAAAAGTTTTATTCTTCACCTGCTGTTAAGGATGGACTTAACACCAGCACTACAGTTCAATTTTGATGAGAAAAAAGTCATAGAAGGATTTTTTTGAAAAGAGGTTTATGTTGCTTTAATATAGCAAAGATATGCAACAAGGGTTGTGGCATTAGATTCTCTGGACAGTCTCATGTGTTTATGCATCAGCAGCTGGGGAGGGTATGAAGGGAGACTGGGGTCTTTAGAATCCACCAAATCAGTTGATCCCTAATTCCATTTGGGTGGGACTTTTTATGCCCTTAGGTGACCAGGAAGTGTCAATCAAGCTCCAGGGAGAATTTTAATGCCTTTTAAGGAAAATTAATCTGTAATGACTGGAAACAGAGAACCCTGCTTCTGTCACACCTACTTGCTATAAGACCCTGCTCATTCCAGAGGGATCCAAAGACGAGTAAGTCATAGTTCCTAATCTAGTAAGGAAGATTTGCTTAAATAGATATAATACAAAATAAAATCTAAGTTCATAAGAATGTTGCTTGTCCTTCATTCTAGAAGAGGACCACGACATCAGGAAGATGATGCCAAGACTTGCAGGTGAATTGGATTTAAGTGAGGGGAGGCTGTGCAACGTCACCAGCCTCACTTTCTCCTCCAGAGTCATCTGGGTCCAGTTACAAAATCATTGGGATGACTGGAGATGCCCCCCCCATAGAAATGTTAAAAACTGTAAAAATAATAACTTATTTATATGGCACTTTCCCTTTTGTAAAGGGCTTTCCTTAAAACATCCCTGTGAGGTAGTAAAATTCATTTTACAGATCAAGAATTTAAGACTCAAAAAGAGTGGATGGTTTTCCCCTGAAAGATTGGAAGTTTCTTGAGGATAAGGACTACTTTGTTTCCTTTGTGTCTCTAGTAACTAATATGATATATGGAATGTAATAGAGTTTAGGGATCATATTTGTGACTTCATTGGGATAGAGAAATCCGAGATGAGGAAACACCTTTCATCAGTGCAGGTTGGCAAATTTTCTGCAACTTAAGGAGCATCATGTAGAGCACTGAGAGGTAGCAAATTGCTCAGGCTCATGTAGTATGTCAGAGGCAAATCTCAATTGATGCCAGGTCTTTCTGGCTTCCAGGTCAGCTTTCTATCTCCTCTAAAACTAATGCTGCCATGTTTTTTTGTTTTTTTGTTTTTTTATGGGCTCTTAATAAATGCCTTTTGATGGATTGATAGATTGAATGGCATATCTATCATCATGAAGCTAGGAAGTGTTGGGGCCTGGTCTTGAGTCTAGGTCTTTTGATTCTAAACCCAGTACTCAGAGTTCAATTATTCCTAGATGAATGGATAATGGAAAAGTGCATGGGAGAGTGGGCCATTGAGCTAGGCCCTGAAAGGATTTTTAAGATATCAAAAAGTAAAATTGTTGGAGAATGAGAATCCTATTAGAAATAGGGGACTTCCTATATCTTTTTTTATTCATTGTGTCACTTAAGACGTATGATGTGGCCATCATGCTTAATTGTTTAATACATGCATACCTTTTTCTTTGAACAGATAGAGACTGTATCTTCAATTTCTTTTTGCAGATGTCTCTGAGTCTAATACAATGATGTTTATATTGGATCAGAGTACAAAAATTATAGGTAGCACAGTAGATACAGTGCTAGGTCTGGAGTCAGGAAGACTCATTTTCCTGAGTTCAAATCTGACCTCAGACACCTGTTTAGCTGTGTGACCCAGAGCAAGTCACTTAACCCTCTTAACCTCAGTTTTCTCATCTGTAAAATGAGCTAGAGAAGGAAATAGCAAACCACTTCAGTATCTTTGTCAAGAAAACCCCAAATGGGGTCACAAAGAGTCAAATATAACTGAAAATGGCTGAACAACATAAAAATTATGAGATGGTATGATTATCAGGGTTGTTCAGACTCCCTTTTTGCCCCCCTTCCTACTACTGATTCAGTGCCTAGATAATTTTCTAATATAAATCTTCCTCTGCTCTAAATAGTCATAACAAAAGGATCTATAATTCTATTTTTTTAGCTCTAAACATCAAGATAGAGACAACACTGGCAAAATACCTCAATATTAAATCTCTCTCACTCTTCTCCAGGGATGCTTCCCCAGCAATTATCTCCTCCTAACTGCATTCCTAATAAGTATATACCAACTAGCAAATGCCTGTGGTTAACACTGTTTATAAATGTGAGGGGGGGAGGGGAAATCTATTAAGTAAATCATACAAATTATGCCATCTCAGCTAAAATAAGTGATAAATTCCTATAGTCTGATACTTCAACTATGTTAGAATGCATCTCAGCTGAATCCAATCGACTAGAGGCATCCCAAAGCAACATGAAAAGGTCATATCTGTTTAGATGTCTCTGATGAGTTGTTGGATGAATTGGAGGTGATGTTGCTTAAGAAGAGTATTGGGACTGACTGAGGAAAAAGAATTACACCTCATAAGCCAACTAATAAAATATCAAGCCAATTCATAACCTTGAGAGGAGAAGAGAGGAGCTCACACCTAGCAGCAGACAGGAGAGAAAACCACCTCTGAGGAAAATTGTCACTTTAATGGGGGTGACGTGGGAGGAGAGCACCTCAGGTTATGGCCTCAGCTTCCTTCCCATCTCTGATTCCATCCCTGGTGGTCAAAGGATGACCTTGAAAATTTCAAAAAGAGAGGATTGGGACTTCCTACCTTTCCATGGAAATTCTAATAGTGTTCCTAGAAGAGCCAAGAACAGACTAGATCCAGATTCACAGCTCTACAAAGAACCCAGCACAAAACAATGTCATCTTGAAAGGGAGTATCTTGAGGCGTCCAACAAAAGGCCTGTGTTACTCCTTTGACACACACTCTCTAAGTTTTCTCTTGGACTCTGAACTTATAGTCTCTCACAAACTTTTCTTTTTTTGGCAGGAGTGGGAAGTAGGGGCATTTTGTACCTATTCTTATTATTACATTTTTCTAACAGCTAATGGAGCCTGGCTAACTAAATGATATCAACTAATAAGCATGGTAGGAAGTACGTTGGTGGGGTTGTGTGTGTGTGTGTGTGTGTGTGTGTGTGTGTGTGTGTGTGTGTGTATGAATTGGGAATGGGAATTTAAAGATCTTCCCTGCCACTTAATAGGCCTAAGGGAATTTGAAGATACTACAAAGATCTTCTCTGCTCCCTAATAGGCCTAATGTAATCACATGAAGCCTGTGGTGGGAGAAGTTTGCTGAAGAGTGGAGCAGAGCCTACAGATAGCTGGGAGTAAGAGCAGTTAGAGCTGGAGGGAGGAAAGGACACACCCAGGGAGATAGCTAGGCTTGTGAGTGTGTGTGAGAAGGCTAAAGGATAGTGTGGCTCTCTGTTGTATTGTGATGTAATAACTTCTATGTTGCTAAGATGGATTTGATTTCCTGGTGTTGGAATTTGGTTTTCTGGTGACTAAATAAATGTTTTACTTCCATCTTCTATATGAAGAGTCTGTTATATTTCACAATTGAACACTATGCTGGCATATTCACAGTTACCATCAGTGCTGTGAATATTGTGTTAGTGCTACAGTGTGTATGTGTGTGTGTGTGTGTATGCACACATGTGTATTTTGGGGGAATGTTATGAGTTTTAGCACTGTGAAAGAAAGTCCCCAACTTCTCAGTGATACCCCTAGAGCTCTGAGGGAATATAGTAGTCACACTCTAAGAATCCAACCCATCAGTAGAAGAGTTAGAATGGTAATAATAAGTATAATAGTATTCATATAGCTTTTGAAGTTTTGCAAAGTACTTTACATGTATCTCATCTTATCTTCTCAATAATCCTGGGAGTAGGTGTTATTTCTTCATTGTATAGAAGAGGAAACTGAGTGAATTGCCTCAGGTCACAGAGTTAGTAAATGTCTGAGTGTTCAGGTAGGACTAGCACCTCTGCTGTGATGGCTTGCTGAACCCTTTTCCAGGCTGCTCATCCATCTTCGGTATCCAGCTCTCACCTGTAACTCCAAGAAGCTAAAGCATGCACAGAAGCCACACCATGGTAAAACTCTCAACAGATGGGCTAAGGTCACCAGGAGGCCTCAGATCCATCAATGAATTAGCGGGGTGTTTACCCCAAGCATGTGAAGACTTCCCCTGGGAAAACGGGTAGATGAGAACTATTTGTTCCAGTGGTCACAAAGGTAGTTGAAGCAGGGGCTGTGGAGCACTTAGAGCTCTGTCAGACATCAGAGATGCCAAGGGCATCCACTGCATCCCAGGTCACTACCAGTCATTCTGACTTTTCTCCTGCCACTGGACTTTAGTAACCAAAAAAGAGTGAGACAGGATTTTGAGCACCTCTGCCTTGCTTAAATTCAATTCATGTATAAGTCCTCTTTGAAAAACAAAGGATGAACAACAAGAAGTATCTGAAGCTGGATTTGAACTTAGGTCTCCCCAACAGATTCAGAGCTTTCCTCATTCTGTCCCCTAGCTGCTTCAGGGTGTGGAGCTATATAACAAAAAAGTAAATGTTTTAAACAAGGAACAGTAAATTAACTTTCTCATGACTAAGGGGAAAGACTTCCCATTAGGGAGAAGAAAGAAAGAAAACTCTAGTCCAGTCCCCATTCTAAGGAGTTTCAGCAACATAGCATTTATCCCAATACTCTTTGTGTCCAGATAGTACACTTAGCCTCCCTTTTAGAGTCCTTGCCCTGTCTATTTACAAAGGCTATCTCTTCTTATACTTCTGTTTTTCCAATTCCACATAGCATCACGAAACCTTGCTCCCTCTAGAACTAGGCTCAGATGTAATTCTTGACCAGGGTACTAGTGTGCTCTTTCAGAAAGAGTGAGAACTGTTATCCAAACTATGCCCATAGTGTTATAAATAACTGCATACCCTTTCACCCAGCAATACCACTTCTAGGGCTGTATCCCAAAGAGATCATAGAAGTGGGAAAAGGACCTGTATGTACAAAAAAAAAATATTTATGGCAGCTCTTTTTGTGGCGGCAAAGAATTGGAAATCAAGAGGATGCCCATCAATTGGGGAATGGCTGAACAAACTGTGGTTTATGAATGCAATGGAATACTATTGTCCTATAAGAAATGAGGAGCAGATGGACTTCATAATAACCTGGAGAGACTTGTATAAACTGATGTTGAGTGAAAAGAGTAGGACCAGGAGAACCTTGTACACAATTACAGACACAACATAAAGATAACTAACTTTAATAGACCGGGGTCCTCTCAGCAATGCAAGATTATAAGACAACTCCAAAAGACTCATAATGGAAAGAGACGTCCACATCTAGAGAAAATACTACAGAGTCTGAATGCAGATTGAAGCAAACCGCTTGCTCTCTTTTTTTGTTTCTTTTGTTTTGTTTCTTCTTTCTCACTGTTCACTCCATTGATTATAATCCTTCTTTACAACTTGACCAATGTTTAATATGAAGGTATTTGGAGATCCTATATTTGATTGTATGCCACCATGGGGTGGGGGGAAAGAAGAGGGAGGAGGGAAATTTGAAACTCAAGAGATCGTGGAACTGAATGTTATAAACTAAAAGTAAATAAATAAATTTAAATTAAAAAAAGAACTGTTATCCAAGTACTTTTGCCAGCTTCTCAATTTGTTTCCTTGTGACTATAGACATCTTTAAGATAGGAGGAAGGAAAGGAGGGTCACTCAGGCAAGTTGGGATCTTTTATTAAACTTAACCTTTCCATTCCATAACTCTTGCTGATACAGTGCTGAGTCTCCTTAGTGAGAGATCTCATTCAAATCTTTGATGTTTATTCCATATATTCTCCAAGTTTGCAGGCTACTCTATAACTAGGTAATAGCCATTTGCCTAACAGTCACCAAAAGGTTCTGGAGTTTAGAGTTCCAAATTTTGTTGTTTTGCTTTGATTCTGGTATATGATGATTAACAAATAGGGAAAATTCATGAAGGTTATTCAAGCCCTTGGCACAAGCTCATGGTCTGCTGACTGCTCAGCTGTTTTCTTTATCTTTTCATACATAAATGAACTACTGCCAGATATCCTTTGAAAGGATCAAAATGATACTCAAATAACCAAAGAGTCATACTTTACAAGGTGCAAATGCCCTCTAAATGGGATTCCTGGTTTCAATAAGATGATAGATAGAGCAGAAAATAAAATTAATGACCACCTCATAGAACATTTGTAATTATCATTTAAGAGAGGTTAAGTGACATACAGCCATACAGCCATACGCATAGTTCAGTGTTATATTAATTACTTGGAATAAGCAAAAATTTTGTTATGGTCTCATTGAGGAAGGTACTGGTCATCAGTGTGCACTTCATTTCACTCTAGGCTGACTTAGACCTTGACCAAATAAAACTCAGTTGAGCTATTTTCCCCACCATTAGGTAGTTGTCTGTCAGCTGAGTGCTGGATTTTGTATCACATATGGGAATTTTATTACTCTCTTCCATTGTGTTTTTAATTCCATGGTTTCTATGAATAGATATTACTCCACGGAAGTGTGCAAAAGTTGTAGCTCTTAAATATCACACTTCAACAACTGTTAGTGATATAGTGGCTATTGTGGTGGGGAAGTCAAACATGTTAAGGATTATTTAGCTACAATGAAACAGGATCTGTCACATCAAAGGGCAAATAAATGAGTCAAAAATTAAAAAAAAAAACAAGGCCAAGAATTGATAACTATTGCTACAAAGCAGTCTAATTAATACTCAGAAAACAAAAAATTTCAAAAGGCCCTTGAAGCTACAAGGGGTGATTATTGATTCCTATACAATGTGGCATTGGCTTCTTGAAGTTGAAAGGCTATCAAGAGAATGGATAAATAATATCTGCTAACAATTGTAATGAAGACGACATACTTGTTGTAGGCCATAGGATACCACCAATGGCATTCTTAAGACTGAAAAAGAGTCATTTTTGCTGATGAAACTCACCTTTTAATTCAGGGCTATATTAAGACCATTATCAGAAGAAGTCCATGTAAGCCTAGAAGATCTGGGCATCCTTATCAGATGGTAAAACATCCTCTCTCAAAAATGTTTTAAATACTATTTTTCGATCTCCATAAAAGCACATTTTAAAACTTTACTCTCATTTTTGTTTTTAAGTTTTTTTTTTTAATTTCATTTTTTTTTTAATTTAGCATAGCCTGGAAGTCTTTTTCTTTTCTTTTTTTTTTTTTTGCTTGACTACGCATATATGGGGTTTTTTTTAATTTTTTAATGGACTTTTTTAAAATTTTAGACTCAAGGACCAAAAGATAAATACAGAATGGAGAAAAGAAACAAAAACATATCAAACTTAAAAATTGGAACTTAAAATACAAAGAAAAAAAGCATGTCGTATACACAGCAGAAGATAAGAGAGGATTCAAATAATAAATAAATTCAAATGATAAATAAAATAAATAATAAATAAAATAAAATATGTAACAATAAATTTTCATTTCAAGAAAGCCTCTATGATAAATAATACACAATGTGTTGAGGATTGTCCATCTTTGCTTTCTTGTAAGTTTTTCTTTTGTTCTTTGCTGTGTACTTTTTTACTTTATTATTCTTTCTTCCCTTCCCCCACCCACCCACAAAGGCTACAATAAAGTTTAGATATGTTTCTCGATAGCTATAGATATATATATTCACATATATAGACATATAGTTTCCCAAACATATTCTACTCCTGATCTCTGTTTTTACATTTGTGCATATCCCTTATTTCTTATACTTCCTGCCTCCTCTACTTTACTTCTATCCATTACCCTGCCCTCCTATTACTTGCCTACCCACCTCCAAGGATCACTGTCCTATCCTCCCATTCCCATAAATCTAAACACCCTTCTCTACACCCCCTTTTACTTATTCCCCCCTCTCTCCTCTAAAGATCTCTCATGTATCCTCTCCCCCCTTCCCTATGCCCCTACTATTTTATTTCTTCTGAATTTAGAAGACTTTTGCACTCTCCTCATTATGTGTGTATTGTTCCCTCTTAAACCCATTCCCCACAAAAGTAGGTTACCAGAACTACCAGCCCTCCTCCCCATCTAATTCCTCTGTATCAATTCTTCCTCTTGCACTTCATTTGTATTAAATACTCTTTTTAGCTGTTCCTAAATGGTTTTACTTGTTAAATTCATATCATACTCAGGTTTACCCCAATCTTTCTTATAAGCTACCCAATTATTAATAAGAATCTTAAACAAAGATTTTATATTTTACATATACAACAAGTAAACAATCTGTCCTTATGAATCTCTTATCATCAGTCTTTGTGATTGTATATGTGCCTTATATTTCTCTTGGTTCTCATATGTTGCATCTTCTATTAAGTTCAGGATTTTTTTTTTCTAACGAAGTCTTGAAAGTCTGAGAGTTGATCAAATGTCCATGTTTTCATTCAGGATAATACTTAACTATTCAGGGTATGATCATTCCAGCCAGAGCCTCAGTTCTTTTGCTCTTCAATATATTGTGTTCCAAGACCTACAGTCCTTTAATGTCTCTGCTGCTAGGATTTGTGTAATTCTAATTGTGGCACTATGATATTTAAACTGTTTTAATCTTAATGCCTTTAATATTTTTCCTTAAGCTGGGAGTTTCAGAATTTCACTATGATATTCCCATGAGTTTTCTTCATAGGATCTCTTTTAAGTGGTAATCAATGGGTGTTTTCTATTTCTACTCACTCCCCCACCCCCTTCTTAATGCTTTAGGACAATTTTCTGTAATTATTTCTTGTATTATTGTTTCAAGATTCTTTTTTTTATCTTAACTTTCAGTTAGTCCAATTATTTTTATATTTTCTTTTCTAGATGTGTTCTAGAAATCTGTTGTTTCTCTTATAAGATGTTTCACTTTCTCTTCTATTTTCATTATTCATATATTCTTTAATTATTTCTTGAACTCTTATACTTTGGTTGGCTTTGATTGCCCAATTCTAATTTTCAAGGTGTCATTTTCTGCCTTAAGATTCTGGATCTCCTTTTCTAATTGGTTGACTTTCCTTTCATTCCCCACTTCTTTTTCTTGGATTATTATTTTGATTTTAGTTTTTTTCTCCATCTCTGTCATTTGATTTTTAGTCTTTTTTAAGATCTCCTATGAATTCTTTTTGGGTAGGTGACCATTTGATGTTACTCTTTGGGGATTTCTTTACTTAATATCCTCCTCTGAAGATGAACCCTGGTCATCTCTATAACTACAATAGCTTTCTATGGTTGGATTCTTTCTCCTTTGCCTGCATTATTTTTGTGGTGATAGCTTAATTATTTGTAGTCACCTCTAGCCCTGGGGTATGGGAAATGGTGCCTCTTGCCCCAGATCTTCAGTTCTCCCCTCTACCCTGGAACCAGAGTCAAACTTTCCACCTCCTGTAAATAACTGCATCCAGGGACTTTCTGCAGCTCTGCCTCTGTACTCACCGGGTGTGTGGTGGTTCCTTTTTACTCCTGCCACTCTTTGCAGCACAGCTGGGTCTGGGGTCCCTTGTCAGCAGAGGTTCCCTTGCTCTTCCCAGGCTCACAGACCCAAGTGCCCTCACTATCCCAGGGGAAAAGTTCCTGTGGCTGGGGCTGAGGCAGCCTCTCCTACCAACTCCAAGACTTGCCACTTGTTGCTAAAATAGAACCTATCCAGGAGGTGTTTACACTTCACAGGGACTAAACCTTGTCCTGGGATTTTTCTTTTTATCTCACATTGTCCCAGGAAGACCCCAGTTGTGTCGCTATTCTTATTTATCTCCACCCATACTTTGTTCACCTTAAGGTGCTATTTTAACTCTTGTGGGGGAAAATCCTGAGAGCTTGGAATTTTCTGACCTACTCTGCCATCTTCCCAGAATTCTCTCTATCTAGAAATCTTGTTTTTATTGAAAGAATGGTGGATTCTGATAAATGTATTGATAGATTGAGAAGCAAAGTTATTTCAAAATTACAGAAATTCCCAAGTGGAGATGAAATTTTGCAACACAAAATTACATATTATCACACATCACAAAAAATTAAGAAATTAGTCAAGAGATAGAGGTAAGTATGCTTTGATAAGCTGAGAACTCTCATGATTCTAAACCCCATTGAAAATCTATGAGCTATAATCAAAGCTAGATTTGGAAAAAATAAACTTTTTGTCTAAAATGCATTTAATATCCATGTAATCAAAATGTGCTTTAGAGAATGTGTTGAAATCATGAACCAATTGTGCAAGACAAATGACTCTAGCAAAAAGGAGAACATGTTGCCTATAAAAACCTTTTAAAAGATGTTTGAAGTTGTATAGTTTATTGTACAAATCAATAAATTTAATTATTTTGCTTCATTTCAGGTAATCCAAATATTATCCTAAGAGTCAGAGATAGGATTTTAACACATCTTTCTGACTTCAAATTTAGCACTCTTATCTACTAGCCATATTTCCCATAATTTATTTACAATGGAAACAACTATATTATTTTCAAGTGCAGAGAGAAGCCCAAACTAGAATTACAGTATTGACAAGTAAAGTTCCTTAGAGACTTGCTTTAATTATAGGTCCTATTTAATCAATTTACTTAATAAAGACTTCCTGATAATCAACATGCTATTTTTTTATATGAAGATTTCTTGACAATAGTCTATTCTTTTAAATATTTTGAACATAAAATGTTTACCCTACAATATGTCCTTGGCCCTTAATCTATATTATGAATGAAGAAAATAGACTGCCTAGGCACTTGTGTAAACATGCTGACAATACGCCTATACAGCTTCAGCCTTTGTCAGCGCCCTGTGACTTCTGACAAGGGTCTACTACGAGGAATTGGTAAGGATATTTTCAGAAATGAAGTAATTACTAGTCCTAGAACATGGATTCATCACCCCCAATTACTTTGATATTCTCCATGCCTCATACCTTGGATAAACCAGCCATGTGGCCTGGTACATGAGTCATGCACAGAGGGAACACTTATGGTATCAGAGAAACAAGTCTCCCCTACAGGAACAAACATGAAAATACATAAGAAAACCAGAGTCTAACTGCTCTACATGGCTGTAACAAAGTTTTACCTGCCTTTTCTCTTTCCTTTGGCACTAAGAGATTATGCATAAATAATATGTTAAGGATACTTTTAAGCAATAACAAGGCCCTGTTTTTTATTTCCCATTTGCATAACAGGTAGTGAGCCTATAAGTAAGGCTGATGTATTCTTCAGAAATATTGACTGCAGCTGCCGCCTTTCCAGTGCCTCCAGGTCAATTATAATGCCTTCTTAACTGAGCCTACTCATACACCCTCTCTGATTAATGTCTCTAACATTGGTAAGATGATCCTTTTTATGAGGACTAAATGTGGCAAGAGAAGGTCACAAATCTCTAAGGAAAAGTTAGTTATTTTCAAGTGCTATTTTAACTCTCGTGGGGGAAAATCCTGAGAGCTTGGAATTTTCTTAGTCTTTTCTGAGATTGTGAAACTACCTAGGCACATTTCCAGTAATTTAACTGCTTGTTGCAATTGGATTTGTCACAATAAAATGAAGATTATATGAGAATCATTGATTTTACCGGGACTTTGTGCAATGAGCACTTAATGAAATGCAAGAGACATTTTAGGAAGGAGTTACAGTATATGTGCTAGGATAAATATTTTTAATTGCAGAGGCAATCCTCAGAGTCCACCCTTCAGGTGGATGATAGAAGAAGACACAGGAGAGTAGGAGGATCATGGGAAAGTATAATAAGCCCCAAGTGTTGTACATAATGGCCTCACCTGCCACCTTTGGCATCCAACTGGGAACTGCCTACTCCTTCCTTAAATTTGTCTAGAAATGGAATCTGTACAGCATTCTTGAAAAACACCAAAGAAAACCAAACAGATTTCTACTGTTTGTCATGCAACAAAATGAGATCTGACTTTTGAGGCAGAACACCAAAATTTAAATCCAATTTCTGGTACCTACCACCCACGTGACCTTGTAGAAGTTACTTTATTCCTTTGGCCTCAATTTTCCCATCTGTAAAATGAGGGCATTAGAGGGCTCTTAAGGCCCTTTTCTGCTCTGAAAGGGTAACCTGTTGTTTAGGACATAAGAGAAGGAAGGAAGGAAACAAGCCTTTCAAAAGCTTGTAGCATGAAGTAGGCATGATGCCAAACACTTCATAGATGACATTCCCTGTGATCTTCACAACAACTCTGGGAGGCAGATACTGTTATTGTTCCCTGTAGTTGAGGAAACTGAAGCAGACAGGGGTTATGACTTGCTGGGATCACACAGCTAATAAGAGACTCAAATAACAGAAAATTCCAAAAGTTTTCTTGCATCCCTCTATCATTACATCTGGCACTAATTTATGATGTGGGTGGAAAGCTCAATGTTCTGAAGGTACCAAAGATGCTGGATCAATTAGTCAATAAGCAAATTCTTACTTGAGTCCCATAATATACTGCTCATTATTAGGCTAAGTATTTTGAATGATGCAAAATTATAACCATGGTTCATTCTAGTTTTAAAAGAATTTAAGATCAAGTTCAGGATTCAATTCATTTATTAAGAGAAGTAGTGTGAAAGATACAAAGCTTAAGTAATCTATAACCTTGAACTTCATGGACCTTATAAATTAGAAAAGGAATGTAACATATACAAGGAACTGTGATACAAATTAATATATGATAAATGCACTAAAGTGATAATAGCAACAAATGTGAGATATGAGGTTGATCAAAAGGTCATGACTGACCAGAGTCCCCAGAAAGTCTTCCCATAGGGACAGGTTTTTGAGTTGGATATTAAAGAATTGGTGAGAATTCAGTAGGATAAGAAGACATTCCATGTATAGGGAAAAGTGAAAGCAAAGTCATGGAAATGGAAGAGTTTGGAGCATTCACAGTGAACTTCAAGTATACCTGTGATGATGCCTGACACAGGCTCATAAATTGTTAGTTCAGGTTTAGTTTTGAAATGAAACAAACCAAACAGGAGAAAGAAATTTTTAAAAGATCAAATAGATAACTCTGATTATGTGAAACTGAAGAAGCTTCTGCACAAACAAAATTAGTGCACCTCAGATAAGAAGGGAAATTTTTGAATGGGAAAAAGATCTTTGAATCAAATTTTTCTAATAAGGGCTTGATATTCACAATATATGCACAATTCAAGCACATATACATCTATCTTCCATAAATTGCAGAGGGTTCAGACTCTAGAGACAGGAGAGGAAGTAGAGGTGAAAAGTGCTTTCTCAATAAGTTTAGCTGAGGAGAGGAAATACAGGATGATAGCTATTAGGATACAATGAGCTTTTAGTTTTTAAGGATGAAGGAGGGATTTCTCTGAGTGGAATCATGATGGTAGAATTGAGAAAGCTGAGCTCTCCCAACATTCCCCTCCAAATGACTTTAAAATAATACCTCAATTTGAATCTTAGAGTGGCAGGGCCAAAAAATGAAAAGAAAAAGTCAGAGTAAACCATTCTTCCAGCCTGAGACATCATAGGAGTTTGGAAAGAGATATCTGTGACATGAAGAAGACTGGCCCAGAGCCCATGTGGATAAAACACCAGTGCTGGGATTAAGTGGTAGAAAAAGAAGCAGCAGCAGCTTTGGGAGCTCTCACACCAAAGACAATAAGGGCATGTGGCAACTGGTGAGAAAGATATTATAGGGCACCCCTATGCTACCACTGGACACAGTACCAGGTGCTGTTTGGCAATTCCATTGCCCATACCTACTTCTGGGTCATAGTTCAAGGGCAGAGATGAGCACTTTCACTCAAAAGGAAATAGAAACCCTGAGGGATCATATAGATTATAATCTCAAGGGATCAAGGGCCATTCCTGGATAAGGATCGAAGTGAAGAACAAGAGAGCAGTGATTATACTTCTTCCCAAATCATACTACCTTGGAAGCACCAAAAACTTCCAAACTCCTAGAATTAGTTTTGAAAAATGAAGTGTGGAAAAATCCTGAAGCTGGAGACAGAGCCCTCAGCACCACCACAAATAGAGCCCAATATTAATATAAAGTTTTAAATAAAGAAATAGGGTGGGAAAAAGAGCAAACACAAACAAGAACATGCTACTATAATAATAGGGAAGATCAAGATACAGGCTCAAAAGACAAAGAATTGTGAAGAAAGGTGACCTAAGAGTAGCAGATTTCAATCTATATTACAAACTGGTAATTGAAAAAAAATCTGGTATAGGCAAAGAAAAATAGTGGTAGATCAATGGAATCAATTAGGAACACAAGACACAATAGTAAATGACAACAGTAATCAAGTATTTAACGAACCCAAAGATCCAAATTTTGGAGAAAGAACTCAACATTTGATGAAAATTGCTGGGAAAACTGGAAAGCATTTGTCAGAATTTAGGCATGGAACAACATCTCACATTCTGTACTAAATTAAGGTCCAAACAAATACATGATTTAAACAAAAATGATATAAGTAAATTAGGGGAGAATGGGGAAATGTCCCTATCAAATCTATGGATAAAAGGAGAAATTATGAACAAAACAAAAAACAGAGGGGATTATAGGAAACAAAAAAAGATAATTTTAGTTACATTAAATTAAAAAGGGTTTGCATAAACAAAACTTATGCAGCAAAAATTAGAAAGAAAACAAGAAACTAAGGTAAAATTTTGTAGCAAGATTCTCTGATAAAGGTTTGATTTCTCAAATATATAGGGAACTGAGTCAAATTTACAAAAAAAAAAAAAAGAGCCTTTCCCCAGTTGATAAATGGACAAAGAATATGAACAGGAAGTTTTCAGAAGGAAATAGTTATCAATAGTCACATGAAAAAATATCCTAAACCACTATTGATTAGACAAATGCAAATTAAAACAACTTCAAGGTATGACCTCACACCTTTCAGTTTGACTAACATGACAGAAAAGGAAAATGACAAATCCTGGATGGAATGTGGAAAAATTGAGATACTACTACATGGTTGGTCAAGTCATGAATAAGTCTAACCATTGTGGAGAACAATTTGGAACTACACCTCAAAAGTTATAAAACTATCTATATTCTTTGACTCAGCAATATGACTACTAGGTCTGTATCCCAAAGATATCAAAGGAAAAGTAAAAGGACCCATGTGTACAAAAATATTAATAGAAGCTCTTTTTATAGTGGCAAAGAATTGGAAATGGAGGGTATGCCATCAATCTGGAATGGCTGAACAAATTAGGATATGTAATTGTAATGGAATACTATTGTGCTATGAAAAATGATGAGCAGAGTAGTTTCAGAAAAACCTTGAAAAATATTTGAATTGATGCAAAGTAAAGTGAGCAGAACCAGGAGAACATTGTGTATACTAACAGCAATATTGTAAGGATGATTAACTGTGAAAAACCTAACTACTGTGATCAATATAGTGATCCAAGGCAATGATCCAAAGGACTTATGATGAAAAATACTATCCATTTCCAGAGAGAGAACTGATGAACTCTGAATACAGATTGAAGCATACTTCTTTTTCCTGTCTTTATTTTTTTTGCTTTATTTTGTTTGTGCTTTCTTTTGCAACATGGGTAATATGGGAAAA
>CM053591.1:56898676-56939976 GCA_028646515.1 Pseudochirops corinnae | reverse complement strand
GAGGGGGGAAGACATAGGAGAGAATAGATTGGGGGAGGGGGGATACACTGGGATGGCTGTTTTGGGGTGGTGGGTAGGGGAAAGATGGGGAGAAAATATGTAACTCAAAATCTTGTGGAAATAAATGATGCAAATTAAAAAAAAAAAAGAATGAAAGACAAATAAGTTGATTAGAAACCCATGGTCAGAATCATGAGACATTTCTCAGTAACCTTGGCAATACTTGCCACCTATTCTGAGTGGCTTTTTCAGGGTTCAAAAAGGAAAGAGATTCTTAGAGAAAATTAAAGCCATCATAATACATTGTCAGCTAGTTTATACTTAGCAATTACCACAGAAATGGGAAACATTTATTCTGTACTGACAGTGACAACCTCATAATGGCATCAAGAGTGCTTGCCCAAGCCATTCCCAGAAGACATTAAACAGACTAGAGACAAAAAGTTAGCTTCCGTGAGAGCAGTCTTTAATAGAAGTTTTTAAAGATGATCTCAAACCGTGAAACCAGAAACACACAAAAAGTCAGACAATAAGAAAAGACAGCCATTAGGCTAAGTGAGTATCCCACAACTGTAGATGAGAACAATGTAACCTGCAAAGCTCAGTGTCCAGAGGCATCAAGAGCAGAGGGGCTCCCTGGAGAAATACCCAAGATGATCAAAAAGGCCCAGGATGGAAACCATGGAAGTTCCAGGGAGTAGCATCAGACTGTAACGAGTATGGTTTCAACTGGTGTGGTACTATGTAACATTCAGACCAGAAAATACCAGACCTAGGGGTTCTGAAATCCTTAAAACTGTCATGAGACACTAGAGAGGACCCTGAGGATCTAGCATTTAAAACATCTACAATCTATGGGTGCCAAACTCCAGGAAGTAAAGGCCTGTGTAAAAACTCAGGAGACTCAGGATAAAATGAAGGAGGGAAAAGCAATCCATCCAAAAGTGTAGCAGGAGGCAGAGCCTAACCATAGCACAAAATTCCAGTTTAAGAATTAAATGTGGAAAATGAATCAAAGAAAATGCTGACTAATATAAAAAATTATTTGCAAATTTAACCCAAAACAATGACAAAGAGACTCAAAGAGAGAAAAAAAAGGATTTTCCTCAAGAATTAGATGAATATATAGCAGAAATGAAGAGATAAAATCAATAATTGGCAGGAACTAATAGCTTAGAAATGAGTAAGCTTTACCTGAGGGGTAATACTTCCAAAGCAAGGTTTCCATTAAAGTCAAGAAATATTAGAACAAAATCAAAAGATTGTAAAAATAAAGAAACTATAAGGTATATGATATCTAGAACAACTGACCTATAAAACAGGTCAAGGAGAGAGAATTTAAAAATCATTGGATTTCCTAAGAACCATGGTTTAAAAAGTCTGGCAGCCTGGACACTATAATTGAAGAAATCATAAGTGAAAACCACCCAGATCTATCAGAGAGAAAAGTAAAGATAAAAAAAAAATCTACCAATAACCTTTTGAAAGTAAAAGTTCCAGGAACATCATAGCTAAAATCCAGAACTCCCACATCAAAGAAAAACAAATACTTTAATCATACGAAAAAGAAGTCATTTAGGCAGTCGCCATTATCTTACTCAGAGCCTAGGGACCAGCTTCTGTCTTCTAGACCTTCCACAAATGTACAGGCCTTTGTCCTCCTCACAATTCACTTACCTCTACCCACTCAAATATTTTAATCCCTGTGGGCAGTGACAGATGTCTAAGAAGTACCATGAATTCTGTCATAAGAACAGGAGGAGCCCTCCCTCTTTGTCCCAAGCAAAGCAACCAAGACTACGGTCTGATATTTTTCCTTCCCACTGCTTTTTTAAATGATGATGTTGGAGAGTAATTATTTAGTTTTTATTATTTTCTTGCTATAGATACTTAATCTTAGCATGTGTGTGTGTGTGTGTGTGTGTGCATGTGTGTGTAAAATCACATCCCTTGAAAGGAAAAGAGAGCAGTAGTGCAGTGTTTAAGTACTTCCTGTGGAAGAGAACAAAACCCCCTCTATTGTAGAATTTTTTTTGCCGCAGAGTTTGGAATGAATGCTTATGAAAAATTCAGAAAAAGAACATTATATGATGGCTTCAAAACTATTCAAAAAATAGTGTATACACTGTGCTCTGTATCACTCATCTCTGACTAACACACTGGAGGGAAAAGCATTTATTTTCTTTCTGGACAAGTTTTTGTTGCCTAGATTATGGAGTAGCCCAAGTCAGGAAAATTAAGAGTAATATGCATATGTATACACATACACACACACACACACATACACACATACACACACACACAAACACATATATTTTAGGTCTCAAGAAGGAGAGTATTTTGAGCTGTATGCAGAATACCAGAGAAAGACTAAGGATGTGGGTGTATGTGTAGGGTGGGATTAAGGAAGGTCAGTGCATGAATATTTAGAATGTAGGTTAAAGGATCTGAACCCCAATGGAGAAATTCCAGTAGAGGATTTATATTTCCAAGTCTACATTTTGTTAAACTCTACCATTCATACAGTGTTTCAGTGATAGTGAACTAATACATTGTTACTAGACCATTATGTCAGAAAAATGTGGCACAATTGAATTAGCTCTATGATTATGGATCTAAACCTCAGTTTCCACATCTGTAAAATGGGTTTAATGTTTTTGATATTATCTATGTAATTTCAGTTGTTTTTCCATTATATCCTACTCTTTGTGACCCCATTTGTGTTTTCTTGGTAAAGATACTGGCGTGGTTTGCCATTTCCTTCTTCAGCTCATTTTATAGATAAGAAAATTGAAACAAATGGTGTTAAGTGACTTGTCCAAGGTCACCCAACTAGTAAGTGTTTGAGGTCAGCTTTGAACTCAGAAAAATTAGTCTTCTCGACTCTAGGCCCAGCACTCTATCCACTGTGCCACCTAGTTGTCCCTATGTCATAGGAGGGTTATAAAGAAGGTGCTTTCCAAACCCCACACTACAGAATGTGAGTATATTATAATTTCCTATAACTGTTAAAGTATTGAAAGGAAAATGTTTGACTTGTGATACATTCAAATCTGTGCAACAATCAACTGTATTATAATACTGTTACTTTGGAAGTAGGACAAAAACTAGACTTAGAGTCAGAAAACCTGGTGAGAGTTCCAGTTAATCTTTGAGTACAGCGGGTAGTGCATTTAGCCATGGGACCACAAACCAAACATTCAACTTTCCTAAGCTAGTTTTCTCCATATATAAAATAAGAATAATCATGCTTGAATTACCTCCCTCACAAGCTCATTGTAAGAGTCAGTTAAGTCAATGAACATAAATCACTCTGTAACAATAAAATGTTAAGTATAAATATAAATTATTATTGCAGTTATTTGCTATAATTAAATCTGCACTTTGCTAAAATTTATCTTTATACTATTTATAGAAAAAGATTTCGCTAAGAAAATTAATATTTTAAAGAGGATTCCCAAAGAATGGTCAGGTTAATTAAGAGAAAAATCTTTCTCACTTTTTTCTTTTTTGCTTGTGGTCCCCCAAGCCTGGAATTCTTCCCTTCCTCTCCTTGACTTAAACCTCCTAACTTCCCTGGCTTCCTTCAAATTTCAACTAAAATCCCACCTTTTGCAAGGATCCTTTCCTGGTTGCCCCTTAATGCCTGTGCCTTCCCTCTATTGATTATCTTCAACTTATCTTGTATATATCTTGTTTTTACATAGTTGTTCATGTTGTTTCTTCCATTAGATTGTAAGCTCCTTGAGAGTAGGGACAGCTTTTTTGTGAGTGTGTGGCTTTTTCTTGTATCCTGAGCACTTAGCACAGTTCCTGACACCTAGTGGGTACTTAATAAATTCTTGTTGACTTGTTGGAGATTAACAAAACATATGCTAACTGAAAATAATCTGTGTTCCTTCATTGAAGGACAGATCCAAGTTCTCCCAGGGCAGTGGTTCTTAACCTCCCAAATGCCGCCACCCTTTAATAGTCGTATGTGGGTGTGCCTGCATGTGGGCGGACCCCCTTGGAGAGGGATAGAGGAGGTTCCTAAGACCAACAGAAATATATGTTTTCCGATGGTCTTAGGTGACCCCTGTAATTCCTGTGAAAGGGTCATTCAAGCCCAAAGGGGTCACGACCGGCAGGTTGAGAACTGCTGTCTTAGGGCATACTCAGCAATTTTTTCTTAGTAGACTTACTTGAAAATGGTAGTTGTAATAGTTTCTACTCAAGATATTTTATTGATTCAGATTGGCCTTTCCATCCTTCACCAACTAGGTTGAATTGATGTTGCCACTGTATTTTTAATTTTATGAGACCACCACAACATAGTACAAACAAGACAGACTTGGAGAACTGGGAACTCAGGATTCTGTTTCCATCTTTTCCTCAAATGAACTTAAGCTAAAAGTTTCCCAATTGTTTTTGGTCTCCCCATCATAGTCCCTGAATATACTGGTTTGCTTAGCATTTTGAAGACCGTGATGAAAGAAAGTGTTGGAGTTAAAGAAAATAATTAGTATTATCAGCATTTGGGGGTTTATCTACTGAAACAAAAATTTAACAAGAACAGACAACATGGGAGGGAATAGAAGAGTTTTAATAAATAAGCTACTACTTACTTACTGGATAATATAAAGTCAAAAGCCCTGAATCCAGTATATTTGAGTTCAATTCAGCACTCATACTCTTGCTTGCATGACCTTGAACAAGTCATAAAACCTCTCTAAACCTCAGGGCTTTCTTTTGTAAGATGATGAATTATAAGAGTTCTGAGGTTCTTTCAACCTTTAATCTTCTGTAAGGGTGACCAAAGTCTATGTCTAAGTACCTAACTCCAGGAAAATCTAGCATAGAAGTACAGGACACTCATTGCTTGTTTTGGAAAATATCTGAAACAGTGGTTTGCTTTAGATGGGGAGTGGGCAAATGGAGGGAATAAAACAGAGACAGAACACTACTAAATGTGAACCATATTATTTGGAAACTTTAAAAATGCTGCCAGGTGGTACAGTGGATAGAGGAATCCAGCCTCAGACACTAACTGTTTGACCCTGGGCAAGTCACTTAACCTCTGTTTGCCTCATTTTTCTCATCTGTAAAATGGAGGCAATAATAGCACCTACATCCCAGGGTTGTTTTGAGTATCAAAAGAGATAATAATTGTAAAGTGCTCAACATAATACCTGGCACATAGCAAGTACTATATAAATATTATCATTTGTCAAAATTGTCATTATCAAGGGGTCCTAGCTCTAGAGCTAGGAGGGTCCTTAGAAACCATTTTATCTAAACCTCTCGTTTTACAGATGAGGGAACTCATGTCCATGGAAATTAAATGACTTGACTAAGGTCATACAGTAAAAATCAAAGGTGGATTTTGAATTAAAGTTCCCTGAGTCTGGAGATATATGTTTGTAAAACAAGGACAATGATTTTATTTCTGGCAGGAATGCAATACAGTAAAGGTGACTAGTCCCTTTAACTCTTTTCTACTAAGTCCTAGTAGTTTGTATGGGCCAAGATTGGCATTATGGGAATGGAAAGGGGTTGGAAGGAATTTTATCAATCTAAATCAAGCAATTATACTGAAAGACTTTGAGTTGAAGCCAGAGAGAAAGAGTACAAGACTTAAAACACCTGAGGATTTCTTTAGTTAGTTGACTGGAGCAGCTGGCTGGAATCTGCATCAAAGAAGAGCTAAAATTGCTCCTGGGAGTGTGTTATATAGAGCTGGTATGCCCTTTGAGGAAGAAACTGTATCACAGTTGAAGACCAGAAGATGGCAGCAGAGAGGAATAGTGACTAAGAGCAACCAAGCCTACTCTTCTCCAGAAGCCATCACCAGAAAATATTGGCAGGTTTGCAATGTTGCAGGAGTAAGGTGACCCACCCCTCTATGTTCCCTGGTCATACATATTCTGTCAGTGCATTCCTTCTCCTTCTGATGGTTTAGTAACCTGTTTCTGTATACGGGAGAGAATAGGCAGACCTTTCAGTGATATGGTTGCTATCTAACTAACATGTCTTTTGCTATGAACTAATGTGTTCTATGATTGGCCCTGCAAAAGAAAAACGTTAATAAGAGGTCAAAAGGTATGTTTTTGAAATGGATATTGACTGATAGAAAAAGTATGTCAAACTAGGATAGCTTGCTGGAAAGTGAGATGTGAACAGGAAGACCTGAGTGCTATGCATATATTGAAAGTAAAGCAAAAAGATGGAAATGCCAAATGAAAATCTAGAAAAAAACAAATCAAGAAAGACCCATGTATTTCAGAAACTCTAAAGGATTTAGGAAAAGTCAGTGAGTGTTAGAAAAAAATGAGGGAAAGCAATGAAAGTGTTATGTCAGTAGGGACTTGAGAGGAGCAGTAAGTAAACCAACAATACTACTGCTGGGTAGAACTTTGATATAGCAAGCTTGGACTGTTGCCACAGTTACGGTGACCCCCTATGAATTCTCAGCCAGAGTTGGAGATGAGATGAAGGAGAATGAAATACAAAAGCTGTGTTTGTTCTACAGACTTGTTGCAGAAGTGTTTCTGCTCCTTGATTAAAAATATTTGCTTTCTTCCTTTCTCTCACCAATGCTCTCTGTCTTTTGCTTACTAGTAAGTCCTTTCTCCCCTCTCCTTCCCCCACAGAGAGGCAGGCGTAACATTGATTCTTGTAAAATGAATTGACTTTGCCATTGTACCGTATTTCAGTCTTGTTGTATCCTGGGTATTTAATTGGATCTTTCTCTGAAATAGAAGCCAGAGTTCTGTTGAATGGAAATATATTTAATAAAAGTCATTCAAAAGCTAAATCAAGAGCATTCCAAACTTCTTTTGCTTGTAAGTAGAACCATGTCTGAGCCTTTCTCTCTGAACATAAAAAGTAAGTTGATTGCATCACATTTGATTAAATATAGCCTGCAGGTAGATGAGATCCTTTCCTTAATACTAGTCAGATTTCCTTTGCTTCAGCACATTCGAAAGAATCCTAATGAAAAAAGATGGTTTTGCACTCAAAGAAACGACCCAGAAGAACTAAAAAACTATAAGCTAACAGTTATGGAAAATGAGAGAGAAGTCACTGGAGAAGAAATGTCCTTAGTTTCCTCTATCTGCCTTATCATGTCCAAAACAGAACTATTTATCTTTTCCTCTGAAACTCATTCCTCTTTCAAAAATCCCTGCTTCTGTAGAAGATATCATCATTCTTCCATTAATAGGTTTACAATCTGAATCATCCTCTACTCTTACCTCAGCTGTACCCCATAAATCTGAGCAGATACCAAGCCTTGTTGATTCTACCTTCACAATACCTTTTGCCCACATTTGTCCCATCTCCATTCACAAGGCCCTAATGACATCTCACTTGGACTATCTTAAGATTCTTCTAATTGGTCTCCTCCCCTTGTCTCTTCCCTTTCACATTCAACTTCCACATAGCTGCCAAAGTAATTTCCCTAAAGTGCAGATATGTCTATGTCACCACCCTAATTAATAAATTCCATTTGCTCTCTATTAGCTCTAGGGTCAAATATAAAATTCTCTGTCATTTAAAATCCTTCATAATTTGACTCAAACCTACTTTTCTGCTTATTATATACAACCCACTGTCATATATCTTTAACTGTGTATTGTTAAACTATGTATAGTCAAACCTAATGGCCTTCTTGTTTTCCAAATAAAAAATTCCATATCCTGTTGAACGCTTTTTCAAAGGCTGTATCCCAAGCTTAGAATGCACTCCTTCCTCACCTCTGCTTCTTAGAATTCATAGTTCCTTTCAAAGTTCAACTCAGATTCTACCCATAGATTGTTCTTCCTACCTCTACTTCAAAGTTCTCTCACATACCGGGAATGCATTTCAAAATTCAGTGCACTGGAAGGACTTGACAGGATCCCCACCCCTCAGGATATCTCCCATTACTGGATTAAAGTTTGCTACAGTTCAGCTGTGTATGCATCACTCATTAATACTCACTAATCTTAGTGATATTTAACATATTTTCCAGTGAAACTTCTGGGTTAGAGACTGTGCTTCCTGCCCTTGCTCTGTTGATCCTCCTCCCCATAAGAATTGCCTTTTTTATTTGTATTGTTACTAACTGCATCAGTTGTCTTTCTGCCTTCACAGCATAGTCCTTTGAAGAGGGAGGGACCAGAGTTCTGTCTGTAGTTGCTGAATATGCTGGGATGGTTTATTTTTATTTTTCCCAGTTCAGCTTTGCTGGGTGTGTTAACATTAACCTTGCAACAATCTGAGCTCTGAAGGTTTTTTCCTGACACATAGCCTCACTTTGCTTTATCATACCTCCCACCTGTTGCCCCTGGAAGAATTCTTCTTGTTTTTAGAGGCAGCTGGTAGTTCAGTGGTGTGGTGAGTAAAATATAACAAAGACAAAACTGAGGTACATTTTCTCTGAGCAAGACAACAGTTTATTTATGGTGACACATATAGTTCTTCATAAAATGGATCACACTGGCTCCCTCAGTGAGGTCAGCAACCAAGAAGAGAATGGAAGAACCCGTTTTATTGAAAGGTGGGAAATGAGAAGCTCTGGATGGTTGGAGATGGTCACAATTAACTCCAGCTGGGAAAGGTGGATGGGTCTTCAGGTGTGGATGATATGCCCCTATGACAATTAATGGTGCTAATTTCTTTATGGGCCTCAGTTGCCTCTAGTAATCTTGGGTAGGAAATCAGGAGCACCCAGTTAATCATCCCCTTGTTGTTGGTTAGATTAGTTGTGTCCAACTCTTTGTGACTCCATTTGGGGTTTTCTTGGCAAAGAGACTAGAGTGGTTTCCCATTTCCTTCTTCAGCTCATTTCACAGATGAGGAAACAGAAACTAAGAACATTAAGTGACTTGCCCAGGGACACAAATCTAGTAAGTATCTAAGAGATTATATCTGGTGGCCCACCTAGCTACCCAGTCATCTCTTTAGGAGAGATCAAACTACACTTAATTTCACAAAGGAGAGGCAAGGGCAGAAGAATTATTTTTTGGAGACTCAGCCTTAGATTTTTGTTGTTGCTGTTTTTATAAGCAACAAAATTGAGGTCTCAAGTTAAACTGGTGAGCAAGCAGATGTCCTGGGGGCTAGTTGAAAGAATATGATACCATCATTCCCTTTCAACCATGTCTTTAAGCTAATTAGGACTGAGAGACACATTTTTGAGCTTAACTGAGAAATGGGGCTTGACAAAA
Source organism: Pseudochirops corinnae (assembly GCA_028646515.1). Lineage (NCBI taxonomy): Eukaryota > Metazoa > Chordata > Mammalia > Diprotodontia > Pseudocheiridae > Pseudochirops > Pseudochirops corinnae. The sequence goes on along the minus strand of CM053591.1, from coordinate 56,930,785 downwards.
TGGGGAATAAGGTTAATTACAGGTAAAATCAATTATCAAATAATACAGTATAGTATAATTTTAATTTCCTTGGTAGATAGAATGTTGGAGTGAGGAAGACCTGAGTTCAAATTCACATTAGAAGTTTATTAACTATGATCTGAGACAAATCACCTAATCTCTATTTACCTCAATTTTCTTAACTGTAAAATGGGGATAATGACAGAACCTGCCTCATAGGGTTGTTGTGATGTTCAAATGAGATGATATTTGTAAAGCACTTAGTACAGTACTTGGGCACATAGGTACTATATAAGTGCTTATTTCCTTCTCTTGCCCCTCTGAGACCAAATAGAAGAAGTCTATTCCCTCTTTCACAGGACAATTCTTCAAATACTTGAAGACAGCTGTCAAGTTCCTCCTGAGTGATCTTTTCTCCAGGCTGAATATGTACAATTCTTTTAATTTATCTTCACATAACATAGACTCAATGGTCTTGAATTCGTAGTTTCAGGTTGATGGGTACCATGGTTTAAAAAGAACATTGAATACCAAGGAGCCAGAGTCAGGATCACAGATGATTTAGCAGTCATTACTAAAGGAACAGGGAGTTTGTAATATTCCAGAAGGCAAAGGATATAGTCTTATTGACAAGAAAACTCCAGCAAAACTGAGAATAATAATACAAGAGAGAAAATGAATGTTTACTGTAATGAAGGACTTCCAAGCATTCATGACAAAAAGATTACAGCTGAAGAGAGGGCAACCAGAGCTGATTATAATATTCCAGATTAGATCTTATGATAGGAGAATATAGTAGGACAATAATCTCTCTATTCCTGGAAGCAATTTACCTTTTGAAGCATCCCAAGATCACATGAGTCTTAAGAAAAAAATAATCCCCCCTCCAAAAAAAAAATCCTGACACATCACATTGCTGAGTTATATAGAGCCTTTAATTCACTAAAATCTGTGAATCTTTCTGAAAAATTACTAAATATCTATACTTGTCCCATTTTACTTGTGAGATTGAATTTTTGTACCAAAGGGTAAGACTTTACATTTATTCCTCTTGAATTTCATCTTTTTAGGTTCAGTTCAATTACCTAACTTGTTAAGATCCTTTAATATACTGAAGCTGTCATCCAGCATGTTTGTTATACTTCCCAGCTTAATATCATATATAAATATGATGAATAGACCATCTATGCTTTTAGACAAGTCATTGATAAAAATATCAAAAGGCACAGGTTCAAGCACAGGAGACTGAAGATCTCCTGTTATATTGACATTGAACTAAAGGCTAATACTCCTTTTTTTAAGGTCAAAAGAGCAATATTTATTTATTTTTTTATCAGTGCTTTATTTTTAAAAGAAATATTTTATTTCCCCCAATTATAGGTAAAATGCATTTTAACATTCTTCTTTTTTAAGTTTTGAATCCTCAATTCTATATTTCCCTCCCTTGCTGAGACTGGTAAGCAATCTATTACAGGCTACATGTGCACACATATAAAACTTATTTCCATAGTAGTCACTTTATGGAAGAAAACTTGAACTGAAAGAAAGGAAGGAAGGAAGGAAAGAAGAGTAAGGAAGAAATTGAAAAGAGTATGCTTGAGTCTGTATTCAGATGCCTCAGTTCTTCCTCTGGAAGTGGATAGCATATTACAACATGAATCTCTTAGAATTATCTTGGATCATTGTATTGCTAAGAATAATTGTCATTCACAGCTGTTCATCATACAATATTGATGTTACTATATATAATTTTCTCCTGATTCTGCTTACTTCACTCTCTATCAGTTCGTGTCTTTCCAGGCTTTTCTGAATTCAATTGCTCATCATTTCTTATAGCAAAATCATACCCTGCTACAATCATATACCACAACTTGTTCAGCTGTTCCTCAACTGATGGCCATCCCTTCAATTTCCAGTTCTTTGCAATAACAAAAATAAGTGCTATAAATATTTTGTACAAAGGCCACTACTTTTCAAGTGAAGCCATCCCAGTTGTGAATCCATATCCTTGTATTATTATCTAATCCATATCTCTTGATCTTCTCCATAAGAACATTGATAGAAACTGGGTAAGTTATATGCTTAGTGTTTGCATCATTTATGAATTAGTTGTGATTATGATTGTATTGTGTGGTTTGTCCTTTGTTCTCAAAGAGGACCACGACATCAGGGAGGTAATGGCATGACTTACAATGAACGTTGATTTGAGTGAGGGAGGGCTGTGCAAGGTCACTAGTCTCACTTTCTCCTCCAAAGCCAGATAATGGCCAGATATCACTCACGATGACTGGAGATGGTCCAGGATGCAGTGGGAGACTTTGGCCTTTTTGAGCTTATGTCTTTTCAAGTTCTCTGAGTGAGGCAATGTCCATTCAGTGAATAGGCCCTTTAAGAAGTGAGTCAAGGGATGGCCCCTTTAATACTAATGAAAAAAAAAATCAAATTGGGTCTTCCCCTGAAGACCCTCAGTGTTTCTGGTCAAAAGAGAAAGAGTTACTATTTATATCCACTGAACCAGGAGAGCCCAAAAATAACTACTAAGTGGTGCTTGGGCAAGGATCTATTATTGTCCAATCCATGAGATCCCAAGTGAATTGGGTTTAAGGTTTGGTCTTTGAGAAAGAAATCTAAGTAATTACTGAACATAAAAATTTACTTTCCTTTGGGTAGAACACCCTCAGGTAAGAGGAGAAGAGGAAAGGAGAGGAGAGGAGAAAGAAGAAGAGCTGAATTGACCTACTGGAACTGGTCAGTTAGGTCCTCATTCAGACAACTTGAACTATTCACAGGTTGTGGTTTGTCCTTCATTCTTGAAGAGGCCCATGACATCACAGTGATGATGACATGACTTTCAATTGACTTGAGAGGGCTTACCTTTAGTACCTCATGTATCAAACTCCTATATGGGCTCACTGATTAACTGCTTTTCCATTTCTTCCACATAGTTTTTCGCCGTCTTCAATAACAATAGCTAAGATCTCATTCTCATCCAATATTGCCGACTAATGACATTTTAGGGCAAGCATGACTCAGGCTGTCAGGTTGTTCAGGCTCAGTACTGGAATGAAACAAGATACTCATACACCATCTGATACCTAACAAAAATAACTTTAATTAGCCATGGTATAGCAAGGACACTCAATAAGTAGATAGCATTAATTTAGACAAATCTGGAAAAATGCATTTAGCCAACAGTATCACATGGCTATGATGACTCACATAGCAGTGGGAAAACCACCAAGTTTGAGAGCACTGACTCCTTGGAAGTTGGCTGTTTTATACTGTAGGAAGCCATATCAATGGCTAGAACCTTACCAATCAAGTCTTTGGTGTAGCTTCCCAGCCTTTTAGGTGAAAAAAGCTTAGTCAACATGCCAGGGAACCAAGCAAATATTGTTAATTCCATAGGAAGAAAGATACTGAGTTTTATTTTTGTATGTATTATGTTTGATATGCTTGTGGGACATCTATTTTGAAATATACAATTGGCAGTGGGATCTATGTGACTGAAGAGGAAAGAGACAAGAAGTGGAAATCATCATCACAGAGGGGACAGTTATGCTCTTGGGAACTGACAGGGTCACCAAATGAGAGAACACAGAGAGTAGAAAAAGGCCCAGCAAAGAGCCTTGCTTATGGTATATCACAGAAAGTGTGATACAAATAGTAAAGGAGACTGAGAGAGAGCAGTCAGACAGACAGGTAGAAGAAAAACCAAGAGAGAAGTATAACTCCAGAGAATAGAAGGTGTGGAGATATGGAGGAATGGAGGATTGTCAATAGTGTCAATTACTGCAGAAAGGTCAAGAATGAGGATTTAGAAAAGGCCACCAGATTTGACAAATAGGTGATGACTTAGTAACTTTGGAGGGAGCAAGTTCCATTTGAATGATAAGGTCAGAAGTCAGAAACCAGATAGCAGAGGAGCAAGAAGTGAGAGGAGAGGAAATACAGGCAACTGGTATAGAAAGCTTTTTCTAGTTGATTGACTGGCTAATTAACATAAATATTTTTGTTGAGAAGAAGGAAGTTCAGGGAATACATGAAAATACTAGGTTAGTGAAGTGTAGAAATAGAGGACTGTTGTTTGGGGCAGGCATCTAAATACCTGCCTCACTTTTTAAAGACAGAATATTTCAAATTTGCTTGTTTTTTCTCTGACCCAAATTGGATAATTGATAGTATTTGAATGTATAGCCAGTCAAGGGAAAAATGGAACCATTGTTCTTTTGTGTTTTGCATAGAGGTTTTTTTCTAGCATATTAAGCAAATAGATAAATAGACATGTTTACTGATTTCTTAGTCATGCTCAAATACTCCCATATAGTAGTCAATGAGACTCAGGAATATTCGGTGAAGGAGGAAAGAAGGAGTAATTGAGTTGGTATCAGCTACATGCTATGGTGCAACAACAGCAATGATACCAACAATGATGATGATAAGAGACATCTATAGTACTTAAAGTTTGCAAAGTGTTTTATGTAATTATCCCATTTGTTCCTTGCTACAGCCACGAGGTAAGCATTGTAGTTATAAGTGATCAGCAATTTACAGATGAAGAAACCGTACCTTAGAAATGCTAAGAGGGGCAGCTAGGTGGCACCTTGAATGGAGTACCGATCCTGGAGTTCAAATCCAGCCCCAGGCACTTGATACGTACTAGCTGTGTGACCTTGGGCAAGTCACTTAACCCCAATTGCCTTGCCTTCCCCCCTCTAAAAAAAAAAAAAAAAGAAAAAATATTTAAGGGACTTGTTCCATAGTTGAGCAGCTAGTAAATGAGACTGAACAAGAGTTGGGGAATTAGGTGAAATAAGGAATGCAAAAGTACTTTGGAAAATTGTTAAAAGTGATATACAAATATAGAGGATTTTATTTATTGTGCCTCTGATGTTACAAAACTGTGCAAGTTTAGAAAGGTCACAATGTTTCTGTGTTTCAGTTTCTTCTTCTGTAAAATGTGGTAATACTATTTGCCTGGTCCATTTCTGGAGTTACCATTAAGTTTAAATAAAATAGTGTGCATGAATAAAGTGTTTTGAAAAGCATATGGAATACTTTCTCTCTCCATATATATATAGTATATGGAAAGAAAGAAATGGTTTTTGAAATGACATACCAAAATTGGAACTGTATCATTTCATTCTCACTTTCTCGCACCTCTGATTACATAGCTGCCAAAAAGGTACCCAAACATTGATGAAACTTTCAATTAGCAGTTGCATCCCTGGGCCATCTCCTCCTCCAACTCACACTCAAAGGTTGAGTTCCTCTGGTTTAAGGTACTCTGTGGGACTGTACTTTGAACATTCTAGCTCAAGAACCCACCTTTACTTGAACTAGTTAGAAGATATAGTTTACAACAAAGATTTTACTGAACTGTCATATTAGACATAGTAGCAGTATAGAACATCTCTCTCATCAACCTGGGATCAATTTTCCCACAAATATGGAACTAGGGGAGTAGACACACCTAGAGTTACTAAGTGGAAAAATATATAAGGAGATACATATGTGACCAATGCCTTAAGCCCAATTTACTTTAGCTCTCATTGATCAAGCACCACTGAGTAGTCATTTTTTGTGTCCTGATGATTCAGAGTGAATGTAAATAGTAATTGTTTTGGCCTGAAACCTTGATCGTCTTCCCCTCCCAGATTAATTTTTTTTAATAAAAGGGGTCATTCCTTGTCTCAGTTCTTAACCAGCCTTAATCACCAAATGTGTGTTGCTTCACTCCAAGTGAGAACTGAGAAAGACCTTAGCTTAAAAAGGCTGAGGTCTCCCACTGCATCTGGGGCCATCTCAAGTTGTCCTGATCTATATCTTGCCATTAGACCCAGATGGCTCTGGAGGAGAAAGTGAGGCCAGTAACTTTGCACAACTCTCCCTCACTTAAATCCAATTCAATTGCAAGTCACGGCATCTTTATCCTGATGTTACAATCTTCTTCAAAAACAAAAGACAAAAAATAACAATCTGCCTCCCTATGCCAACCTGATCTAGAAAGGTGATCCATTGTAATTTTTCTTGGATTTCCCGATCAGGATCCAGTCTAGTGATTTTTATAGGTCTATTTCAAGTAATTTTTTTTTGGGGGGGTGGGTAATGGAGGAATCATTGTAATTTTTGCTGCTGCTCTGCCATCTTCAGTATTAAGCTTTAATAGCTTAACACTGCAGTAAGACTTTTGGAAGATACTGTTTAGATAACTGATTCAAATGTGTAAGAATTAAAGCCATTCCCAATTTTAAAATGATCTCAGGATATGAGCAGGTAGCTTGTAAGTGAAGAAACCTATACAATTTATAGCCATATAAAATGTTTTAAATCACTACTAATTAAGTAAAAATAAATAAAAGCAATTCTGAGATTCTACTTCACATTTATCAAATTGGCAAAGATGGCAAAAAGCTAAATGACAAAAGTTGGAAAGTCTGTGGGGAAAAAAACAGGTACATTGATCTGCTCTTAGTGGGCTTGTGGATGCCTCAAATGATTGTTTTGTTAAACATACATCTTTTTTTTCATTCATGATTACGCTCAGATTTGCAGGGTATGTCATATTTGGGTTGCAGTTGAATATACTATTCCTTTTTTACCTTTGTTTCCCTGTGAGTGCATAGATGTCTTGTGTTGTTCAACTTTCTATTGAATTTGAAGGTCTTCTGGGCAAAATTTGTACCCTGCCATTGAAATAGTTAAATTTTACTATTGTTTCTTAATGTTTGAAGCATTATTTTGTTCTGTTCAAATTTTTTTTTTTAAGGCAATCTGTGGATTCTCTTGATGGATGCTTTATTGTCTGTGTTCAGAAGTTCTAGGGAGTTTGCTTATGTTACTTCCTGAACAAAGATTTGCCATTCTCTCATGTAGGGAGAATTAGAGTTTACTGGTCATAGTCTCTATCCTGAATAGCCTTTGGGGTATAGGGTTGAGGGAATGGAACTGACCCAAAATGAATTTTAGTTTCCTTTTTTTAATCAAGCTTGGTATACTCACACATTTGGTGGTCTTCCTTTCCTTTTCCAGCTGAGCTAAATCATCAGCTACTATATTTTGCAAGATGGGTGGTGGGGAGATTGGGGAAGGTTTGCTGGGTAAAGTCTGCAACATTGGAAGTCTCTATCCTGTGGCTGGGGCTCCAGCAGTATACTTCTTTCTGTCCCCTCTCCCTTGTCAACTTCCTCCTCCCATGGTTGAACAGAATTAGTGTCTGCCATTTGCCATGCTGTATCTATCAGCCAGGGGATAGAATATGCAACAAGAATTGCCCCTGCTGGGCCAGTGAGGTGGTACAGAGGAGAGAGCACTGGCCCTGGAGTTGGTTAAGTTAAAATCTGGGCTCAGATACTTACTTGATGTATGTGACCCTGGGCAAGTCACTTAACCCCAATTACTTCCTCCTGCCCTGCCCCCCAAAATTTTCTCCTGCAGGAGTATCTCATAAGAGTCAATGGTCATGAGCTTGAGGATCACCATGTATATATCCCTGCCAGGTATGTAGAGGACGGGAAAAAGAGGAGTGGCATGTGAGGACTTTAAGAATTAGTGTTTAATGTTGTCCAGTATTTTTCCAGGATTATTTTCTTACATTCATTTTCTCTTCTTTGTTCTGTGGATTTATCCATAATTGCTACACATCTGGCACATAATTCTACTTCTTTGTCGATATTGAGAGTTAATGAGGTCTGGAGAAAGTGTATATATAGTGGTAGAGGCATCATCAAGTCTGCGAGTGCTCTTCCCATCATGCAACTGAAGCCTCTCCTCCTTTCAGATTGTCCACCTAGGAAGAAATTTATCTTTTCTGCCTCTCCCTCCACCCCATTTGCCTAACAACCATTTTCCTTCCACAGCACTAAAGCTCAGAATGATCTGTACCTAAGAGAAAAATAAGCCTATTTTTAGCCTTATTAGGGAAATGAGAAGAATAAAGAAAAAGACAAAGGTCAATGCTTAGGATAGATGGGATGGTGACAACATGTGATGGAGAAAGAACAGACATACACAACTCTTATTCTAATTCTGATATCTCTGCCAAGGAGAATGGCTTTTGGAATAAAGAAGACTGGAGGAACATGCTGTGTTTTGTTTTTTTTTTCCCCACCAACCCCCCAAGCAATATCTCTTAGAAGACATTTTATTATATAAATGCTGGATAAAAAAAGAAATTTTTGCTTCTGAATTTTCAAAATTATCATCTTTATATCCAGTCCTTGAAACCAGTCGGTGTTTCTCATTTATTTACCATCTAAACCAGCATTCTCAGAATCCTCATGCTCCTTTTCTTTCATTTTTCTTTTAAATATATTTCTTTTTATTTTCAGGTCCACATTCTCTCCCTTCCTTCCTCCTCACTCTACTCCCTCACACGTTGAGAAGACAAGACATATGATACCCATAGGAACATGATTAGTAGGGAATTGTTACTGAAGATTAGTAGAAAGAAAAAACAAAACCTAGCTATACTTGATGAGACTGTTACCAGTACTCAATGAACTAATCATCTTGTAGATAGAATTACTGAGCAACTCTCATTGTTCTTTAAAAAGAATCTGAAGAACAAGACAGGAGTCACAGAATTGGGGAAAGGCAAATATTATATCATTTTTCAAAACAGTAAAGAGAACATTGCCTTTAAACCATAGGCCAGTGAGCTTGATTTTGATTTCTGACAAAGTTCTAGAACGTAGAATTAAAGGGATGGTTAATGAAGAGCTAGAAAAGGAAGCAATGATCATCCTTATGAAGCAGATTGTCTTCTTTAAGAATGAACCATACCAACCTAGACAAATTATATTTTTTGATTGAGTTTATAAGGCTAATAGATGTTAGCAAAGAGTTTTTCAAAGTTTCTCACAGTTCTGTGGAAAAGTCAGAGAAATGTAGTGTAGACAATAATTCAGTTGAAGTAGATTCAAAACTGATTGAATGGCTGATCTCCAAAGCAGTCATTAATGATTTGATGCCAAATTGGATGAAAGTCTTTAGTGAAGCATCCCAGAAAAGATAGATATGATGTGTGATACATCAACATGAAAAAAATATATCAACCTTATAACTACAAAATTATGGAGATGGGGCTAGATAGCACTTCACTTGCAATAAATCTGAGGTATTATGAGACTATTTATGAATCAAGAATGGTAGGGCACTGCTAATTCAATATTAATCTTTATTAAGAGAGGCATAGTGATCAGGCTGAGTAAAAGAGTCCCATTGTATTCTGCCTTGGACAGAGTTCATCTGTAGTATTGTGTCCATCTCTGACCCACATGTTTTAGGAAGGTCAGAGATAAGATGAAGAGCACTGGAGAAAGTGAGGAGAATGGAAGTCCTAGAAATGAGCATCACTTGAAAAAACTAGGGATATTTAGACTGGCAAAGAAAAAAGATGCTTGGGGAATGAAAGTGGAAGGACCAAAGGAAGGGAACAAGCATTTCATAAGCCCCAACTATTTGCCAGCTGAGTGCTTTACAAATATCTCATTTGATCTTCACAATCCTGTGAGATAGGTATTATCATCATCATCATCATTATTATCTTCATTTTAAAGTTGAGGACACTGAGGTAGACCAGGATTAATTGAACTGTGCAGGGTCACACAACTATGAAGTATCTGAGGTTGGATTTGAACTCAAGTCTTCCTGAGTCCATATCCAATGCTCTATCCACAATTGAAGACCTGTCATATAGATGAAAGGTGAATTTTTTCTGCTTGGCCCTATTTCATTGCAACACAAAGGTAAACTGTCTAAAAACTAGAACTATCTACAACTGCTTTGGGAAACTCTTCACTAGAGGTCTTTTGAATAATAGTCAAATGGACACTTGGTTTATCATATAGGAGACTCTGTTATAGGATGGTCTGGACTAGCCAGCCTCTGGGATTCCTTTCCAGTTGAGACTTTGGATCTGTGAAGCATGTCAAAGCATAACGGAGCATGTAGAAGCACAATAACCTCGACATTGCTTGGACTATTATTCTGCGTTCAAAAAAACCATAGAACAACAAACTTTTAAAATGAAGTAGAGAGATCCTTGTCAAGGATAGTTAAAATATTGATATGTTTGGGGCTTGAACAGTAGTCTATAAGGATTATGGGGCCCAAACTTTGCATTGTCCCTAAGAACAAATACACTTTTCTGCATATGACAGATGTTTAATCAGCATCTCTTGTATTAGCTTGGACCAGTTGGTTCCTTATGGCCCTTCCTGGCAATATGATTTAATTATTCTCCAATGGGTATTACTTCTTATCAAATGAGATTTTTGTAAAGTGCTTAGCATAGTGCCCAGCACAGGGTAGGTGTTTAAATGCTTATTCTCTTCCCTCCTTATGTATTTTCTTCTTTCTTTTCTTGTTATGGGAGGGGGGGGGAAACTCCTCCAATATAAAAAGCAAAATTTTTAAAAGCAGAAACAATGAAAACAAGAATGATAACTGTCAGCTAGCAAAAAGTGCAATAACATTCTGAAAGAATAGAATGATGGTCTGGCTTTTTCAGAAGTTCTTTCTCTTTTGATGACATTACAGTATGCTTAGTTTTAGAATTGAGAAATCTCCGAAAATAACTCACCACAACTCAAAATACCTCTCAGTGGTTCAAATCATAGCATTTATCAGACAAAATATCACCCACATAAATTCTATTAATATTTATTGGTTTAAAAATCCTATGTGCATCTTTGTAAACATGAAAAGTAAAGACAAAATGCATATCAGTGTTGATTTCCCTATTTCTCTATGTATATATAATTGTAATTGAAATGCATTACCATTACTAACTATATTTATAGCTGACATTTATGTGGCACTTTAAACTCCAATTTGATTTTCATGGTAACTCTGTGAGGTAGCAGGATGGGGATTATCATTCCCATGAGTAGTTGAATAGCTCATGCAAAATGTTATAACTAGTTAGTGGCAGAGTTTAGACTTGAATTGAGATCTTTCTGTTTCATCTTAAGCTCATTCCCTAAAATTTTGCTCAATGTAACCATCTCAGCAAGACTAAGAATAGCTTAGAAGACAAAAAGAAACACTCTTGAACTATCTGATTAATGACAATTTGATAGGACTTTAAAAAATAATTAAAAAGATTTTCTTCAATGTCTTCTCATTGACTGAGGGAAGTTCTAATAGGGAAACTATATAGTACAGGATTCATTCATTGATATCATATGACCTGAAAGTTTTCATGACATAAGAACTGCTAAAATTCAATTCAATTTTAAATCAACAAGCATTTCTTAAACACCTACTACATATTAGGCTCTATGCTAGGCAGTAGAAATACAAAAGGACAAAATGAAACAGTCTGTCCTCAAGAAGCTTACATTCTGCAGATGGAACAGCATGAATACGACAAAAGAAATATAAAACAAATGAAAAATATTTTTTAGGTGAGGGTAGAAAGAGCACCAATATGTGAGGAGAAGGAGGGAATTAGGAAAATCCTATGCCATGGTTAGCATTTTAACTGAACCATGAAGACAGTTAGGGATGTGAGATGGAAATAGTAAACGACAGAGACTGCTCAATAATTCCATCCAAATGCTGAAGTGGAAAAGATGGAGAGACAATTGAAGTGCTCTATCAGCTTCTAGAAAAATGACAAGGATTATAGAATCAAATAATATAGAGCTAGAAGAGACTTTAGAGGTCATTTAGTCCCCATTCCTTATTTTTCAGATGAGGAAACTGAGGTTAAATGACTTGCCCAACATCACATAGCTAGTAAATGGCAGAGCGTGGGTTATAGCAGAATGAGTGTAAGATTTGGAGTCATAGGATCTGAGGATGTGACTTTGCACAAGCCCCTTGCCCTCTCTGCACTTCAGTTACCTTACTTGTATGAAGTTCCTGGGATCTACATTACATATGAGCAGCCAGTCATTCAATTAATCCACATGCATTTATTAAGTTCTTGCTATGTGACAGGCACTAGACTAAGTGCTGGGAATACAAAGAAAGATGCAAAAATAAACAGTCCTTTCTTTCAAGGAGCTCATGTTCTATAGGAGAAACAACTTGTGAGCAATATAAGAAGTGCAAATGGGAGGTAATAATCTTAAAGGGAAAGCACTAGCAGCATGAGAGGTGAGTGTAAGGTGGACCAGGGAAGGTCTCTTGCATATGGGATTTGAGCTGAGTCTTGGAAGAATGTGGGAAAGCTGAGCATAAACTTCAGAATTGCCCCACCTAGGGAATCCTGCATCTCCCTCTCAAACAGTGGGACCAGGTTGATAGCAAAGGAAGAGGCTGAAGAACTCCAGATTGATTATAGGTAGAAGTTTAGTCAATTGGGTTGCTTACATTGGGGACCAAAATGATGGATCCTTGCCAAGAGTTCAGATAATCAGTGGTCTGAGGCTGTGGCCAGACCAATGGTAGATCCCCTCAAAGACCCCAGGAAAGCCTAGTGGTAATTATAGAATTCAAACAAAGAGAGGTGGAGTCATAGAGTTCATCATTATTGATTGGTGAATATTTCAAGTTTCTACTTAGTAATGAGCTCATTTCTGAGCTTGGGCATTAAGCCAATTGTATTGGGTAAAATGCCCAAACACACATTTGTGTATTGTTCAGGTGTGGGTAATAAACATGTCACTGTGTCCACGTTATTACATTTAGCAGCCACACTAAGTTATGACTCAGTGTCTAAATTATGATTTTTAACAGGTTACCATGTCTTGAATTCTACCTTTCTCTCAGAGTTTAAGTTAATAGTTTTTTATTTCTTACTTTGTAATATGGCTTTTCTTCAACTGGAATTCTGCACTGAGAGATGACAATGAGGTGGAAGAACATTTCAGGAATGGGGGAATACTGTGAAAAAAAAATGGAAAAAAGAGGGAAAAATCACTGAAGAGGCCCAGAAACTGAAGACAGCATGTGATGTGGGAGGAATAGTGAAGAGGCCATTATTACTGGATCATAAAGTTTGTGGAGGGGAGTAAAGAATAAGAAAAATGGAAAGGGACAAAATGACTGGAGTGTGAAGGACTTTAAAAGACAGAAGCTTTTACATTTGATCCAGGTCATTTACATCCAATTCAGGTTATAGGGAGCCACTGGAATTTGTAGAATAATGATCATGGTCAGATCTTCACTTTAGAAAGATTGCTTTTGGCAACTGAATGGAGGATGGTCTGAAACAGGGAGAGACATGAGGAAGAAGATCAACCAGAAGGCTAGTGGAGTAGTGCAAGGCATGTGGAGATGAGACTTAACTCAAGACTATGCAAGTGATAAGCAGGAGACATGTGAGAGGGATTTTATGTACATAGAAATGACAAGACCTGGCAACAGTTTGGTATATATGGTGTGAAGTCAAGAGAGGAATTGAGGATGAGACTGACATTGTGTTGCTCAGTGACTAGGAAGTTAATAAAAAGGAAAGTTGCAAAGAGGGGAGGGTTTGGGGAAAAAAGATAATAAATTCAGTTTTAGATTGTTGAATTTGAGATGTCAGTAGGTTAATAAAAAGTATTTATTATGTGCTTACTACATGCCAGACACTCTCTACTGGGTATCTAGTTCAAGTTGTTCAATAGGCAGTTGGTGGTATGAGTCTGGAGCTCAGGAGAGAGTTTAGGACTGGCTATGTAGGTCTAGAAATCATCTGCATAGATTATAACTGAACCAATTGGAGACAGTGAGATCATCAAGTAAGATATATAGAGAAAGAGGGTCCGGAATAAAGCCTTGGCAAATACTTATGATTACTGGGCATGGCCTGGAAGAAGATCCAGCAAAGGATACTGAGAAGGTAGGAGCAGAATGAGGAAAGAGCAATATCATGAAAACCTAGAGAGAAATGAATATACAGGACAAGAGAGCACTCAGCTGTGGCAAAGGCAGCTGATAGGTGAAGAAGGATAAAGATAGAGAAAAGAACCATTATTTTTGGAAACTATGAGAGTCTAGAAAACTATGCCAGGTTCTAGTAACTTTGTAGATCATCACTTACTCAAAAAATACCTCATAAGGCCACACCAATTTGTTTTTTTTCACTAGTTCAATCAGAGGGTATACTAGTTCAAAACAGAAAACATTTAGAACAACAAAATAAATGGCAAGAAGGATTTCTTTCTTATACACACAGATTATGTTCCCCTACATTACCACAACATTGGTGGGCATAGTACATAAGCAATGAACAGTATGAGATAGATGCGAAGTACATATATGACCAGGGAATGAATACAGAGGGTCATACATGTAGGGAACGTGGTAAGGAAACGGACAAAACTAGGACAATTCACATGTCTGACGCTTGTTGATACTGTTCAGTTATTTCAGTCATGCCCCACTCTTTGTGACTCATTTTTTGCAGATGGTGGGTTTGTCCCTTCTCTAGCCCATTTTACAGATGAAGAAACTGAGGCAAAGGGGTTAAGTGACTTGCTCAGAGTCACCCAGCTAATAAGCTTCTGAGGCTGGATTTGAACTCAGATCTTTCTAACTCCAGGCCAGCTGTTCTTTCCATGGTGCCACTGAACTGTATGATGCTGCAGAGCCTCTAATGTCCTCTGGTAATGTCACCATGCTATTCTCCTTCCCATATATCTATCTCTCTCTCTATCTATCTATCTGTCTGTCTGTCTGTCTAACTATCTAGCTATGTCTTCACTGAACTCTCTATTTCTATCTGCTGATCCTCACCCTATAAGGAGGGTCTTGTAACTCTTCAGCTTTTAGCACCAGAGGGTATTAGCTCTTTAGTGATATAAGCCACAGCCAGATGTACTCAGCCAACTAGAGAAGCTGGTAAACATTTCAAAGTGTTTCTTTTGAACTCTTTTTCTCTGGCTTTCACTTGGGCTCTTTTATTCTAAATTCCTGTTTGACTTAAATTGAGAACATTGCTTTCAACTTTTTTTCTTGTCCCTTGTCAATCATAATTCATGAAAACCAATCAATCAACAAATATTTATTAGCACAATATGTTACATCATAAGAGACGGGTGGAAAGAACTCAAGGGACTGGTGTTTGTGATGAGGGCTCTCATACTACAAAAGTCTAACCATAAACCTTTGGAGTAATTCTCTGTGTAATCAAAGACCAACAGAAGTAATGGCAAAGAGAAGAGCTTCCATAAGATGGTGCCCATTGTCTGTTATTGCACCATTAGAGTAGCTTCCTCCAGATCTGAAGAACTTGTGGTTTTGTCTCTTTCCTTGGAGGAGATTTTCTGAATGAAGAGACTGATTCTTAATTCTTAAACTCATTCTTCATTTTGCCAAATGTTAGAGGGAGAGTGCAATACCAAAGCCTCACCAGAAGGGACAATGTTGGGTAACACCTGGAGGCACCTGCTGGAAGAAGTAGTAGTAAAGAATGATGCAGGACAATGAGCAAAGTCATGACTTGTGGAGTGATGATTTCAGCTACAGCAACCCTCCTGTTTGGAAATATAAGTTACTCTGCACATTTACATGGGGGTGGGGGATGAGTTGGGGAAGACAGCTTTGGCTTACTGTGAGATTTCTGGATTTTATTTTTTCTGGTTCTTTCAGCAGAACTTTCTTCTGCTATACTATACTCACAATCTGGGTGTGGGTCTCCGTGTACTGGACTTGATCACCCATAGATTTCCTGGTTTTTCTAACAAATTCCATTCAGAGCTCAACAAATTTGCTAAGCAATCTCTTACATGTTTTACTGTTGGTTGCAGCTTAAGCTTGTTTCCATGGGAACAGATACTGCAAAACCAAGGAAGGTGCTATAGCATTAATTACTGTTTCAATTTGAAGCTGATTGATTTCTGAGTAAATTTTGAAGACAACCTGGCAGGTATTATTTTGAAGGCACTGCACGAATGTCAGATACTGTATTAAAACTGGTTAATACATATAATAAGATGTTATGTATTATAAAGGAAAATTGGTGCATATCTACTTCCCTACACATTTATAAGGAAAGAATAATCGCCATACTATCCAAAGCCAGTCTTGAAGGGGAAGTGATTATCTTAAGTTTTCAATAATTAAACAATTTCAAAGATGACACAAAGCTGGAATTAAGAATTAACACATTGGATAACAGAATTATTATACAATATCTCCACAATCTGGAATTTTGGTCCAAATCTGTTATAAGGAAACTTAATAAGGATAATGTAATTTCCTATTACAGGGTTCAAAAAATCAACTACATCAATACAGATTTGGAGGAGACATAACTTTTTAGCAATTCACATAGCAAAGACCTAGGAGTTTTGATTGGTTGCTCTAGAACAGTGAACTGGAGCCATGAATTCTTTAGGGTTTTAAAAGGTGTTTATTGTGAACAAATTGACAAAATGAATTAAATTGAGCTTAGTATGAGTATATTTTGTAATGTGAACAATTAATGAAAATTTAGTTTTCACTAATAGAAATATAGTGGAGCTAGGAAAAATTTTGAAAGCGAGCCAAGGTTTGAAAAATGTGCCCCTACTGTGTTTGAAAAATTGTATCTATATGTGGACATCCACACACTATAGGTTATTTCCCTCTGTTGTCCTCCTCTCCTAGAATTAGGGTACAAGAAGATCAAAAAAGATTAGCGTGATGGCCTAATGGGCTGATCCAGGCCCTACGCAGCATAGATTGTGGACGTTTATAACTGTTTATAACAGACTTTGCTTATTTTACAAGCTTTAATAATTATGCAAACTTTATCATGTATGTCCCATACTTTGTACACCTGATAGGTTTGAATTACAGGGTGTGACCCAAATAAGACTTAGTGGTTATGAAGGGATACACAAGAAAAGGAAGAAATAAATCACTCATTAGCTAATGAGCACAGTTTCACGGCAGACTTCAATCCATGCAGTCTCAGAAATATAAACCATTTAGAGCCCTAGCTTCCTAATTCTGAGGAACATGGTGGTTCCTCCAGGAATGCCAGGTGCCAAGTTAGAATACCACTCCACCATTCATTTGCTGATTGTAACTCTGGTTCTCTGGAGAAGGGAGATTTTATGTCCCCTAGGTCTAGATGGAAATTGTTCCTCCTCAACTAGAGGACAGAAGTGTCAACCTCCCCTGGGTAAAGACTTTATCACTTTTTCAAGTTGAAGTATTCTCTAACTAGCCTCGTATAAGAGATCTGGAGAAGTTTTGAAGATAGAAGATAAGGGTGTAGTCTGGGGAGAGATGACTCCTGTATAATATAAACTTAAATATTAATTGGTTTCCTGCCTCTTCTGTCATCTAATTTTTATACTCAACTGACCAGGAAATTACATCAATGGTTTGGGCTGTAGACCCCTGAGTCAATTAAATCTTCAGCACAATTTTAATAATTTCTAAGGAGGAAAAAAAAAAACCCTAAAACAAAACTACTTTAAACTGTAGGGGGTGGGACATTGGTACTTCCCCTCACACCCAAACAAAATTACGGACATCACTAAAATTACTTTGGTTGTATCAAGAATTAGGCTTTGTACTGATGAGAAAGGAAACTTTGGGGGAAAGAGGAAAGATAGAAAACCTTCAGATTTAGGGTAATTAGGATGGTATACAACAGGGAAAGGATTCCTCTTCCTGTTCAAGGAGATATAAGAACAAGTTATATAAACATAAGAAATAGAAGGGGGGAGCAAAAGAAAATTGGCAATTGTGGACTTTTGGGGGGTAGGGTTACCCTCTGACCTTTAATCCCTGCTTACTTGGGTTTAAATGGTAGGGATGCCTTAGAAGAATTCTTTGTTTTAGCATAGCTCTTTCTAATTCAATCTACTTTATAATCATTTGTGTCTTCTTCACAAACACAAGACAGCTTCACAAAGACCATTGCAAAGCAGCAAGAAATCTTCATTAAGGGTCAGAATTTAACTTTGAAAGAAAAGAAGACATTCTTAAGGTATTGTATTCTGCCAGATTTGAGCCTTAAAACTATAGCCCAATCTGAAATGGTTTTGTTGTGTCTTATTCTTTTAATCGTCCATTGATCCTAGGCAAACTTTTGGAGCCATAGTTGTCAGTTATTACAATATGTCTTCATGCTATCCAAGAAGGATACTATTCAAGCAGGAAGGATCTGGCTCCCTTTGTTTGAGGAAATGTTCAGGAAAAACCTAGCTACTCCCTTTGTAAAGCCATGTCTCCAATTTCCCTCACTGCTCCTCTATCCACTCGGGACTGATTCAGTATTTAGATATGTTACACTGTACCTTATTGTGGCTTCATTTTTATGAGCAATTTATTTAGCAGTCTGCTAATGTTTCTCTGCTGGTGATAAATTATCAACCCACTACGCAAATAATGCTTTTTAGAACTGATTTGTTTTTCTGATTTAGTGAAACTAATTTATTGTATCATGTGTGAGATCCAATGTATAATCATAAATCAAAATAGAATTTCAAGCAAACAGTCAGAAACAATTAAGAATCCCAGTGGTTTCTACACTATACAGCAAATGCCGCTCTTTATAATCATTGTGAGACATCTCTAACATTCCGTCTCCTCAGGCCATCTGGTCATCTGCCTGATGCTCCTTCTCCCCTCCCATCTCTTTCTGTGGGTAACATAATCAAATCAATAATACCATTACTTCTGGGCATTTTAATTGACTGTATGATTTATCAACTTTTCCTCCCTGTAACACGTCAACGTAAAACACCCTTTCCTGGACACTGGACACTGTTCCCTCAATATATGAGGCATTTCCCTGTTACTATATAAGTTCTTTGAAGACAAAACTGTCTCTCTTTTACTATTTGGATCCCCAGTACCTAGCACAGTTCCTGTTACATAGTAAATACATAATAATAAGCACTTTACAAATATTATGTCATTTGATCCTTACTCTCTGGTGTGCTGGATTGAGAATCAGGGAGACTCATTTTCATTAGCTCAAATCATGTCTCAGACACTTACTAGCTGTGTGACCCTGGGCAAGTCACTTAACCCTGTTTGCCTCAGTTTCTTCATTTGTACAATGAGCTGGAGAAGAAAGTGGCAAACTACTTCAGTATCTTTGCCAAGAAAACCGCAATTGGCATCATGAAGAGTTAGTAATGAGTGAAATGAGTGAATAACAACAACAAAAATACTGAGAGATAGGTGCTAAAATTATCCCCATTTTACAGATGTGAAAACTGGGACAAACAGGTTTGGTGACTTGCCCTGGGTCTTACAATTAGAAAGTGTCTGAGGTCAAATTTGAACTTGGGTTTTACAAACTCCAATGTCTGCATCACCTAGCTAGTCCTAATTAATTCAGATTTAACTTAAAATTGTGATGTGTCTATATTTTGTTTTCTAGAGTTGGTTATTAAACATTTACCAGCAAATCTCTACTTGGAAATCAAGACCACCACTATACTGCAGACCATTTATTCTATGAACTTAAGTGCATGCTTTCCCTAGGCTAAAATAATTAACCTTTAACACACAATTGTAGAAAGAGGCTTTTTTTTTAACCCAATGGAATGAAAACATAAACTAGCAATAATGACGGATATTAATAAAGCATTTCAAAGCTTATGTTGTTTACTATATCATATTACTCTTAGTTCTTGCATGACATAGCTAATAGACCATCAGAATGAAGACTTAGTTATCAAAGTTCTTTGTCCTTTCTTCCCACTATAATCAGATTTTCAAAGTTGTTATTTTGCTCAAATATGCCCTTAAACTTTTACTCTTTAGACACTCTTCACTTTCACTCACTCTATTCATCCATTTATTTAGTTAGTTATTTTTGCCAGGAGGTTCCTATTAGTATGGAGATCTTCCATTATTGAAACTTCTTCTATTTATGCAGACCAGAAACTCGTTTGTAAATTATAGGCTAAAAGAAACACTGGAAGTACTGAGTGAATAGCGAACTATCCATGGTTACAAAGGTATTGTAATATGTGTCAGAGGTCGGTCTTAAACCCATGTCATCTAGACTCAAAGGACAGTTCTTTATTCAATACAATGTGAGGTCTTTCCTGTGCTAGATATAATAATTATTATTTAATACATCCATCCTTTTCAAATTATGTTCTAATGTTTTGGTGTCTATAGTTATTTCAAACCTAGACCTGTACATATGTAATTCATTCAAATTTTCATTTGTAACATCTTCAGCTTTTCCTCATAGGGCATAGGATCATAGAAACATAGATTAGATGAGGTCAGAGCTGGAAGGAAACTTAGAGGTTATAAATTCCAACACCATTATTTTATAGATGATGAAACTGGAGACCAGAGAAGTTAAGAGACTTGCCCAGGGTCACACAGTCAGTAATGTTTGTGGTCAGATTTGAACTCAGGTCTTTCTGATACTAGGTCCCATACTCTATCCACTGTACCATGTAATTGTTTCCAAAGGAAAAATAGGAACAATGAGAAGGGGCCAGTCACCAACTACCTGCCACTTATAGGACAATCAAGCCAGTCTATTTGAATCAGTCAGACATTCTGAAAGAGATACAAAAAGTGGCATGTCTCAGATTGCCTTGACTTGACTCATCCCTTGATTAAGATAGCTTAGGACCCTGAGCCCAAGAGCCCTGGGAATAATTGTTTTACTCAAACCATTGACCCCATTTTTAGCCCATCTCTTTCATCCGTGATCCAGAAGAACAATTCCAGTGAAGACTGGACTCAGTAGATGCTCTGTGAGTGCTTCCACCCGCTCCTCTTTAGCCTACTGACGACCCTGGAAAAGAAGGTTCTTGCCACCAAAGTCCTGTCAAGTAGATCAATATCTTAAATCAATATGGTTTTATCAATAAAAATTCCATTAAAGAAAATTAATTACCATCTGCTTTGCCACTGTACCCTAAAAACCTCTTATATGGGTATGTATTGTCTTTCTATTTAAAGTTAACTCCTTGATAGACTAGGGACTCTCTCTGTTTTTCTATTTCTAACCCCAGTGGTTACCACAATCTTTTGCATATAGTAAGCTCTTAATAAATGTTTTCATATTCATTCTTTCATTCATTCAATGAACATAAATGATTTTTCAGGAGGCTTTTTTTTTTTTAGTTTAGGAATTTTTTTTTTTTTTAGTTTTTTAGGCTGAGAAAGGGAATGGAGGATATAGGATAATTGAGGAGAAATGATAGGGTCTAAAGAAGTTTCTGCCTTTTTTTTTAGGATGAGAAGAATTGATAATATTTGAAAACTGTTGGGAAGGCATTATAGGAAGAGACCTCTTGGAGCTACAGAAAAACTTAAAATGTGTGAAATGTGACTATCTTGTCTTTGTTTTCTGAGTGTGTGTGTATGTGTGTGTGTGTGTGTGTGTGTGTGTGTGTATGTATGGGGGGGGCAGTCCAAGATGGGAGGGAGTCCTTGCTTGCTACACTAGTGGCTATCTAGTGGAGATAGTACTTGGACCTTTTGAGCTAATTCAGAGGCCAAGAATTTGACTCTCTCATCCATATATGCTTACACACTGCAGGTGTAAGACTACTTTGTTCCCCTGTCATGATTTATCAGTCTTTGGCATTTACGTACGAGGCAATACTTGATCTCTATGGCACCATTCCCTGGTGATGTGGCTGATGGATGTGTTTGTGCTGATTCATTCTGCCTATCACATGGAAAGTTCATATTCTCACCCATTTTCTGCCACAGCCCAAAACTATAGGTTCCAACCAGGACTTAAACATCTTCTGACTCGTAGAAATTCCAACATTAGCCATGTCATTGTGTTTCTCATAATTTTGAAACTCTAGGTCCCCAGAGTTGACTGAATTGAAGGAATGTCACATTGTTCCTGAATGTATCCTTTGCCCAATGAACAATCAATTCAATTTATTCAACAACTCTTTCCTTTTGTTCAGTGTAATACTTGAGAGTTGATATGGCTCAGTGGATATGGTGACAGAGTTAGCATATGGCTGATGCAGTAAGATGACTAAAGTTAATGTAAACCAGCAGGGAGTTGAGCAAAAGGATCCCTGAGGAATATGTTGCAAAAGCATATAAAGCAGAGAGGAAGTGCTTCTTATTTCCAGGTTGAAGGGTTATGGGACTTGGGGATTTTTCCACTGTCAAGATAGTCAGATTCAGATCGCTTCTGTGATACAATGAAAATTTTCCTGCATTGAGGGGAAGATGATTGGGGCTAAAAATTAAACAATATATATTATAGTGTCAAGAATGAGAAGTAAGGAGCAGTGACATGGGATGGGCTGTTTTCTAATTATACTCTCAGGTGAAGAGTGATGAAAACCAGAGATGAAAGGCAGGACTAGAAGAAAAAAAAAATGTAACTGAAAAAGGTGGGACTTCAACTGGGACACAGCTATCAGCTTTACCCAAACCAATAGGGCTTCCTTCCCCTGTCATGTGGAAAAGGGATTAGATTTATTTTGATTTGTTCCAAGGTTGGTCTAGGACCTATGGGTAGGTTAAAGAAGTAGATTTGGGATCAAGAGAAGGAAAAACTTTTCAACAATTATGGTTGTTCAAAGGTGGAAGAGCTGCCTCAGCAAGTAATAAGCTCCCCATCTCTGCAATACTTAAAGCAGATGCTGATTGCAAAAACACTGGAAAGATAAATGACTTAGAGAGACTTAGGAACTATGATTATAAGCCACAGCTAAGTTGCACAGTAGATAGCACAAAGGCCCCTAAATCAGAAAGACCTAAGTTCATATACAGACTCAGACACTAATTAGCTGTGTGACCCTGGAGAAGTCACTTCACCTAAGTTGCCTTAAAAGAAAATAACTATGATTAATACAATGACCAACTATAATTCTAGGGGAGATTATTTGGCAGTTAGCTTAGAGCAAGAATGGGATACAGTAAATTGGAGGGAAGAGAGATATAGCAGGGAGGTAAAAAGGAAGTAAGGTAGAAGGTAGATAACAAAGGCAAATTTTCCTTATGTTGTGATTTCACCAATATCTGACCTTGGTTTTATGGTTGGAAAATGTAAATAAGAATGGGAGCATTTGGGCTAACAACTAGGAAGCTAAGGCAAATTTTCCTCTAGAAAAAATTTTACAAGGTTAATGTTTTAACAAGATAATTAAGTAGAGAATCTTGGCTGAATTTGAGAGCTCATGTGTCAGGGCTGAAAAAAAATTAGTTTTGAAAGTTAATTATGTTTCATTGTGTTTGCTTTGTTTTCTTAGGTTAATATAGAAATTAAGAGATCTTTGTGCAACATTCTCAGGGACCTAGGCAGGGGCACACTGGCAAATGTTTAACAATTAGCTCTCCAAACCCTACTGCCCCCCAATGTACACATGAAACACAAGTTTAATCTAGATTATTATCATATCTTCATCACTTTCTTAAGTTTAGACAATCAACAAAGCGATAAAACAACAAAACAAATGATTTGTGGCATTTACTGATTTCTAGGACATAAATACTCACCCTGAAAGTTGAACAACTGCTTTCACAAGCTAGTTCAGTCTGCCTCCAGCACACCACTGGGCCTATGTAAGATCAGTGCAGAGTCTGGGAATGGTAGCACGTTATTGTTGCTTTTAAAGGTGGCAAAGGTCAGAAGTCAACATAATCTTAGATTTGGATGGGAATTTAGAGTTTGTCACATTCAACTCCCTGATGTTCCAAACAAGGAACCTGAACCCAGAAAAGTTGAAATGACTCATGGTCACACAAACTAATGAATGGCAGACACATAGATTTTCTGCATGGAGATCTCTACATTATCTCTGACTGCTTTTGACCAGTAAATTTATTCTTTTTCAACACTGAGCTGCATTCCTTATCCCGATCTACAAAAATGTTGGAACTCTTGAAGAATACCCCTGGAGGAAGTCAACAGTTACGATACCACTCAGTTATATTCATTCATTATAGGGAAGGGCAATTTGTAATTAAAGCAATCTTTGGGCCAGCAGCATATCCAAGTGGATTAATAGGTGGTATTAGCACCAAGAAAATCTAGGTTGAACTCGCGTCTGTGACAGATATAGATTATATGAGCAAGTCATTTAATGTTTCAGTGCTCTAGGTGACTCTAAGACTAAGTTAGAGAGAAGGTGCTGACCTATACTGGTAAAGGAAGTCTTATCATCTGAGAGTCCCTTAAAGCAATGAATTCACAGGTCTAATCCCTGACCTTTCCCTTTTGGATTGGTAACAGATGCAAAGAAAGAGAGACTCAGCATGGTTTAGGGGAAAGAATTCTGGGCTTGAAGTTAAAAGAATTAGGTTTGATTAGTCATTTTCCAATTGCCCTTCCTTAGTCTATATCCCAGCAAAACTGTTCCCTATTCTCATACTGTCATCTCCTAGTTATATATGCTTACTCATAGTTTCTCTTTACCCCTGAAATAGGTCTGTCCCTTGGCCTCCAATTCTGTCTAAGTCCTTCCTTTCTTCAACAGCTAATGAGTTTAACTCAATGAAGCCTTCGTTGAGTTGTTCTCATCTAATATATGATCAGAGGTGATTTGATCCCAACCTAGACTCTTTAGCTCTTATTCCAAGCTTTTCATGATCTGGTCCCAACCTAATTTTCAGGACCTTCTCCTCACTATAGAGGAGAGAGTTTCCTGCTCTAAGTGGAACATACTCCCTTCAAACCAGACCACACACCATTCTCTCCACATCCTTTGTCCTTTGAAATTCTGTGCCTTTGCTGATGCCTTTCCCTCTACATTGAATGGTCTTCTTGAGCTTCGTTTTCTTCTTCTATAAAATGATAATAATATTTGTACTGCTTACCCTACTCACAGTGTTGGGGTGAGGAATGTACCCAATGAACTTTAAAGTAATCTAGAATCCTTTGCTTCCTTCAATCAAGTCAATTGTTATTATTGTTTTTCCTTTGTTCTTGAAGAGGACCAATGACATCATGAGGGTCATGTCTAGATTACATGTGAACGTGAACTGGCTTTAAGTGAGGCAGAACTGCACAAAGTTATCAGTCTCACTTTTTCTCAAGAATCATCAAAGTCCAGTGGCAAGACAAAAGTCAAGCCAACTAGCAATGGCCAGGGTGCAATGGATGACCTTGGCCTTTCTGAAATAAGGCCTTTTTGGGCCTCAGTTTTCTGAGGCAATGCCTATTCAATGACTAACGGGTAGGTAAGAATAGGAATTATTTTCTATATTGGCCAGATTAATGGCTACCTCGTCTACCAGTCACTAATGTTCTAGCCAACCTAAAATCACTGTGTATTTACTTTGCACATATTTTGTATTAACTTAATTGTGCATGTGTCTCCTGCTGGTAGAATGTCAGGTCCTTGAAGGCAGGGACTTTTTTGTTTTTGTGGTTGCTTGTCTGATGCCTAGTGTAGTATCTGGCACATAGTATCCCTTGATAAATGCTTGTTGAATGAATAATGAATTCCATATATATATATACGCTAATACTATTGTGAAAGTTCACTATTTAGGAAGCATTTTCAAATTCCACAGTTCTAAATAGTCACTGAGATAGTCAAGTGAAGAAAGGGTCAGCTTTTGGTCTGGAGTCAGCAAGATCTGAGTTGAAATCCAACTCAGATACTCCTTAGCTGTGTGACCATGGACAAGTAACATAATATCTCTCTGCCTCAGTCTCCGCAATTACCAAATGGGGATGATAATACCACCTACTTTTCAGGTTTGTTGTGAGAATCCAATGAGATAATGTTTGTAAAGCACAGTGCAAAGCCAG
Organism: Pseudochirops corinnae; assembly: GCA_028646515.1. NCBI lineage: Eukaryota > Metazoa > Chordata > Mammalia > Diprotodontia > Pseudocheiridae > Pseudochirops > Pseudochirops corinnae. The sequence continues at coordinate 56,905,185 of CM053591.1, read as the reverse complement.
GCATAAAGTAGCTGCTTAATAAATATTTGTTTCTATCCTTCCTTCCCAAATAACCAAAAGACAACTCTAGGATTCAAGTTTCCACTGTGACAGATTGGTAAAATTCCTATAATCAAGCCCGGAATTTGAGATGTCTCTTTTATGGGGGCCTTGTGTGGGTTGACAAAAAAAGGTAACAGACATTGCCTCAGCCACCTCATTCTTTTTTTAAAAAAATTATTTACTATTAGTTTATAACATTCAGTTTCACAAGTTTTTGCGTTCCAAATCCCACCCACCCTTCTCCTCCCTACCCCTCCATGGCAGCATGCAGTCTGATGTAGGTTCTACATATACTTTCACATTAAACATTAGTCAAGTTGTAAAGAAGAATTATAGCTAATGGAATGAATAAAGAAGAAGAAGACACAAAACAAAACAAAATGAAAAAGAGAGAGAGCAAGTAGTTTGCTTCAATCTGCATTCAGACTCTATAGTTCTTTCTCTTGATGTGGATAACCTTTTCTATCATGAGTCTTTTGGAGTTGTCTTATATCCTTGCATTGCTGAGAGGAGTCCAGTCTATCAAAGTTAGTCGTCACATATATGATGTGTCTGTAATTGTGTACAAAGTTCTCCTGGTTATGCTCTCCTCACTCAGCATCAGTTTATGTAAGTCTCTCCAGGTTATTATGAAGTCTGTCTGATCCTCATTTCTTATAGCACAATAGTATTCCATTACATTCATATACCACAACTTTGCCACCTCATTCTTAAAGCTAACTCTGGATGATACAAGGTTGGATGTTGACAGCCATTTGAAAACTGATGTTTGTAATGGAGTTTGGGAAGAAAATTCTGATTGAGAATTCCCTGTCATTGCTCCCTCTGTACATTTGTAGCCTCTTGAGGATTTTTGTAATATTATTCATTGTCTTTCTTAGTTTTGCTTGTTTGGTTTCACTGAGGGACTCAAGCTGACGCTTTGTCTCAAAACTAAAAGGAACCAGGGTGGCTAGGTGGCGCAGTGAATAGAGTACTGGCTCTGGAGTCAGGAGGACCTGAGTTCAAATGCAACCTCAGACACTTAACACAAAACTAGCCATGTGACCTTGGGTAAGTCACTTAACCCCAATTGCCCTACCTTCCCCCCTCCAAAAGAAGCAAAAAAAAAACCCCAGACCTAAAAGGAACCTTAGAGATCATCTTGTCCAACCTCATCATTTTATTGGTGACAAAACTGAGGCCCATAGAAGTTAGGTAAGGTGTCCTATATCCCCCAGTTGGCTAATAATTGGTACAGTCAGGGTTTTGACTTCATGAGTAGGGCGTTATCTTCTCTATGTCAGGATGAGAAGTCCTATCAGAGAGTCACTGAATTCAGGCCTTTGCTCTGAACAATCGACTGCTTGATTAACCTTGGATAGGGCTGTTGCAAACACAAAGGCTTTATATGTTCCTCCCACTTTGGTTTCCTAGTAAAGAACAAAGGACTGCAATAAACAATTTATTCCAGGCATCAGTTAGTGTAATTTTGGAAGCATTGTAGCATGTAGCCAGGAAACACCCAAGGGGACAATTATTACTCCATTTATAATTAGAAGAATTAAGTATGCTCTAGATCCCACCTTTTGAAAAAAAGTGGAAATATTTTAAGGAATCTCTCTCCAGCTTGCAATTTCCTTTTCAAGGACAATTCTGTGCTCTGCTTAATAGGCAGATAAACTGTTTTGGAAGGAACTACAGAAAGGGAGCAGGGGCAAATGAGATGCCAAAAGGGGAGTGGTAGCAGAGGAGGGCTACAAATGCTTCACATTGCTGCTCAAGGAGTAAACTCCTCTCTAGGTCAGAAGGTCAGAAAAGAACGGATGAGCCGTACAACATAAATACCAACAGGTTAGTTTGCTGGGCTTTGGCTGTTAATCTTCCTGATTTTGTAAGGATTCTGTAGTTTCCCAGTGAAATTAACCCACTACTGTGACTGACTTCTGTGAAACTGTAGAGCAGTTCTTAAAGGGAGCAAGGAACCCGTGTGTGAGGGGAGCAGGGGGAATGGATGTGCAGACTTCAGTGGAAACTTTTTTTTTTTTTTTTAGCAAAACAGATGAACCCATCTGAGAACTGAGAAAAAAGAACAGTGGGGTTGCACTGCAGGCCAGCTTTAATATGTCCTTAGAATGGCCCACTGTCTCTATAAGACAGACTTGATGCCCTACCCAGAACTCTTCTCTAAGGACAGAAAATGATAAGTAATCTCAGCTGTTTATGATTCAGAGTTCTAGGATGAATTGGAAAACAGCTCTCATCAACCTCCTACACTCAACCACTTAAGAATAGGAAAGAATAAAATACAACAGAGATGTTAGAAAAAAAAGCCATGCCTCATGAAATGTACTTATGGAGCTCAGATCAGCTTGGCTGGCAGAGTAGGCCTATGGTAATTAATCTCTCTCTCCCACCCAGAAGCTTCTATCAGTTCTTGCTTAGACCACCAACAGGGAAAAGGGGAAATGATTTGGTTGGCATGCTCTTTTAGCTTTGGTTCAGTAGCCAGTTAAAATGTTTTCCTTTATCATTCAGTAAGGAAACAATTACAGATAATCTGTACCTGCCTTAGGACAATTACATATTATCTGTACTTGCTTTAGGCTAGTGAGTCAAGTCCTGTTCCAACACAAGCTGGATCCTCATTGAACAGTCTCTTTCTCCTTCCACTGCCCCTCTCTTCCCAAGCCCCTTTCACTTCCTTTTCCATATGTGGGGCTCTGGAACAACACGGTCCATGGCTTTGAACTAACACAGGCTCCATTATACCACCAAGACTAAAGCCCCCAGTTACGGCCAAAGCTCACAGCCTTTCCATTCTCCCCTGCACTCACTTTCACTAAAAGTTCTTCAGATTAACTAAACTTTATTATTTCTTTATAATGCCTAGTATGCTTGCCTGGCACCTCTGGCAACCCAGTGGGAGGGCTCACCTCATCTACTGCTTTCACTTCCATTGTTGCCTGTAGCACTGGGAGAGTCCAAGGAAAAATGCTTCTTTGCTGGAAAGGTGTAAGGTATCCCATTCTTATACCATACATTAGCATGGCCTGACCATATATATATATATATATATATATATGTATTATACCCTATACTGTCTTCTGTCTCACACAACTACCTGACCCCATTCTTCTGACTTTTCCCTCCTTCCGAGACCTTTTCAGTCATCTTATACCAGCACAGTATGACAACAAGACAATTTATAGAAAAGAAATGTCTGTCAAAGGTAGATATATTCCTAGGAGAAAATTCTCAATCAGGTAGTCACCCAGAGCCAGGGTCAGTCTTATGGGAGAGCAGAGAAGATGATTGGTGAACCATATAAGTTGCTGAGAAGGCTCTTCTGTCAATAATTAATAATTAATAATGATAATGATAATAATGTTTTTTTGGCCTGGGGACTGATGCTTAAACTTCTACCCAACTACTTTAAATATTTGACTCTGGACTTTGAATCCTTTTGAACAGCAAATTATATCTCATGACCCCTAACACTCCCTCCCCAGGACTTTTGGAGATATTATTAGGCATTTATATCTTAGTGTGAATAAATTTCAAGTTTTTTCTAGAAAGCAAGTTTTTGAGAGGGGATTATGGGATATAGGACTCTCGAGAACCCTGGATAAGGGGGTACTGTTGAGTGGAGGGAAACTATAAAATGGGGAAGATAGGGATGCTACATACAAATTTCTTTTTTTTCATAATTTTCCATAAGGCCAGATCTGCTGGGAGGATGAAAAAAATATTTATTCAGGTTTTAGGTGCTATCTGTTCTTATCTCCTTTTTTGTCTTCCTCAATTTCCTTTTTCACCAAGAAAAGGAACATTTTAATTTCCCAGGATACATTAGGTTATTTATTCTCTGACGCCTGCTCTAATAGTGGAACTGAAAAAGAATTCCCTGACTTCAGTGAGAAGATCTTCCAAAGCTGATATGGGCCCTCCGGGGGTGTAAGACTAGGGCATATATCTTATTTGCTTTTCTTCTTTTACAAGGGGATAGAAGTTTGCATCAATATTCATTTAAAACAATGGGGCTTTCAAGGATCATGTGCTTGCAACTAGGAGGAGATGATTGCAAAGTAGCCAGGTAGAGAGAAATCTAAGTCAATTTGAGGTTTAAGGGAATTCACAAAAAAGGTCATATTTCCTGGACCATATCCCCACACCATTTACTTCACGAAAGTACTTATGCTTTCTAATCCTAAATTAATTTGACTCTCAGAAATGGAGTTTTAGAGCTTTCTTAGGAATCATCAAGTAAGAGCCCTTCATTTTACAGATGAGGAAACTGAAGGACAGGAAGGTTAAGTGTCTTACTTTTCCAAGGTCACTCAGGATGGTAGTAATCCCCCAGTAGACTGCAAGTTCCTTGGGGATACCTTGGCTTTTTTTTTTTTTGGTATCTGTAGTGCTTAGCATATTGCCTGATACATAATAAGCACTTAATAAATGTTTATTGAATTGAATGGTAATAGATCTGAAACTAGAATCCACATTCTATCATAGTTAGTATATTGCAGTTTCTATTGCATCATACTGTCTTTCCATTGGTGTAGCTTTGTATGGGGGAGGGAGGAGATAACTAACCAGATCAATCAATCAACCACTCATCCAATCTCTCATTCATATTTACATAACGTTTCAGGATTTATAATTTTACTACTCTGAAGTAGGAATTGAATGAATTATTATGCCCATTTTGTCTTTCCCAGCTAAAAGATTTGCCCAATGTCATGAAGATAGTAAATATTGGAGCCAGAGTTGGAACCTAGGCCTATTGTCATGTCTAATGCTCTTTCTGCTCCAAGCTGTGTCCTGTATGTATGGAGTGCCTAGATGGACCCAGCTAGCATTGTGCCCTACTCTGGGAAATAGGTAGTACTCCTGCTTCAAAACTGTCTGTTTCCATTTTTTTTCAAACTGGCTCCTTTCAGGACAATCATGAACTTTATTTTTATTTTAGAAAAAGATTCCAGAGAGGAAAACTTCAAATGCATTAGGAAAAGCTTCAGCATTTTAAGCAATCAGAGGGATGGCTGCAGAGTGGGCAGATATAGAGAAAACTAAGTCAATTTGAGGTTTAAGAGATCTTACAAATAAGGCTATAGCCCTCACACCATTAATCTTCACTAAGGGGTTGCAATGCTTTGTTTTGCTTACAAATATATAAAATTTGTACCAATTGTGTTCTCTAACTGAGAAGATCTTCTTCCATGCCAAATGAGAGGGAAGATTGCAAATGTCAGGTATAAATTTTGCAAAGATTTGCAAAAAATTTGCAAAGATTTTACAATTCTGTGGAATAACTATTTTTAATCAACAGTTTTCTTAAGTGTGAAAAAACAAAAGGTACCTAATGAAACAGGCTTCCAGACCATGATTGCAGGGACTCTGGGAAATGAGGTCTAAATGTAAGTGTTTGTTACACAGAGGAGAAGGTTTGAGAGGCTGTGGGAGGCTGATGCTGAGTGGAGGCATCTGAGAAGAGGACTTTGCATTGGGAAAGGAGCAGATTTTGGAAGAAAAGTATTGATGTGCCTAGAGCTCTCTCTGGTCACTGCTCTGTCTGCTCAAACTCTTTCAAAGAGGTATGTGGGGGAGTCATCTAATGCTGCTTGTCACTGTGACTGTTTGGGATCAGTAAAAGGACTGTGAAGTCTTAACTACCTTCTTCCTCTTCCCTATCCCTACAGCTGGTGGCCATTTTTATACATTTTTCCCCTTTATTTCTTTAAGCTCTTCTAGTTCCATGATTATTTCATATTAAACTACACTTGATCATAAAGATTCGTGTCCATTTAACACATTTTTTTTTTTTTGGCCAAGGGATTTTAATGGGGGAAAGCACTACATATTTTCAAATTTACAGAATATTTTCAAATATACAGAGCTAAACAGAATAGAGATCTGAACCTTGGTCCAGAGTACCAGGCTTTCTTTTCTTTCTTTCTTCTGTCCTTGCTTGGGATCTAGACAAATCTAAAGACAAATCCAAGACAATCATATGGTATTGATTTTATTTTAATAACACCCAAATAGGGGGCGGAGCCAAGATGGCGGCATATATCGCAGCTCTCACATAGCCACCCCAAAATACCCATGGAATAGGACTCTGGATCAACCTAGAACTTCAAAATGCACACAAAGATACTTCCCACTAAAGTCAGCTCGGCTACGAGGAACCATATCAGCACTGCGAACCGAAACCAGCCTGGCCTGAAGCCTCGGCTGTGCCCTGGGGGCGGCCAGGCGGGAGGTGCAGAGAAAGCTCTCAAAAGCTCTCAAAAGCTCTCAGGTGAGCGGTTTAGCACCAGCTGTGCCAGTGGGGATTGTGAAAGAGGGAGATAAGCATCCGGCTGAAAGGTCTCCAGAGCGCAGAAGCGAAAGGCAGAGGTTTTGCACCCACCTCCGCATTGTAGCTTCCCGCACTCGGCCTGCAAAAAGCAGGGGGACTGAGCGATTGTTTTCAGACCAGTGCT
>CM053591.1:56883744-56898176 GCA_028646515.1 Pseudochirops corinnae | reverse complement strand
TGTTATGAATATGTATCTATCTTTCTATCTATATCTGCACTTATTATTATTATTATTGTCTACACCCAGCTGGAACTTGAGATACACAGGCACTGTGGTTGGGAGATCCATCCTGCCCTACCGAGAAGTGACATAGGAGAGAATAGACTGGGGGAGGGGGGACACACTGGGATGGCTGTTTTGGGGCGGTGGGTGGGGGAAAGAGGGGTAGAAAATATGTAACTCAAAATCTTGTGGAAATGAATGATGCAAACTATAATAAAATAAAAAAAAAATAACACCCAAATAGTGAAATACATGACCCAAGTGACTCAGGAACATTTATCCCTAGTCTTACATAGTCATAAATAAGCAAGATTCAGGTAGCTGAATTTGCAAAGGTGGAGGATTGGATGAGAGAGCAGCAAGTCCTTCTGACTTTGATTTTCTCTTACACACCCTAGATCTCCAAACCTTGGTGGATAACCTGAAATTCACAATATGTCATCAATGGTAAAACCACACAGTGCTGTTGAATCTGTTACAGAGGTGACCTAGTTGATTGACATCACTGTAAGTAGCCAGCAAAGCTGTGATGGATCAGCAATAGTCAGGGAAAACACTCTTTGTAATAATATTAATTTTTTACTATTATAACCATTGACTGTACTTTTATAGGGAAGTAGGTTCCAGATTCCCCAAGCTATTAAACATTGTGCTGGTTAATATTTAGGCAGCAAATTGATAAACTTTGATTTACCTCCATAGGGAAATGTAGATGTTTGTTCAGTAACATAATTTTCTAATATTTATGCAAAGTTCATGCCATTATCTTTTTAGAAAGTCTTTTGAGAGGAGAGAGTAGCCAAGATGATGAAATAGGAGGTAACAGTACAGACCAGCTCCCCCTCCCCCAATTACTCCAAAGAAACTTAGAAAAGCACCAGATTGAGTCTTGTTTGGAAAATCCAAGAAAAAAATCACAAGCATTTTTTGCAGCATAGTAAGTCTACATAGGAAGACAGAGGTCCATGGACATTAGCAATAGGATTTAGTAAGGAGGTTGCCACCATAGAGTCTTCAGTTGGGGACTGAAATGGCGCCTACCTACCATTGTACAGTAGAGCCACTAGAAGTTCTGAATCCATCTTGATGCTGTGCAAGGAACAGGAACAGGTACCAACTGGCACCTCAGTAACTCATAACCCAAAGCAGGGTTGTCAGTTCTGTGTGGATTGAGAAGGGTACCTGTGGCTAGAGATGGCAGACTAGGACAAGGAATAGTCCCAGTCTAATGCTTATGTCTTCAACATAAGACAAGGAAGAGAACTAGAAGGAAAAGAAGTTGGGCTGAAGCCTGAAGGTAAAGAGTCATTATAGGGAACTCAGATCAAGGAGGAGCCTGAAAATTTGTCGTTCTGAACCTCCAGAACCTTTCCATTAGTTGACATCAGCTGAGGCCAGAAACATTGTACTAGAGTTCCAGTAAAGAACAAGCACATAGTGATATTACCTAGACATGAGTCATCAGATTAGGTGGGCAGTGTTTAGACCTTGCCCTGGATTTGACAACTGGCCATTCCATTACCATTATGTATAATCATAGAAGATGAATTCCTGCATTAGCTATGAAAAGAATATGAAGGAAATGGAGGAGAAAAAGATGAGGAAGAAGGAGAGGGAGAAGAAAAAGGAGAAGGAGGAAGAGGAGGAGGAGGAAGAGGAGAAGGAGGAGGAGGAGGAGAACATCAATAGCATATGCTTTGATCTGCTGTATTCTGAGTCTATCACTTCTTTATCTGGAAGTAGATAGCATATTTCATCATGAGTCCTTTGGAATTATGGTTAGTCATGTGCTGATCAGATTTGTTGTCTTTTAGAGTCTATTGTCTTTACGATATTATTTTCATCATATAAATTGTTTTCCTGATTCTGTTCACTTCATTCTATATCAGTTCATGTAAGTCTTCCCAGGGTTTTTCTGAAATCATCTCCTTTGTCATTTCTTACAATTCATCACATTCATATACGAACTTATATACATGCACACATAACTTGTTCAGCCATTCCCTAATTTATGAATATTCCCTTTTTTTTTTCAAATTCTTTGGTACCACAAGAAAGAGTTATTATCAATACTTTTGTATTTGCAGGTCCCTTCCTTCTTTGATCTTTTTGGGTTATAGAACTTGTAGTGGAATCACTGGGTCAAAGAATATAGGCAATTTAATAGGTTTTTGAACATAGTTCCAAATTGCTTTCCAGAGTGGTTTGACCAGTTCATAGTTCCATTAGTAGTGCATTAAAGAATGTGTTTTCCCACAACTTCCTTGGCATTTGTAACATTCCTTTTTTTTTTGTCAATTTAGCTAATCTCATGGGTTTCAGATAATACCTCAGAACGGATTTAATTTTCATTTCTCCAATTATTAGAATTTATTTATTTTTTAGTAAATAGTATTTTTAATTACATGTAAAGATAATTTTCAACATTCATTTTAATAAAATTTTGAGTTTCAAATTTTTCCCCTCCCTCCCCTCTTCCAGTATGACAAGCAATCTGGTATGGGTTATATATGTATAATCATGCTAAACATATTTCCACATTGGTTATGTTGCAAAAGAAGAATCAAAACAAAAGGGAGAAATACAAGAAAGAAAAAAAAAATATGAAAATACTATGCTTTGATCTGAATTCAGATTCCACAGTTCTTTCTCTGGATGTGGATAGCATTTTCCATCATGAGTCTTTATGAATTGTCTGGGATCATTGTAATGCTGAAAAGAGCTAAGTCTATCATAGTTGATCATTGTGCAATGTTGCTGTTACTGTGTACAGTGCTCTCCTGGTTCTGCTCACCTCACTCAGCATTAGTTCTTGTAAGACTTTCCACATTTTTCTGAAATCCTCATTATTTGATAAATAATGAAATCTTCATTATTTCTTATAGTAAAATAGTATTCCATCACATTCAGATAGCACAACTTGTTCATTCATTCCCCAACTGATGGGCATTCTCTCAACTTACAATTCTTTGCCATCACAAAAAGAGTTGGTACAAATATTTTTGTACCTGTAGATTTTCCCACTTTTTAATAATATCTTTGAGATATTGATCTAGTATTACTAGATCAAAAGGTATGCACAATTTGATTGTCCTTTGGGCATAGTTCTGAATTGCTCTCCAGAATGGTTGGATAAATTCATAACTATACGAACAAAGCATTATTGTCCTAATTTTCCCTCATGTTCTCCAACATTTATAATTTTCCTTTTCTGTCATATTAGCTAATCTGATAGGTATCTTAGAGTTGCTTTCATTTGCACATCTCTAATCAATAGTGACTTAGAGTAAATTTTATATAACTATAGGTAGTTTTAATTTCTTACCTGAAAACTATCTGTTCATATCCTTTGATAATTTATCAATTGGAGAATGACTTGTGTTCTTACAAATTTGACTCAGTTCCGTATATATTTTAGAAGTGAGGCCTTTATCAGAAATGCTAGCTCTAAAAATTGTTTTCCAGCTTTCTGCTTTCCTTCTCATCTTGTTTTCATTGGTTTTGCTTGTAGAAAACCTTTTTAATTTAATGTAATTAAAATTATCCATTTTGTATCACATAATGCTCCCTCTATCTTGTTTAGTCATAAATTCTTTCCTTCCCTATAGAACTGAAAGATAAGCTAATACTTGCTCTCCTAGTTTGTTTATGGTATCACCTTTCGTGTCTAAATTATGTGCCCATTTTGATCTTATTTTGGTGTATGGTGGGAGATATTGGTCTATGCTTAGTTTCTGCCACAATATTTTTCACTTTTCTCAGCATTTTTTTGTCAAATAGTGAGTTCTTATCCCAAAAACTGGAGTCTTTGGGTTTATTCAACAATAGATTACTATAATTTGCTACTGTGTATTGTATACCTAAATCTATTCCACCACTCTATTGATCCACCACTCTGTTTCTTAGTCAATACCAAATAGTGTGATGATTGCCTCTTTATAATGTAGTTTTAGAAATTATTAGTAATCTAGAGATTTTTTTTCATATGGCTATTGATAAATGTGGATTTCTTCATCAGCAAACTGACTATTCATAGCCTTTGACCATTTATCAATTGGGAAATTATTCTTATTCTTATATTTGATTCCATTTCCTCTATACGTTAGACATAAGACCTTTATCATAGAAACCTGTTTCAAATATTTTTTGGTTTTGTTTCTGGAAAAAAAAAAACTTTTTAATTTTATGTAATCAAAAGTATTCATTTTGCCTCCTGTGAATGTCTATGTCTCTTTTTTTGGCCATGAACTTTTCTCTTATCTCTAGATCTGACAAGTAATTTCTTCCATGCTCCTCTAATTTGCTTATGTTTTTACCCTTCATATCTAAATCATCTACTCATTTGGAACTTATCTTGGTATACAATGTGAGATGTTGGATATACCAAGTTACCACCAAACTATTTTCCAGTTTTCCCAGTAGGTTTTCTCAAATAGTGAATTATTACCCTAATAGCTAGGATCTTTGAGTTTATCAAGCACTGTTACTATGTTGATTTACTTCCATTATTATGTATCTAGTCTATTCTACTGATCAACCTCTTGATTTCTTATCACTTGAAAACTTGTTTTTGACAATTACAGCTTTGTAATATAGTTTGAAATCAGGTACTTCTTACCTCTGTCCCCTTTTCAATGATTTCCTTGACATTCTTGAACTTCGTTCCACCAGGTGAATTTTGTTATTATTTTTCCAGCTCTATGAAGTTATCTTTTGGTAGTTTGATTGGTGTGACTATGAATGAGTGAGTTAATTTTGGTGGGTTGTAGATTAGATAACTTTAAATTCATTGAAATCTGGCAGGTTCCCAGCCTGAGCTCTCTCTGAAGTCCTTGAAAAATATAACACTAAATATCTGGAGATAATAGTATTAGGACCTAAGAAAATATGAGACAGGACCACATAAGGCTTATTCATTCCCTCCAGAAATGCACAGAACCTGGCCCCAGCATGGAATTTCTATTTGGGAAACAAAGTTGGAAGAATGAATAAACAAACAAGCATAATCCTACTATAAACCCCAAAGAAAAGAATGACTCCAAAACATCTACCAGTAAAGCCTCAAAGAAAAATACAATTTGGACACAGGTTCAAACAGAATTCTAGAAAGAAATGAAGTAAAGTTTATTTTTTAAAGCATTAAAATGATTTTATAAATGAAATAAGAGCTAGAAGAAAGAACTGGAAAGCAAAGAAGAGCTATAGAAGAAAGACTTGAAAGAATCATCAACACTGAAGAAATACAAATTTTCATCCAACCAACACAATCCTTAAAAATTAGGAGGAAACAGGAAAGATAACAAACATGTATTAAGCATTTCCTATGTGCCAGGCACAATGTTTAGTTCTAGGGATGCAGATACAAGCAAAAAAGAATGACAGTCTCTTCTCTTAAAGAGCATAAACATTAAATGGGGGAAGACAACACACAAAAAGGAGCTGAAAAGCAAGGGAAAGGGGCTTTAGGGAGGAAGTACTACCTACATAGGGACTGAAAATTGAGAAAATCAAACTGATTCTTTTCTATAATTGATTTTTTTTCCATCACCAACATTTTGTGTAACTACCTAAGATATGTTTCATTTGTCTCTGAGTTAAATTTAGAAGTTTAGGTTTTCTGCTAGTTACTGTTCTATTTTTATGTAAAGGAAATCTGTTATCCTTGAAGGATAAAGGTAGATGCCAGGGAGTCTGGTCTTTTATTTCAGCAGCCCTGACTGTCCTTTAAGAAAATCTGATCTGCTATCACTGTAACACTAACTAGTCATGCAGGTGGACACCACCAATGAGCTTTTCATAGTAACAAGATGGAAGGAGGGGTTGTTGTTAGCCCTTCATTCCAAATTTCCAGCCAATCATATTGTCTTTCACATCTATGAGAATTCTAACTTTGTAACCAATAACATTGTTTTCCCCATCTATGTTTCTGCTTTCTAGTTTTTGGATGCTCCTTCTTTTATCCATAAAAATGATGTGTCAGCCCTCATTTATGGTCTCAGTTGAGGAAGCTGAGACCCTGTTTATTGGCAAATTCATGCTTTGGTAATAAATTGGTCATTCTTGGAGCTTTGCGTCTCAATTTACTTTAATTTCAATCATGACAGGGCATGGTATTGAAAGAAAGAAAATCAGAAATAGTGCCACAAGGAGAATGAAAGTTGATTGCCCTGGGCCCTTTCCCAAAAAATGAGGTCACCAGTAGAAGGAGAAGGCCAATCTGGTGGAGAGATAATCCAGGAAGAGGTCACAGGTGGGAGGGAGGTATTTGATGTTCCTGAGTCAAGAAGCCCCAGGCACTGAGGGGAGTTCCAGCCTGATATGGTAGCCAAGACATGGTAGCAAGTTCTGGAAAGTCAGAGGCAGAGTTAGGCAGAGTTAGGTCAATGAAACTTGACCAGCCTCAATCCTTTTCCAAATGGGAGAAATTCATGACGGGAGAAAATGATCAGTATGGCAAAAGGATGTTAGGGTGAGGAAGTCATAAGAGCCAACAATCTTCCAGTGTGAGGAGGCCACAGACACTAAAATAAGTTTCTAGGTGAGATAGCACCTGTGGCATGGTGTTGAAGTTCAGAAAATCTGAAGCAAAGGCAGAAGGAGAATAGACTGAACAGAACCTAATAGTTCCATGAGATATCAAGAAATTTCAAAACAAAATAAAAAAATGAATGAATAGAAGAAAATAAGTTATCTCATTGTAAAGCCAAGCATGAGCAGCTGTCCAGAGGACTGCTGCTGTGAACAGCTTTCAAGGTTCTGATTATATAGTATGGTGAACACTCTATTCAGTAACAAAACAGAGCAAAATATTCACAGAAAATCAAGGTACAACATTCAGAATGTTACAACTTATCACAGAAAATCAAAATATAGCATTTACCATGACATCATAACTCAACAACTTATCACTAAAATGGCCACATAGTTTTCACCAAAGTGGTCATATACTTTTGAACAAAGTACAACCATTTAGTCAATCAATCACTTAGTAACTCAACCATTCAATCATAAAGTACAAAAGATCAAAGTCTTCCACTCATGGGGCACACTAAGTCACAAATTAGTCACTATTCAGTCATCAGTCACTATTCAATCATCAGTCACTACTCAGTACCATCTTAAGGGCAGTGGGAAATACATAGGCCACAAGTAAATCACAATTTCATCACTACTCAGTACCCATGGAGAGGTCTTTTGATTTTAACTTGGGGCAGGCTTTCAGTTTCCCTGTATCCCCTTCCATGATCCCAGCTCCTACCTGGATTAACAAAAAAGTCATCTGGGTTTAAAGGCAGACAGCTCCCAGTTCCTTGTCCAGCTCTCCATGCAGTTGCTGTTCCATGCTGAAGCTCACAGTGTCCAGTCCAAAATCCTTCATAGTCTCTGTTCCCAGGAAGTCAAGGCTTAACAAAGCCACAGATAGGTTCATGCAAAGTACCAGCATCACAGTCATGCTTCATCAGTCTTCTGCAGCTCTGGCTGGCCCTTGAAAATCCTAAGCAGCTCCAGCTGGTCCTCAGAAGTCTTCAGCAGCTTCATTGTCAAAATCACTTTCTCCTATTCTCAAAATCAAAATCACTTTCTCCTGTTCTCAAAATCAAAATAGCCTTCTTTCGTTCTCAAAATAAAAATCACTTTCTCCATGGAAGTTCCACTCCAGCAGCAGCAGCCCAGCCTTCAAGTGTGTATCCCAAGAAGTTCTTCAAGAAGTTCTGCAAGAAGTTCTGACTTTCCCATCTGGGGTTTTTCCTTATATACAGTATTGATCCTCCCTGTTCAGCCCCTTCCTGTTATATCAGCAACAGGTGTTCATACCTTTTCTTTCTTTAACAGAGGCTTAATTTGAAACTAGGTGCTAAGAACCTCCCAGCTTTCCAATATAAAGGGATCTTCAAATTTCATTATCAGTACACTCATTAAAAGAAACTGAGCTGGAAAACAGATTAAGAAGAGATAATTTAAGATTCACTAGACTGCTTGGAAGCTATGAGAAGAAAAAAAGAGTGGATATCGTATTTGAAGAAATCATGAACCAGTCCTATTAGAAACAGAGGATAAAATGAAAATAGAGAGAATTGAAGAGTTATTTCCTGAAAACAAAACCCTCAAAATTAAAAGTTCAAGGAATGTCATAGCCAAAATCCAGCATTTCCAGATGAAAAAAAAAACCCAAAAACAATTACTGCAGGTAGCCAAAAAGAAAATCAAATTCAAGAACCAAGGAAATACAGTTCAAATCACTCAAAATTTAGCAACTAGTATAATAAAAAAAAATGAAAGCTTGGAATACAACATTCAAAAAATCAAAAGATGCATTTTACCACAAGGATCACTTATCTAGCAAAAAAACAAAAACAAAAAACCCAATAACATAATCTTATACAGGGAAAATGAACTTGTAATGAAATCAAGGACTTCTAAGCATTCCTTATGAAAGATCAACACTGAATAGAAACTCTGTTATACACATACAATCATAGGAGTCTAAACAATGATAAAGTGTTTATATTCTTATATGGAAGGATAATGTAAGTTTTCTTTTACAACCCTAATAATATAAGGGGTAATTAAATAACACAGAGGACCCGGGAGATATTTTGTTATATTTTGATGATCTTAAAAGAAGAAAGGTAAGGAAAGGGGAAAGGGGAAAAGGAAAAGGGGGAAGAGGGAAGGGGGAAAGGGGAGGGGAAGGGGGAAGGGAAGGGATGGGGAAGGGAAGGGAAAGGGAAGGGAACGGGAAGGGAAGGGGAAGGGAGGGGGAAGGGAAATAAATAAATTTGTGGGTAAAAGTAAAAGGAAGGATGGGGAAAATCATGACACTTAATTGGGGTGTACAAGTAAGAAACTATATAGAAAAGGAGGAAAGGTTATGGAGAGCCTGTGAAATGAATATCACTTTCATATGAAATCGTCAAATGGGGGTAGAATAGGTATACACAGAAGCAAGTGCAGAAACACATTTCACTCAACAGGGAAACAGAACAGAGTTGCAGGAGAGGGAGAAGTAAGAAAGAGGGCAGATTCATGGAAGGATTAATTAGATATGAAATAAACTGTACCCCCATAAAACAGAGACTAAATTGAAAGAAAGAAATGGCAAGGATTTGTGAGTGGAGTCTGGGCCAGGGGATGAGAAGCGAGGCAAGAGAGTGGAAATCATTTGCAAAAGAGAGCATTGGTTCTGAGCACACTCCTCATTATTACCCTCTTTTATTTTTTCTTTAAAGAGGAGACAGGAAGGAAAGGGAGGAAAAGTAAGAAAGAATAGGAGAGAGGGAAATACATAATTAATGATCACAGCTGAATGCAAATACAATAAACTCATCCAAAATATAATAGATCAGAATGTATTAGAAATCATGATTTAATATGTTGTTTATAACAAATACATTTGAGACATACAGATTCACATAGGGTTAAAGTAAGGAGCTGGAGGAAAATCTATTATGCTTCATCTAAAGTAAAAAAAGGCAGGAATAGCAGTAATGATCTCAGACAAGATAAATAAAAAATAGACTTTAAAGACCTACATTATATTTTAAAAGTAACAAATGCAATGAATTTGTATCACTCTTTCACATATAAGCACATTATATGCACCAAATTGCACGGCATCTAAACACTTAAAATAATTAATTGCAAGGAGAAATAGAAAGACTATAATAATGGTGAGGGGGAGTGGCCTCAATATACCATTTTTCTGATTTGGACAAATCTATGTAAAAACAAATAAGAAAGAAATCAAGGACCTAAACAGAACTTTAGGAAAGTTAGATATGATAACCTTTGAGCAACTATCGAATGGGAATAGAAAGAAGTATACCTATTTTTCACGTACATGGTAGTATCTTTGCAAAAACTGACCATGCATTAGGATGTGAAACCTTACAAAAAAATGTAGAAAAGCAGTGATATTTAACAGAGTTCTTATGGATCACAATGGAAAAACAAACAAACAAGCAAAAATCTATTAAGTAAAGGACCATTGAAAAAAGGATTAAGGATCAGCTGGAGACTAAATAGCTTAATCCTAAAGAATTTGTAGGTAAAAGAAAAAAACATAGAAAAAAAGAATAATTTTGTTACATATAATGACAACCATGAGACAATATTCCACATTTTTGTAGATGTCGCCAAGACAATCCTTAAGGGAAAAGTTACATCTCTAAACACTTCCATCAACCAAATAAAGAAAAAGCAGACCAACAAACTGGGCATTTAACTAAAAAACAAAATCTAGAAAACCAATAAATTAAAAAACAACAACAACAACAAATGCCAGAGTAGTTACCCTGAAAATCAAAGAAGAGATAATACTGAAAGCAAAAGAAACTTATTGAATTACTAAATGAGACACTACGATTTAAAAAAAATAACTGAATACATAATCCAGTAAGTAATTTGATTAAAAAGAATGAGGGGGAAATTCTAATGACTAGCATCAAAAATTAAAAGAAGGTTAATTCACAGCAAATGAAGACATAATCAAGGAAATTATTAGAAACTCTTTCCCAATTAAATGTCAATAAAACTGATGATTTAAATGAATATATTTAAAAATATGCGATCTCCAAGTTAAAGGGATGAAAAACAGAAATCTTAAATAACCCAATTTTGGGGAAGAGTAAAGAAATTAAATAGGCTGTACATAAGCTCTAGAAGAAAAAACATCTGGGATCAATGAATTTATGACTGAATTCTATCAAAGTTTAAAAGAACAATTATTTTTAATATTGCATGAACTGCATGTAAACACAGGAAAAGGAGGGGTCCTAACAAATGGTTATTATTCAGTCATTTCATTTGTGTCCACCTCTTTCCCATTTGGGGTTTGCTTGGCGAAGGTACCGGAACAGTTTGCCATTTCCTTCTCCAGCTCATTTTACAGATGAGGAAACTGAGGCAAACAGAATTAAGTGATTTGTCCAGGGTTGCGCAACTAGTACGTATCTTAGGTCAGATTTGAAATCAGGAAGAAGAATCCTCCTGACTCCAGTCCTGGCACTCTATGCACTGCAACACCTAAATGCTTAACGAACAAATTAGTTCTACCATAAAAATTTCATCTTGATATTTGAACCGAGGAGAGTCAAAGTAGATTAAAAGCATACAAACTGTAGATCTACATTTCTAGTGAACAATGGCAGAAAAATTTTAAATGAAATATTAGCAAAGAGAATAAAGCAACATAGCTCAAGGATTATGACACTGTTACTCGATTGGATCTATTCTAGGAATTCAAGGCTGACTCAGTTATTAGGAAAACTATCAATAAAATGATCATGTTAAGAACAACAAAAATAATTTGATTATGTCAATAGATGTAGGAAAATGCTTTTGACAAAATATGATACCCACTTCTGCTTAAAATAAGTTAGAAAACACAGGAATAAATAGAACTTTTCTTAATAAGTTAAGTAGTATCTGAATAAAATCATAAGCCAGACATTCATGTAATGAATTAGAGCCCTTTCTAATATGGTCAGGTGTAAAAGGAAGGATGCCCATTGTCACCATTAGTGATATGATGCTCAAAATAATAACTTTAGCAACAAGACAAGAAAATCAAAGCTAATGAATAAATATTGTAAAGAGGAAGCAAAATTATCTCTTTTGGAAAATCTATTTAAGACTGGAGCAGGCTGCAATATGTACAATATTGTGTTATACTCTATTGTGTTTACTTTTTGCTACACATACAAACATCTTCTCTGAAGGGAATAGAGCTGCTAAAAATGATTTATTGATTTCTTGAAACATTTAGTCAGCCTGATTGATGGTGGATTAACAATGCCTTGGGAGCTGGAAACTTCCCCCTCCCCATTCTTCAAACAGTGTCATCTTATAATTGTAACTCGTGGCTTGGATACCTAAATTCCAAGTTTGTGTGGGTGCCATTCAATCTTGGGAGTGGCTCCCAAATAATATTTTTTTTGGTTCATTATGCCCCCACTCAGAGTTTGCTCTAGGAATTTTAAAATATAATTCATGTCAAGGGCTCAACAGATGTGGATAAATGGGATTTTAGTTCCTCTATAAACACTTGAAAAAAAGTAATAATGGGTATTAGTTTCAGGACAGCCTTCATCTGATCACACATTAAATGTGAAGTAACATAAAGGACTCATAGCATCACATAATAAGTTTATATCTGTTTGCCCAACAAACTTGTGGTACTACCCTAAGGTAGTTTAAATTCTAAATTCCGAGGGTTTAAAATCCCCTCAGAGAGAAAATGATCTCCGGGTAGAGGCAACCTCTTAACAATCTGTAAAGGTCCTTCAATCCAGGTTTCCATTCTGGCTTCCAGTTTTATGGTACAATCCTAAAGGCTTGACTTTTTCTTTGAATGAAAAACACAAAACCAAAACCAAAGCAAAAACCAAAACCTTGTAACTGCTGGAGAGGGACCCATTCTAGTGATCCGTTTTCAGTGCTCCCTATACATTCCAGGGCTCCACATCTACCCTATGGGTCTCCATTTTTATAGTACCACCTTAAGGGTTTAGACCTGTACTCAAAGGAGGAAACATATTGGAGTTGTCTTGGGTCATTGTATTGTATTGTATTGCTGAGAAACATATTGGGTGGCGCTATAAAGGCAAACTCCCTTTTCCATCAATTCGGAACTTATCTGAGTAACTTAATGTAATAGCAAAGACAAAGTGCACGTTTTTGTTCATCTTTATTGCCACTTATTCCATTGCTGCTCTCCCAGTTGTGGGTCCATATGCTTAATTTTCAGTGTACTAAGTCTTACTATTGCTCCATAAAGCTGGGCTCATTCTTCCAAAAAAAACACATTTATTAAGCACCTATTATTTTCTAGACACTGTGCTAAATGCTGGGGATACAAAGAGAAGCAAAAGATAGTCCCCGCCCCCAAGGAACTTTGTGATTATTAGTTTATTTTTTTGGCTTTCAAATTTTAAAATTTGAATACTGAATTGATTAATCCTCTTTTCCTATTTTGAATGTCTATTAAATGCCTACTATGTGCCAGGTAGTACACATAAAACAAGACAAAAGATAGTTCCTGCCCTCAAGGTGCTTACAATAGAAAGGGAGAGACAACATGCAAACAAATGTATACAACGCAAGCCATACAGATGGTAAATAAGAAATAAGAAGATCCAATTCACATGCTGCCATCTACATCAGTGGTTCTCAACGTGTGGGTTATGTTCAATTTGTAACAATGGACATACATCCTATATGTCAGATAGATTCATAACAGTAGTAAAATTACAGTTATGAAGTAGCAACGAAAATAATTTTATGGTTGGGGGTCACCACAACACGAGGAACGGTATTAAAGGGTCGCGGCATTAGGAAGGTTGAGAACCACTGGAACCTTTCTCATCTTAGTTGTTGATACACTTCCACTCCAGATTACCTTAATACTTTATACTTTGTGTGTAATCATAATCTAATGCAGGAGATGACATACAAACAAATATAAACCAAGCAAGCTACCTACATGGTAAATAGGTTTCAGGGCCTCCAACTAATTGGCTATGCAGCTTCTTTGAGGGTGATGTAGTTAAAAGCATGCATCTGACACTCCCTCTCTAGAGTCTAGGGACCCCTGCTATTGTACTACAGCCCCTCATTGCTTCATCACTGGGGTTGAGAAGCTCTTCTCCTCTCTCTCCATGCTTGTCATCTACAGGGATGAGAGAGAAGGTGTAATTGGCCCCTGGAGTGCTATGCCTACATTTCTTCCTTCCCTCTCCCCATAGTGAGTAAAGTTGCTTCTAAGGACTTTGATTAGTGCTCAGCTCTCTTAGGAGCTCTCCATGAAAAAGAAAAGACAGTTCTGTGATGGAGACTTCCTTTTATAAGGCTAGCAAGAAGTGTTGACTTCAATCCATTTACAATCCAAGCCAAATAATTAATCCTTAACCACTGAAGCTCAATCACTAACCTCAATGAGGTACCAATTGGTCAAGGAGTGTCTGGCCCTAGGTGGTATCCTTAATAAGGTGCCAAATCAATTAGTTAACAAGTATTTATTAAGCACTTAGTATGTTTCAGACACTTTTCTAATCACTGGGGAGACAAAGACACAAGTGAAACAATTTCTGTCCTAACAAATGTAACATTATGATGGAGAAGACAACACACACACACACACACACACACACACAGAGTATAAGGAAGTGTACCAACAATTAAGAAGATGAGAAAGATTTCAGGTAGATGGTAGCATGACAATTGGATCTTCTTATTTCTTGTTTATCATCTGTATAGCTTGTGTTGTATACATTTGTTTGCATGTTGTCTTCCCCTTTAGATTGTAAGCTCCCTGAGGGCAGGAACTATCTTTTGCCTTTTTGTATGTACCTGGCACATAGTAAGCATTTAATAGACATTCAAAATAG
>CM053591.1:56866900-56883644 GCA_028646515.1 Pseudochirops corinnae | reverse complement strand
AAACAAAAATAAAATAAAATAAACAGGAGAAAAGAGTAATCCTCCTCCTCCTTTTTCTTCTCTGCCTTAAGATTGGGCAAGGTTATTCTGAAACAGGCCCTTGCTAAGTACTAGACAAGTGGAAATCATTGGCAAACTTTGGGAAATAGTCTCTCTGATATCTGCGTGGTTCTGTATTTGAGGCAATAGTTATTTTCACTTTTATGTATGGGACTGTGTAAAATCTATTCCACACTGACTTTTTTTTGTTTTGTTTTTTGCTTTTTGGAGGGGGGAAAGCAGGGCAATTGGGGTTAAATGACTTGCCCAAGGTCACATGGCTAGTAAGTGTTAAGTGTCTGAGGCTAGATTTGAACTCAGGTCCTCCTGATTCCAGGCTGGTGCTCCATTAACTGCACCACCTAGCCACCCCTCCACATTGACTTTTGAAACTTTTTCCTGTGTGAACCTAGGGAAGCAAGTGAAAGGACATTGCCACCCCAGAACCCTAGACAACCCTTCTGGTTTAAAGACAGACAATATACACCTGGTGGATTTGCCTAACATAGCAAATTGTTTTAAATGAGGGAGAAAGTGTGAAAAGGCCTGGCCAGTGAAGAGTCAAGCCCTGCTGAGCATGCACAATGTGCTCAGTCTGGTACAATTTCCATGTGGACTTTGTGGCTCATGGACATATTCTGCGACTGTTTCCTGCACTACCAACATTGTAAAAAATTCATTTTTCATTGGTTGCTGAGATGGAACTGGGAGTCCACACAAAAGACTCCCATAGGAACAAATCAGCTATTATTTCCTTCCCTATAGTGCGTTGAGTTGGAAAAGCTAGGGTGGGCCTTCAGGTGGGGGAATGTCCTTCTGCCAGCATGAAGCCCCCGGTCCTGCCATCACTGAGTGGCAACGCCAATGCCAGTGTCCTATTCTATTCTCTCACCTGTAGCTGACTTCTCCTGTTGCTACTTCTGCCCTTGATGCATCTATCCTTTCCTACCTTAGCTGAAGGAGTATTGGAGGTTTGACAGACTGCTCTGATCTTCTAGGTTTTGAAAGGTTAGGAGAACCATGAGATTAGACGTCTAAGAGCTGGAGTCCACACCAGTTTTCCATACGTCCCTGTTGGGCGACTGGGACTCTTTCTGGCCATAGTAGTTGATCAACCTTAACATCAAGATGCAGGGGCTTATAAGAGGAGGGGGCTCATCCATCAGTGTTCATAGGCTATGCTTCCATACCCAGAAGAGACCTTGGTGGGAGCTGACCATCACCATGGCTAGCATTTACACAGTGCCAAATATCTACCATCTACATCTACCAGGCACTGTGCTACGTGTACATTTTAGGATATAACTCATCAGATCCAAAAAACCCTGGGAGGTAAGTGCTATTATTATCCCCATTTTTCAGGTGAGGTAACTAAGGTAAACAGAGGTAAAGTGACTTGCCAAATGTCACACATCTGAAAAAAATGTATGAGGAGGGATTTGAACTCAGATTTTTCTGGCTCCAGGTCCACGGCTCTATTCGCTGTACCACATAGTTGCACATTTAGCACTAAAATCTCTAATAGTTTGTTGAGTACTCCTTTTCCTTTTTGTCTTTGCTTTAGAAAGACAAAATAGATGGCACAGCTGACAGTGTGTTAGACTTGGAGTCAGGAAGACCTGAGTTCAAATTCAGCCTTAGATACTTACTAGCTGTGTGACCCTGGGCAAGTCACTTAAACTTTTTCCTGCTTCATTTTCATCTATAAACAAATGATAGAAAACCACCTATCTCACAGGGTTGTTGTGAAGATAAAATGAGATAGTCTTTGTAAAGTGTTTTGTAAATGTCAAAGCACTCTCTAAATTTTAGCTAGCCAGTAGTAGGGATTTTGTTTTCTTATCCGTTTTGGTACTTTCTTTTGTGTTACTGGATTGTTTAGTCAGTTCACACATAGTTATGAGTCAGGTTTTTATTTCTTCCACATATGTCTCTAGTTTTGAATTCTTTTAAAATGTTTTTTAACCTATTTCCACTTTTAAGTTGATACTTTGTCCCTTCAATTAATTTTATTTAAACTACTTTGATGCAATCTCATTCCCATAGCATCTCTTCCTCACTACCCTCACACCCTCACTATTGACTTTAAATATTGATTTTTTCTTTTTTTTAGATATCAATTTCTTGTTTTTCCTTTCTTTTCCTACTCTTGATTAAGCAGTTAACTCAAAATTCCCCCTTTTCTCTTCCCTTCCAACTTCTGTTTGTTTATTAGTTTCTTTTCTCTGTGCTTTTTTTCTAATAATTTCTTTGCTTTATTCTGTTTACTAATTTTCTTCCTATTGTGAATTTGTCTTCTCTTATTTGGAGTCTTTCAGCTTCAGTTTCCTAAATCATAAAATGGGAATAATAAATGCATTTACCTCACAGCGTTGTTATGAGAATCAAATACAATATTTTAAATTGTTCAGCACAGTGCCTGGCACAAAGACATTTAATTAATGCTTCCTTCTTTCCTTTTATTTTTGAATTACAGTACTTGGAGTATCATGCCTTGAAATAAGATATCATCCTTCTGTTTCAACTTTATTCCTTGGCATTGATGAACATATACTTTCCTCTTTGACGAATTATTGGATATCAATACTCAGACATTTTTAGTTTCCACGAGTCCCTAAATATATAAAAACACAAAAGCCTGTCTCAATCTACAGAGAAGATGTATAAATGTTTGATGATGATAAGGATGGGAGTAATGGGGACCATCATGATGGTGATTGAACTTCTTTGAGAGCACTCATCATGGATTCACCATTAAGGAGAGGCTGGAAGTATATCTCTAAGACTATATTATCAGGCTTTCAAAGGGATGCTGAGAGCCCTGTAGGTCTAAGCAGCTGGACAAAGTAAATCACTTAGAAAATTCTATTTTTTTCCTGTTTAATTCACTTTATGACTGTTACCCTCTTAAGTAGTATGACCTCGGAGGTCTACTATGCTAGTACATTAAACAAAATACCAACCCAGAAGTCCTCGACCTTTACCCAAAGGTTCCTTTTCTGCAGATAGGAAACTCAGTACTTATTTATTTTCTTCTTTTCATGAGTTCTTCCTTTTGCATTCAAGGACTGCTTCTTCCTTAAACAGGGCAGATAATTGGCTAGTACAAACTTCGCAGGGATTTCTCACATAGTAAGGTGAGTAGAATGAGTGGTTTCTATTTTGTGAGGAATGCTTTCCAATCACTAGGGCTTAATCCCATTCATGGCCCTGCCGCTCTTCTCTTTTTACTACACTAGACAGATTGTGTTGGTGTTTTACTCACCATCTCTGGCACAGAGGGGAAACACTCTGTAATAATATTGAATGAGCCAATACTCGAGGAAAATTTTATAAGCCAATATAGGCAAATTGAAGGAACATTTAAAGCAGAATTTTTAAAAAGCAAACATACTACAACCTATACATTTAAAAACCTGACTCAAGATTATAGATTTAGGTTGAAAGGGACTTTAAAAAGGATCTAGTTTAACCCTGTTGTTTTGCTGATGAGGAAACTAAGACTTAAATAGTGAAGGAGCTGCCCAAGGTCTCTCAGGTAATATGAATGAGAGGTAGGTCCAAACCAAGGTCCTTCCCCTTCAAAGTTAGTTAACTCAAAAAGCTATATACTTATTTTGTGATCTTGTAATTTCCCAAAACAATTTTGAATAGCTTCATTCAATAAGGGGCAGCTAGGTGACCCAGTGGATGGAGTACCAGGCCTGAATTCAGGAAGACTCATCTTCCCGAATTCATATCTGGTCTCAGACACTTACTAGTTGTATGACCCTGGGCAAGTCACTTAACCCTGTTTGTTTTAGTTTCCTCATATATAAAATGAACTGGAGAAGGAAATGACAAACTGCTCCAACATCTTTGCCAAGAAAACCCCAAATGGGGTCACAAAGAGTTGGACATGGTTGAAAATGACTGAGCGATAACAACAACAACAAAATCATTCAATAAATTATTTATTTATTCCTTAAATATAACCTGATATGGGCTCTAAAGACAATTCTCAAAGACACTCTTTTGGACAGATGGAAGCCTCATTGCAATAATCACCACCATGACTTCAAATAATAGCATCTTTCTGAGTTTATCAATTCTGGCATGTTTGTTGAAATAGTTTCATTGCCTTGTAAGGATAATGAAGGATTGGGGTCTGAAAGCTTCCATATGAGAAAGTGACATTCGTGACTTATATTTTTGTCTGCATGACATGTCCCTTCATAAACTCAGTTTGAAATTCAGTACTTCAGAGATTCTCTTGAGTATTAAAGAAGTTTAATCACTTGCCCATAACCATATAGCAAGTACTTGTTAAATATGGAATTTGAACCCAACTCTTCTTGCTTCCCCTGCATGGAGCATATGTAGATATTCTCTACCTAGTTTTGATCTGATAGTCCCATGATGAGGAAGACTCTTCTTGAATGATTTTGTATCCAGAGCTATCCAGAGTGTATCCAAAAGGCATTAGTTGGCCAGATCCTTGCTCTCTTCGAGTGACTTCTTCCTGCCTTGTGGCATTCTGGTGAGGGAAGAGAAACAAAGCTATATGGGTAAAGACTTTGGGTACTTCACATCTAAGGTTGGCATCTGATCTTGAACATAGACCTTGATTCATTGCCTCAGTATTTATTCCTCTCTTTTAGGTGAACAAGACTGGGGGTTATCCCCTTGTGAGTTTCAAAAGATAAGAAGAATGAGCCACTAAGGCATTTAGAACTGGAATCTCTACTGGGTTGAAAGGTAGGTGGTCCAGCTTTGAGGTCATGAAAAGGGAAAGTAACCTTTGGAATCCAGTGCAATGGAAGCTGGGATGAGGGTTCATCTGAAATTAATGATGAATTTTCACGTGAACTTATTGGAACCCATACTTTGTTACTGTATGAAATCTAAGCCTACTCTCCTCTGAGGTCTGAGTGGTATAAGGGACAGTGTGCCTTCAAGGTGTTGGGAGTAAATGCTTGTACTTCTGTTCTTGCTGTGTCATCAAAGTCAATATTCCTTTGTAAAGGATAATTGATGTGAATTGCTTAAGGAAACTGGAATACTAGTCACTAGACATTAACAACCTGGGGAATATACACCAGAATGGAGGTTTGAGCTGGTAATATTTGGGAAAAGCACTCCCAATCCCTCAAGAATATCCCCCAGGACTTCAAAGGCAATACTCACTCCATTACAGTATCTACTACCATTTAGTCCAGTGGTTTTCAACCTTCCTAATGCTGCAACCCTTTAATACTTGTATGTGGGCATATCTGCACTTGGGTGGACCCACCTGGAGACGGATAGAGGAGCAGTGTCTCAATTGCTAAGACCATTGGAAATACGTGTTTTCCAATGGTCTTAGGCAACCCCTGTGAAAGGGTTGTTTGACCCCCAAAGGGGTTGCGACCCACAGGTTGAGAACCGCTGACTTAGTCCATGACACCATGATGCATATTTCCCATTAACAAACAAATTTAATACCTATTTCCAAAAGCTCTTAAATAGATAAGAAAAATCCAGATGTACACAATTGTTATATCTTGTACCTTTGACGTCTTTCTTTCTGGTAGTGTGTAGTGTTTTATTAAGTTATAGGGAATTGCTTATTAAGTTGAGTTTAGTGTTTATTTTTTTTAAATGAAACCATTATTACCTTGGGGAAGAAACCAATGAAAGTGTTGCTTTTGAAATACAACCTAGAAACAGGCTCAATAAATTTTGACCTCTTCTGTATTTCTGCAGTTAAATTTTGGGAATACATTTATTTTCTAAACTTGTCATAGAGAGAAAAGCAATTTTAATTGGCATCTTAGAGTAGGAAAGAAAGCAAACTGGAGAGAAAACAAATAGAATCAACTATGAGGCAGAAGGACATGATTTTTCATTCTGTCAAGTGTCTGGATGGAATTACTTTATTTCCTCAAAAAGTCAACAAATCAGGGTAATGAAACAAATCTGCTTATTTTCCTTTGAAAAATATATTTGTTCTTTTTTACCACAAAAGCATATTTGAAGAAGGTATTCCCTATGAAATTCTCAGTGCCACAGTTATTCGAAGAATATTTACAAACCCCTATAATAATCATAAAAGTAAAATTTTCATGAAAGAGGTGGAGAAAGATTTTTCCACTCTATGGCATTCTTTGTCATCTTCCCCATGGACCCACCAAGCATCCCTTGTTGATGAAACATTAGCATCTTTCTGACAAGGGAGTCCAGGAATGTTTCCAATTCTATACTTACATTTGGATTAGTTAGATAACAAACAGCAGAAACAATGCACTAGTTCTGTATCTCTAGATTGCTACCTTCTTCTCCCTTCCAAAGGGATACAGAAGAAAATTATTTTTTTTAATTGAGTTTATTTTAAATTTATGCAATAAAACAAGCATTTCCATAATATAACGTAATTTTAAAAAGAGATGATTGCATATGAAACTGCAAATCTGCTGTGTACAACCTGTTATTCCTTTCAAATATACAACAAAATTATCACATAAATCTCTCTTTTTTTCCCCTCCCTAGAAGGAAGGAAGGCCCTTTCCCTAGAGAGGGCTACCACTAGACACAAACAGGCATATATACGTAAAGCTATTCTATGCTTGCTTTTATTTGTCTGGATGCAGAAGGTATCTTTCTTCATATATTCTTTATAGTTAATTTGGTATTGGCAATAGCCCATTAACTTCAGATATAAGTTTCATATCTAAACGATATAAAGCATTTTGTTAAATCTCTAAGGTCATTTCCCAGTTGATAAATGATCAAAGGATATAAACAGGCAGTTTTCCAATGAAGAAATCAAAGCAATTTATAGTCATAAGAAAATTCTTAAAGATTTTTTTTCAGAGAAGAGTTCTAAGATGTTTAGATAGTTAGGAAACAAGAGATGAAAAATGGTCAAAGATGCTTTGAGATGCTGAAGAAGAGAAGATTATGTGTAGGTGAGGTTAACAATGGCTCTCAAGTATATTCTGGGTTACCATAGCAATATTAGTGACCTTCAGTTATTGTTGTTGGTTTGGTTTTTCTTTCCAATTTATGTCCTTTGAAAATTATGAGCCCTGAGAAGACAAATGTGTTTAATTCACTAAAGGAAGTACCACAGAACGGCATTCAAAATTCCAGTAATGGCTGACATTTGACAACCTCCCAACAACACTGAGACAGATAGGAGCTACAGGTAAATTTCATTATCTTCAAGCTTTATATTCACTTTCGAGAAGAGCCTTGACTTGCTCAGGTTCTCACAGATCAGTGTTGGAGACAGGACTGGAACCCAATACTTCTGGGTTCTGAGGACAGCCATGCTGCCTCCCAGGATATGAAATGAAGAAACTCCTGGTGGTGGAGTCACAAGACCCAGATTCCAATTCAGTCTTTGCTAACTTTACACTAGCTGTGGAATTTTGGAAATGTTACCATCATCTTTTAACTATACAAAGTTACTAGCTTGGATGAAATGCTCTCGGTTACACAACTTTTAACTCTCACAGCTTTCTCTCATCTCTGTGATTCTCAGTGACAATCTGTAATGGTAATGGGAATTTGCCTAGGGGAATTTGAAGATCTTCCCTGCTTTGAAAATATACTCTGCCCCCTAATAGGTTAAATGTAGTCACATGGAGCCTGTGGTGAGAGGAGTTAAATGGTATTAGAATACTGTGTGTTCAGTTCCCATAATGGATTAGGCGCTTAACAGAATATGACCTGAACTTCTTAGGAGGCTATTTCAGATAAATTGATGTAAATTAGCAAAATCATTTTGTGGCAACATCTTCTTATTTCTTATCCTTCTGAATAAGGATCAAAGAAGGGTCTCTGCCTGCCCCAAGAAGTATGTCTTGGCACATAGTGGGTAATTAATAAATGCTTATTCCCTCTCACAGTCCCTTTTGTTACTTAGTAGCACTGTAATCCTACGCAAGTCATTCAATCTTTCTAGCCTTTGAGGTTCAGGCTTTAAAGAATTTCTTCTTGATTAAGATGCACTGCCAGTTTCTTAGAGATGTTGTGAGGATCTAGTTAAGTAATTTAATTAGGTGGCTGTGAGGTGGAGCAGTGGATAGAATCCCAGGATCTGGAATCAGTAATACTGGAGTTCAAATCCAGCTTCAGACACTTGTTAGGTATGTGACCCTGGGCAATACACTTAACCTTGTTTACCTCAGTTTCCTCATCTGTAAAATGAGCTGGAGAAGGGAATGGCAAACCTCTCCAGTATCTTGCAAATGGGGTCACAAAGAGTTGGGACATGACCCAACAACAACTGCAAATTCCCTCCTTCACCTATACAGATGTAAAACAAAACCAAAAAGCCCCCAAGCCTATGAGAATACCATCAAAGTGAAATATAGAGTCTTTTTTCCTTGAGAAACACAGATTTAGAATCTCTCTGAGGCTATGTATTCATTGTACTCAGTTGTTTCAAAGCCAGAGGGCTTCCATCCCCTCATGCCCCCTTTTTTGCCCAGCCTTCAAACGTTACTGTGTTATCAGCCTCCTTCTGTGTGCATGCCCTGGCCTTCATGCGCCAAGATGATGCCACTGACTTCCTACAGAGAGGTCATGTACTTTGGAGGTGTTTTTCTCATGTAGGTGTCAGGTTTGTGCTGAGTCATTGAACAGTATGGCTGGGCTGCTACTAACTTGTGAGCTACATTGGCAACAACTTGTATTTCAGGGAGGATTCCAGTGAATCAATAAAAATGAAGTGAATGAAATGGAATTTAGCAACTAAAACAGCTGCCCCAGACAACAACCAGGCTAAGTCAATGTTAAGTCAAATAGAATTTCATAGGATTTCAGGTCTTAAAGACTGAGAGACTGAAATTCTGCCATGAAAAAAAAAATATACCTCCTACTTAAACTTTACTGTCAACTCTTTCCTTGACCAAAATAACAGCTGGTGAAAAAATATCCAAGGGCCAGAGTGGGCCCTTCCCATTTGTTCTACTCTGAAAGCCCTCTGAAATAGGCCCCCAGCACAGCAGTGGGCTGAGAAGGGGGGGGAGGTAGTTCTGCAACAAGCTTGTGTAACATAGAACAGGTCTCTCCTCTGCTCTCCTCTCCTCTCCTCTCCTCTCCTCTCCTCTCCTCTCCTCTCCTCTCCTGCACTCCCCTCCTCTTCTCTCCTCTCCCCCTCTCTCTCTCTGCAAATCTCTTCTCTTGGCCCTAAGTTTCCTGATATATGGAGAAGGGATCTTAGATTTATAGAAGTAAAGGTGGAAGATAATTAGGGGCTGCCTGACCTGACCCCCTCATTTTGCAGATAGTCAATGATCATCAATACATACCAAGCATTAGAGTGTGGAAATAACCTCCTAATTGATCTGTCTGCCTTGAGAATCTCCCCTTTCTAACCCTTTATCATCTACTCTCTACACAACTGACAAATGATTTTTGTAAAATGCAGCTCTGACTACATTATACCCCTCTTTAGTAAATTCCAGTGATTTATAAATTGCATATGTATTATATTCTGAATCATTATATATAAGTGCAAAATAGAAATTTAAAAAGATGAGATGAAGATGAAATAAAATTTGATCCTATAGTCTATATCTCATTATTTTCAATGTCCATTTCATATAAATTTATCATATATATATATATATAATTAGTACATTAATACATACATGTACACAATTATGTACATGTATGATATATACATGTCTATAATTTATAAATAAGTTAATGTATACATTTAGAAGTATATTTATATAAATATATATAATACGTATTGGAGTTCATGCTCAATGATTTCTTTACTGATTGAGTATGGGATCAAAAAAGGAGACCCATCGTATAATGAAATGAATGCTAGACTTGAACTCAGAAGGGTTAGGTTTAAATTTGTATGTAAGGGGAAAATTTCATTATCCTTTTTAGAGTTCTGTTTCTCATTATCCATGGCCATGGCAATGTTTAGTTTCCAGGTGTTTGATAATAACTCCCAGAATAACTCTAAGGATTACAGATAGTAATTACTGGAATAATAGTGACAGACAATCCTACTAAGGCTGTACCAAGGGTCACATAATTGATATTTACTATACTTGCATGGAATGACAATATTGCTAAAGTTAATTTGTGAGGTTAATGTTGGCAAGATGCCTTCTTTGTCTGTTGCCCTATAAAGCAAGTGGGTACTGGACAGTGAGTGAGGTGAAACCAGGGATAATGCATAGAAGAATGCATGTACCTGCCTCAACTAGCCCCCATTGAGGCTTGAGGAGATTTAGGAGAGTGCATAAGCCGTGCCTGTCAAGAATGACCCCATGGAGACATAGGGTTAGTTGGCCCCTCTTCTTGCCAGCCCCTGTGAGAAGGATCATTAGGGAATGGTATAGGAGCTGGAGGGCTGAGTAACAAACTCCTTTCAACTCCTTTCTATTTGGAGGGCAGAAATTAGACTCGCTTAGCTCTCTCCATTTTACATCTGCTGCACTTCCTGGTTTCAACTTCACAGAAACAAGATGCCAGGTGCCAATTGGTGCCCCATTCCACCCCCACCTTCATGTCCTTTTGTGTATTGTCTCCCCATTTAAATTATGAGCTCTTTGAGGGCAGATACTGTCTTTCTTTTTATTAATTATATTCCCATCACTTAGTACATAGTAAGTGCTTAATTAATGTTTATTGTATTTATTGGATTATAACCAAGGCTTGACACCCTTTCCACCACATTCCACAAACACCGCACACAGACAATAGCAAATAAAGTCATTTATACAAACCAAGAGGAAACAGAAATCAGAGAAAAGTATGCAGATGGAAACATACCAAGCAATCACAGAGTAAATGAGCTCTTCTACTGGGAGCAAGATAACTCAGGTCAATTGAGAGTCCTGGAACTCAACCAGAGGAAATTCCCTAAAGTCTCAAGTGAAGTAAGCTAGGGACAGGTGCAATGATTAAGCTTCTAACTCCTCTACATCAGCTTCTTTCCAGAGCCTCCTTCCCTTCAGGGACCTCAAGAGAGTTTGGAACCTTGTGTCTTCTCCCTTGAAGCTGGAAGTCATAAGAATAGAATTTCTTCTCTTTAGCGCTCACCAACTCTGACCCTCATAGAGGCTGAGAGCACTGAGTAATGAATCCCTACTAAGGCAGAGAGTCATATGCAAATAGACTTTGAGCACATTTACATATTTGCATATTGGGTTATATTTTTATTTTACACTAGAGGCAATAGGAAACAACTGAAGATTATTGAAGTTTGGTAAAGGACATAATCAAAACTGAGCACTATGCAGGCTCTTCTAAGTGTTTCTGAACACAAACACTCATACACTTTCATGGAGTTTCTCTTCAGTGGGCATATTGCTTCTTGCCAATTTCAGATAGGAGTTTGTACATCTTTTTAATTTTTATTACTACAAGCTTGGACTTTTCCTCTCTTTTTTGATGGGAGGGAGTATAGGTCTGCAACTTTGGAAAGGATTTGAGAGTTGAATTTTGTCAACAACTTAAGACCAAATTAAGTTAAAGTTAAGACTTTAATTGTCATAATAAAGACTTTATTGTTAACATTTTCCCCCCTGAAATACTGGGGAATCAAATTAATGCCTAAAGCAGAGTCCAATTTCTAGGTATATACACACATACATAGATATAGTATATATGTCTATGTATGTATATATAGTATATATATGTGTGTGTATGTGTATCCATGAGATGTAGTGTGGTACATTGGATACAGAGTTTTAACCTAGAACTCCCTATGACTATACACTGTCCTCACCAGGAACTCCCTACTCCTACCCCTCCAAAACTAAACAAAACCCCAGAGATTCAGGCAAAAAAAAAATCATCAATATCTATTCAGTACCAAGTGGTATCAAAGTTAACTGCAAGTCATATCAGCATTTCCTTGATGCCATGGTCCTCTTCAAAATTGAAGGACGATCACAACCTGTGAGTAGACCAAGTTGCCTGAATGGTGATCCAGTCAGCTGGGTAACTCAGCTCATTATCTCCCTCTCCCTCTCCTTCTCCTCTCCAAAGGAAGGTACATTTTGATGGCTAGAAGCTGCCCACTTAATTTGGGGTTTACTGGATAGGTTTCTTCCTCCCTTCCTTCCCTTTCCTTCCTTCCTTCCTTCTTTCCTTCCTTCCTTCCTTCCTTCCTTCCTTCCTTCCTTCCTTCCTTCCTTCCTTCCTTCTTTCCTTCCTTCCTTCCTTCCTTCCTTCCTTCCTTCCTTCCTTCCTTCCTTCCTTCCTTCCTTCCTTCCTTCCTTCCTTCTGTCCTTCCTCTTCTTTTTCTTTCTTTGTTTCTTTCTTTCTTTTCAGAACCTTCACCCCATTTCACTCTGAAGCTCATAGATAGGACCACAATAGGTCCCTGCCCAGGCTCCAATTAATGACTGTATTTTGGGCCCTCCTGTCTTAGAATGAATGTCTACGGTAAAGGTTTCTCTTTGAAACAGCAAGTCTGAGGGTCTTCCCCTCCCAGCTTTATTTTTTTTCTTTCTTTTTTCTAATTAAAGGGACCATCCCTTGACTCACTTCTTAAAGACACGTTACCTTGCTCTAAGTGAGTACATGAAAAGGCCTTAGCTTAAAAGGGCTGGGATCTCCCATTGCATCCTGGGACATCTGCAGTCATGCTGAGAATATCTTGTCACTGGACTCAGATGACTCTGGAGGAGAAAGTAAGGCTGGTGACCTTGCACAGCCCTCCTTCACTCAAATCAAAGTCAACTGCAAGTCATGTCATCATTTCCCTGATGCCATGGTCCTCTTCAAAAAAGGACAAACACAACAACAACCAAGTGGTTATGTTATGAAATAGAGAAATTGTGGTAGGAAACTGATGAGATATTTAGAGCCTTGCAGAGTCTATTTTGTTCTCAAAGATGACCAATGGCATCACAATAGTGATGTCACAACTTGCAACTTGCACTTAGATTGGATATAAATGAGCCTGAGCTGCACGAAGTCATTGGCCTCACTCTTCTCCAGAGTCATGGAAGTCCAGTGGCAATACAAAGGTCAGTGAGACTGGCAATGGCCTGAGATGCAGTGGGGGACCTTGGACTTTCTAAATTAAGGGGCTTGCTGCATCTGTCATACTTCCTCTATGAAAATATTTTTCTTTTTATATTTCATTGATATTGATGTCTTTTGTTTTAATACCATATACATTTCCAAATATATTCCTCCCCTATTCCCTATCCAGCATGTCACATGGATATATTTTGCAAGTTACTTATGCAAAATATCCTTTGCTACAGTAGCAGGTCCCTGGAGATAATGTTTCCTGTCAGACAGGCTTCCAGCATCCTGCTACTCAACCCCTTTCGAAGCCATTAGGCTATGACTGTGTTTGAGAAGATAATCTGAAAGGAAGAAAGAACTGAAATCTCTCAAAAGGTGAGCCAGGTACAATTGCACTGATGGGTACAGGAGTCCAAACAACGAATAAGAGTGACCCCTACCACAATGATGTGTGAGGCAAGGGGTTCTCTGCCCCTGCCTCCATATCCAAGCAGCCTCAGACCTCTGTATCAAAAGGTTTCAAGATGAGGCATACATAGTTTAAAGGAGGAAATAAAATGGGAGAGGGGCGTGTTAGATGAGTGCTTCACATCACATGGTTGCTGGTATTGCTGCTTCTTATACAGGGGTGAGATTCTCAAAAAGGACTCTGAAGAGGAACCTCCCTGATCAACAGTAGCAATAATGGGGCTATCTTTTTTTTAAAAATGAGATCAACAATGGTCACACTAGTGGAGTTTCCTCCAGGAGCCTCCTCTTCCCTCTCGCTTCCTAGAGCTTCCAAAACTTACTTCTACTTCTTTAAATTCCACGTTGCATTTGTCTGTTTGTCTAGGCCTCAACAGCTATATTAAAGTCACACAGTATTAACTCCTTAATTACTCTATGAATTTTACTCAAAGAGAGGTGAGAGGGATGTTATCATTAGTTAAGGACACAAAGAGATTCTCTTTCCAATCACAGGAATTTTCCTGGGGGTTTACAGGGTTTTCTCCGCTGGGGGCTCTTATTTTTTTGTTGCTTTGTTTAGCAATATCCAAGGTTTTTCATTAAGGAAAGGGAATTGCAATTCTGGACAGTGCATAGCCCCTGAGTACTGGAATGCCCCCCTTTTGTTGTTTATGCAACTTTATTGGAGAAAAATGAATCAATTACTATCAGAGGTATTAGTTGATCACTCATCTATTGACAATTTTCAACTTTTCTTCAGTGCTATATTAAACAGTGTCTTGGAAGATGGATTAACTAATAAATAGTTCCACGTCTCCTAACAAAATTTAAGTGAAAATTGCAAAATGCTCAAGAGCCTATTTTGGAATATAAAGGGTGTTTGATTTTCAATTTTCATTCTCTGTAGACCAAGAACAGAATATTTCTTTATTAACATGCATATAATATAGCAACCAAGGAGATTTTATTGTTACCTATTATCATATTACCTATCACCTATTATTTCTTCCAAACAGAGAAACCACTAAATGAATCTGGAGTCTCTTGGACCTAAAAAAGTCAATAATCTTTTTGAGGGAAGAGGCATCTTGGTAAGAAATAAGTGACAGCCTTTGGGCAGCTTTAACAACAACCCCACTCCCCAGCTTCCTGGAGAGGGGAGGAAAATTAAAGGCTGTGACAAAAGCAAATGCTAGGTCAGAGGAGGAACTGAGGACAGAGGTGTTCAGTGCACAAGAGGATGAGGCTATGGGAGGGAGCAGCTAGTGATCTTCTTCAACCAAACCTTCAGTGCAGCGAGCAAAACCTCTAGAATCTTCTTACAGAGGCAGGTTGGAATGTCAAATGGCAAGCATTAATGATGTATGTGGTGAAACTAATGATGATGCTCACAGCAGTGGTCAGAAGTGTCTGTTTTATCTTTCTCACATTGAAAACTCATGGAAATTATTTGGTGTTGCTTTTGCAAGTAAATTCTCTTGACTATCAGTTATCCATAATGGCATACATTTCCACATTGAGCGAAATGGATGTCTTTTTCTTTATTTTTTAGTAGCTAAATTTTTAAAATTTTATTTTTCTAAATTACATGTAAAAGATTTTAAAAATATTTGTTGTTTTAAAATTTGAGTTCCAAATTCTCTCTCTCTCTCCCTTCCCTTCCCCCACCTTGAGAAGGCAAGCAATTTGATATAGATTATGCAGATGGTCACACAAAACATTTCCATGTTAGCCATGTCACAAAAGAAAGCACACACCAAAACAAACAAACAAAATCTCAAGAAAAACAAAGATATTTTTAAATGTATGCTTCTGTCTGCATTCAGACTCCATCAATACTTTCTCTGTAGGTAGATAGCATTTTTCAATAAATATTTTTTTTCTGGAGATATACAGGTATTTTGATCTGCTTTACATTCAGTATAAAGTGTGTAAGGGATGGTTGAGGTGTAAAGGAGGGCTAGCGCCTCTGGTAGGAGGGCTTGCCAAGCTCCTTTTAAGGTTGCTCATCTACTTTTTGTGTCCATCTTCATTCAACTGTCCCCTGTGGCTCCAAGCTGTATCACACACAGTGACCACACAGCAATAAACCTTCTCAGCAGATTGGCTAAACTAGGTTGAGGGTAACCAATAGACTTCAGACCTGTTGGTGAATAAGGGAGATATCTACCCCAAGCATAGGAAGACTTCCCTCTGGCAGAATGGGCAGATGGGAACAATTTGTTTCAAGAGTGGGCACAGTGAAGTGCTTAGAGATCCGTTAGATATCAAAGAGGCCAAGGTCACCCACTGCATCCTGGACCATCACTAATCATCTTGACTTTTTCTTCACCACTGGACTTGAATGATTCTGGAAGAGAGAGTGAGACTGACAACTTTGTGCCACTCTGCCTCACTGAAACGCATTTCACACACCAATCATGACATCATCTTTGGTCTTTCTCAGACATGAAGGGCAAACAACAAAGTGTGTAAACTGTGAAGTATAATTATAACTTCTCCATAATAACAGTAAGAGCTAAATTGTACCACAAAAAGAGGCATAAAAACATACTAAAGTGGAAGGGAAGGAAGGATAGAGATGAGCATCATATGAATATTATTCTCACTGATTAAAAGAGGGGTCAATATAATCAGTTAAATTTAGATCCTAACGTGAAAAGACACAAAAACTCATTGTAATGGAGGGAAAAGAGGGAGGGAGAGGACAACTATATGAAATTTACTATCATTGGTTTGGGTTTAAGGAGGGAATAACATACTCCATTAAGAATAAAAATCTATTGTGCCCTACAGGCAGTAGGAAAGGTAAGGGGGGGCGTGTAAGAATGGGGAGGATGGTTAGAAGAGAGAGAAAGAGTAGTAAGGGGAAAGGGCAGGTAAAGAGGGGGGGGAGACAGAGAGGGAATACGGAGGGAGGAGGTGGTCAAAAGGAAAACTCTTAAGGAGGGGAAGGGAAAAGGAAGACACAAAAATATAAACGGGGAGGGAATAGGATGGAGAGAAAGTGACAGATAGTAATCGTAACTGTGAATGTGAATGGGATGAACTCTCCCATAAAACAGAGGCTGATAGCAGAATGGATTAAAAACCACAATCCTACAATATGTTGTCTACAAGAAACACATTTGAAACAAGGGGATACTCACAGGGTAAAGGTAAAAGGATGGAGTACAACATATTATGCTTCAGCTAAAGTTAAAAAAGCAGGGGTACAATCCTTTTCTCAGATAAAGCAAAAGCAAAAATAGATCTAATTAAAAGAGATAAGGAA
>CM053591.1:56842771-56857907 GCA_028646515.1 Pseudochirops corinnae | reverse complement strand
TATAGGAGGGTTTATATATGTGTATGAACACATATCTGAGTATGTGTATATATGTGTACATAGATGGCACAGGTTCAATTGAATAGGAAGGCATGATACTGTAAAAGGTGAAATTCTGACGTGGGAGAGGATTAGAATGAGAGGAGACAGGGAGAGACAGAATGGGGTTAATCATTTCATATGGAAGAGGCAAGGGATAACTGTTACAATGGAGGGGAAGAACAGGAAGGCAAACGGGAAAGGGTAAACCTTACTTTCATTAAATTTGGCTTAGGGAAGGAATGACATAAACTCTAAACTGGGTATCTAACCACACAGGAGAGTAGGGGGAATGGGGATGAGAAGTGGAATGACAGAGGGGAGGGTTGCTGGAAGTACACACTTCTGTAAAGGGACAGAGAAAGGGACAGGGTAGAGAACAGAACAAGGGTGGGGGGTGGGATAGGAAGGAGGAACATATAATCAGTCTCTCACAATATGCCCTCTGTGGAGATGTTCTGCGTAATTACACATGTACAACCTGTATTTAATTGCTTGTCCTTCCAGTGGGGGTGAGTGATGAGGGAGGAAGGGAAAGAATCTAGAATTTAAAGTTCTATAATCAAATGTTAAAAATATATATGTACATATATATATAATATAATAATAATTATTATTAACTACATCCAACTAGAAATTAAGATATATAGGCACTGTGGTAGGGAGATCCATCCTGCCCTACCCAAAAGTCAGAGGGGCGAGGGGGAGGACATAGGAGAGAGCAGATCGAGTGAGGCATTATACAGTGGGATGGCTGTTTTGAGGTGTTGGGTATAGGAAAGATGGGGAGAAAATTTGTAACTCAAAATCTCCTGGAAATGAGTGATGTAAACAAGAAAATAAATAAAATAATTTATTTAAAAAAATAATCTTCATAGCAAGTGTTTCTGATAAAGGCCTCGTGTCTCAAATATATAGAGAATGGAGCCAAATTTTTAAGAATACATTCCTCACTTGATAAATGATCAAAGAATATGAACAAGCATTTTTCAGATAAAGAAATTTAAGCTATCTATAGTCATATGAGAAACTGCTCTAAATCACCATTGATTAGGGAAATGCAAATTAAAACAACTCTAAGGTACCACCTCATACCTATCAGATTGGATAATATGGCAGAAAAGAATGACAAATATTGGAGAAGGTGTGGGAAAATTAGGTCACTAATACATTATTGTTGGAGTTGTAAATTGATCCAACCATTCTGGAAAGCAATTTGGAAGTATTCCCAAAGGGCAATCAAACTGTGCATACCCTTTGATTCACCAATACTATTTCTGGGTCTATATCCTTAAGAGATCATAAAAAAGGGAAAAGGACCCACATGTACAAAAATATTTATAGTAGTTGTTTTTGTGGTGGCAAAGAATTGGAAATTGAGAGGATGTCCATCAGTTGGGGAATGGCTGACAAGTTAGGGTATATGAATGTAATGGGATACTGTTGAAATGATTACATGAACTGATGCTGAGTGAAGTGAGTAGAACCAGGAGAACATTTTATACAGTAAGAGCAACATTGTGCAATGAAAAGTGGAAATAGTATGCTTTGATCTGCATTCAGTCTCCATAGTTTTTTCTTTAGATGTGGATATCATTTTTCATCATGAGTCTTTTGGAGTTGTCTTGGGTCATTGTATTGTATTGTATTGCTGAGAAATCTATCATAGTTTGCAATTATTTTAGAAAGGTTTTGTTTACATATTTTGACCCCAGGTATTGAGGAATGGATTTTGGTATTATATATTTATGTTTTGTTGTTTTTGTTGTTGTTGTCATTTGGTTATGTCTGACTCTTTGTGATGTGATGGAATATGTGTGAGTATGTGTATGTGTGTGTATTATAATCATTTTTTGCTGATAAGGTAAATGATGAAAAAAAAGTTTGGAGATCATTAATCTAGAGTGCGAAATACACTAAGATGGCTAATCCATTGAGTTCGTACATTAATAAGTATTCTAAGGATTGATGCTGCAGTTAGACAATGGATTAGGCCCAGAATTGAATAAAGGGGAGAAAATACACTATGTTGCATTTGGGAAATTGTTAAATTAATTAACGTTCCCAAGCTGCAGTCTTTCAAGGAAAAAAAACCAAAAACCTCTTTTGTTGATACTATATCATTGGAAATCTTGGAAACCTGGAATTTAATAAACTTTTAAACAAAGAACAAAAAGTATAAATATCTTTGAAGAATCAACTTTGAAGTTGCCAGTTATCACACAAGGGCAGGCAAGTCAGCCTAGCTGAGACAAAAGGGCATCCTGGGAGAGAGACAGAAGGTAGTATGTTCCAGGCAAATCAGACCATCATTGCTACAACCAGTGACTAGACCGCCACTATCTCCCATGTACTTGCAGGACCTAAGTCCAAGAACCTTGGAATGTGAGCAATGCTCACTCAACCTCAACTCTCTGCCTCAGACCACTGGTCCTGTTTCCAACTCAGCCCCTACAGATGCTACCAAACAACTGCTTCTGAAGGTGTTACAAACCTTGTCTCACCAGTTGTAGAAATAACATTAAAGAAGAGTCATTGCCATCAACTTTACTGCTGTACCTTAAGGACAAGGGGGCTTTTCCAATGGCTTGCAGTTAAAAAATGTATTGTCTACTACACTTAGAATGTGAACTCTTTGACAGTAAAAACTGCCTTGCTTTTCTGTTGGTATCTCTAATACTTACCACAGTCCTTTGCATATAATAAGCAATTAATGCTTTTTTCATTCATTTTTTCATTCATTGAATCAAAGTTAAGGGTGATCCAAAAGGAAGAGACATGTGGTGAATATAAATAGGTAAACACACATCTAATAATGACTTAAACACAAATGATGGCATACAAAATATTATCCAGGAATTATACAATCAGAAAAGATGATCTGGCTCTATAGACAGACAAGTGAAATTGATACAAGATGTTTAAAAAAAAAAGCCTAGAGGAGGGCCACTGGCATGCTGAATAGATCATTTGTGGGAGATCTGTGAGAGAACATAGGCAAGAGTTACACAGGATAAGAAGATATATATGGGTATGGAGCTGCAGAACCCATATCAATGAGAGCGTATATTCATTGAAATTCAGGGGGAAATTGGAGATTTCAAATCCTTATAGATTTTTTCCATGGGGAAATGTGGTAGAGAGAAAACAACAGTAGAATGGTTATCAAGATGCTTGAGTTTGAATCCTGCTTCTGACACTAACCTGTTGTGTGACCTCAGATAAGTCATATAACTTTCTTGGTCCTCAGTTTTATTATCTACAAAATGAAGGGATTAGATAACACGTTCTCCCTTTCATCTTTAAGGTGCTTTGTTTTTTTGTGATAATTACAAGTCATAGATGTCCAGTTTATCACTCTTCTTTTAAAATTCTGCCATAGTATAGTCTGGTACCTTGTAGGCATTTAACAAGCAATTGCCAATTTAATGCATTCCAGTGAACATTATACTAATATTGTGAACTAATGTACTAGTACAGTGAACTAATACCTAGTATTAGTCAGACACAGTAGGTACTTAAGGTAGTTATCTATTCAAGCAAGGAAAAATGATAGTTGAATGTTTTGAGTTTGCAGGGGGATTTGGTGATAACAGAATAAGGTATTCCAAAGATCATAGTAGAATGTGTTGAGACAAATAAATTGGGATGGAGTTGGTCTTGGGAAGGTTTGGGCTATAATTAGAGAAGTAATATGGATTTGAAAGAAGGTTAAGGAAAGCAGCTTCCATCTAAGGTGGTAAGACTGGATGGCTGGGATTGGGAAGCAATTAAGACAGATAAGAGGTAAAACTTAGAGAGTTTTCAGAAAAGGTGACAAACAAAGTTAACCTATCCCAAGTTTGCAATGGAATTTTTAATTCTGTTGTTTGGGACTATGATTACACAAAGTCCTATTAGAGCATATTCTTATTTTTGATAGCACTAGGAGGCTTCTGACATTGTAATTAAGAATTATCATGAGTGCCCCTAAACCCTTTATATTTCCTTATTTATTGTCAAGGAAACTTGGGAACCAAGTTTCTCTTTAGCTCTCTTCTGAGGTGATGTTTCCCCAATGACTATTGCTTTATACTGCTTGCATTGAGCAATGTTCCTCTGTCCTACTGGGTCAGTGGGAGTGAACATTTTCACCAGTTGCCATCTTAGCTAAGTTGCTGACTGTCTTAAAAAGATGTGTTCACTTTTCATCTCCATCCTCTCCCCTTCTTTCTTTTTTTCTTTATTAATTTTTTGTTTTCAATATTCACTTCCAGAAGACTTTGAGTTCTAAATTTTCTCCCCTTTCCTCCCTTCCCCCTCCCCAAGACAGCATGCAATCTGATATAGGCTCTACATATACATTCATATTAAACATTATTTTCACATTAGTCAAATTCTAAACAAGAAATAGAACCAATGGGAGCCAGCATAAAGAAGAAACAAAATAAAACAAACAAAAAAAGAGATAGCAAATAGTACACTTTTATCTCTATTCAGATTCCATAGTTCTTTTACTGGGTGTGGATGGCATTTTCAATCATGAGTCTTTTGGAGTCCTTGCATTGTTGAGAAAAGCTAAGTCTATCAAAGTTGGTCATCACACAATGTTGCTGTTACTGTGTACAAAGTTCTTCTGGTTCTGCTCACTTCACTCAGCATCAGTTCATGTAAGTCCAGGATTTTCTGAAGTCTGTCTGTTCATCACCCCCCTTTTTCTTATAAATAAGGACTGATTGGAGGAATTAAGGATTTTTGAGCCAGAGAAGGAGACACTTAGGAGTACATTATAACTATCTTTAAATATTTGAAGACCTGCTTCATGGAGAAGAGATTAGAATTGTTCTACATAGCCCCAGGGAACAGTAATAAGAACTATGTGTAAGAATGACAAAAAGATAAATTCAGGGTTGATTTTGGATTGGTGATGGGGAAACTTTCTTGAAAATGAGAACTATCCAAAATCAGACTGGCTGCTTTGTGAAGAATTTGATTTCCCTTTCACTGGAGATCTTAAAAGAAAAAAACAGATAGAAGACGACCTATTGGGTATGTTTGTAAAAGTAAAGTTAAATAACCATCCTTCTGAGAAGCCAGACCTTTATATTTTAACTTCATCCTAATCATAAAGTTAGTAAGAATAGAAGGGACAAAAGAAGATGTGGCATAGTTTGGCCACTAGAACTAAAAAGCGGGAGAGAAACTAAATAATTCTAGGATTTCTGGGTACAGAACAGCTTCTAAGTACCTAAGTATAAGGACTGCCTGGGTCTGAGAGCTGTGGGCTCAGAGCTGAGCTTAGCTATTTTGTTATATATTGTTTATTGTTTTTATTGATTCTATGTCAAGAAGAAAACATTACCTATAGTTAAGCACATTTTGTCTGTTCCTGTAGGGAATGATTCCATTATATCAAGGTCATATGAGTAAGGTCCAGTGAAATATACCAAGTTTGGGAAAATGTTAGGGTTTGCCAGTGGCAGAGCTGACTTGAATCCCCTTTACACTAGACACCTGAAAGCCAGGTTTAGTTAAGCAGACTTAACTAAAGGGAGACTTTGAACATTTACCTATTAACTCTGGACTTATGTGAAGAAAAGTAAGTGATGTATTTTCCTCAGTCTTCTCTTTTATTCCAGTATAAGGTGATATAGTTACAGAAACTTTTATTTCTTTAGCTTTATTTTCTTTCTCCCTTTCTGAAGTATATCTATTTTGTCACACTGGGGGAAGATTTCTCACTAACGAACAAGTCTCTCTCTTCTATGGAAAAGAGATCACTGTACCCAACCAAAGATCCTGCATGATGACAAGCTATAAATTTAATGGTAGGCAGGAGGTTTTTACTTTTTTTAAATAAAGATTATCCAAGATACAATTTCTATAGTCACAGTACATATTTTAAAAACCAGAAGTGTTTCCTGCCCATGCACATGGAAACAGATGACCAGTGATTTATTTTTTCTTAATAAAAAGTATTTATGCAGCGATTCATGTCTCTAATGTGGTGTCATTATTCTGTGGTTGGCTGTGGTAACTGTGGAGGAAGAGTTGTTTATAGTCACAGACTGAGCGTCAGACTGAGACTAAGGAGTTATTCCAAGAATGGTGCTAAGAACACCATGTGTTAGGAGAAGCTGCCCAGCTGGGAGAAGGATTGTGTGAAGTATGAAATAACCTAAATATGCCTTCCATTAGTTGCTGTTTTTTTCTGTCCTCAAAAGGAATTTTCTTTTACCTGGTCTTAACAGAACCCCCTTGGCTCCTTTTTAAAAGTCGAGTTTTCTTTCATGTCAAAGATTAGTCACTAGATGATTGCATGTCTAAGAACTTAGACAGTGTGACAACTTGTCATAGGTTTATTTTTGAAGGTTGGTTCTGATAAGCACAACTTTGCAGAATCATCGAATCTGGAAGCCTGGAAGAGACCTCAGAAGTCATCTAGTATAACCCACACCTGCCCAAGAATCCTTGCTATTCCATCTCCAATGTGTGATCATCCTGCCTTTACTGAAGGACCTCAAACAAGGAGAGGTTCGACTTCCTAAAGCATCTCATTTCACTTCCAGATAACTAGCTTTTAGGAAGCTCTCATGTTAAACCTACATTTGCATATATGATTTCATTGACAATCCTTCATGTATTTGAAGGGAAGTGTCTTATCCTCTCTAATAATTCTCTTTCCTAGTCTAAATTTTCAGTTCTTCCTACCAATCTTAAAATGGAATGTTCTCCTGTCTTCTCACAGTCCTAGATCCATATAAGCTCCATCTTTCAAAAATGTGGTGCTTAGAATTGGATAAATTACTTTAAATATCACCACACTAGGAACAAGTATTTTGAAATAATAACTTCTCTCAATCTAAGTACACTATAGTTCCCTTAGTGCTCCTGAGACTGTTATGACTGCCATATCATATTATTAAATTTTCAGTCCACTAAAAATCCCAGATAATTGTCATTTCTGGCCAAATCTTCTTAATATAGTATTTGGAAAATTTC
Source organism: Pseudochirops corinnae (assembly GCA_028646515.1). NCBI lineage: Eukaryota > Metazoa > Chordata > Mammalia > Diprotodontia > Pseudocheiridae > Pseudochirops > Pseudochirops corinnae. The sequence goes on along the minus strand of CM053591.1, from coordinate 56,850,887 downwards.
TTTTCAGAATCCAAATGTAGAGTTTCATGTTTATCTCTATTTTAAATAATCTTTTTTAGAAAATTGTCCATCACTCTAGCTGATGGAAATCTTTTTAGATCTATACTTTCTTCTAAAATGGGAGCTGTCCCTCCAAGCTTCTTGTCATCTACAAATTTAGAAAGGATGCCTTCTATGCCTTTCACCAAATCACTGATAAAGATATTGAATAAAATTGAACCAAGTAGAGATCCTTGGACTCTACATTAGAGACTTCCTTCCAAGTTGAGACTAATGTATCCTGTCATTTAGACAATTCTGAATCTTCCTTTCTCTACTATTATCTATGCCCTAGATCTACATGTTATCTACAAACATAGCATGAGAAACTTTCAAATGCTTTACTGAAATATAAATATGCTATTTCTATACAATTCCCTTTATCTACCAATCTAACTACCTATCAAAAAAAAAAAAAAGAAAGCAGTTTGTCTCACATGATTTGTTCTTGAAACTATGCTAGGTGATCTTTCCTTTCCTTTCTATGAGTTCAAACAGCATTCATATATGAGGTAGTCTGGAATTTTTTGAGGAATTGAAGTCATTACCTTGTAAAAGTCACTACCTGTCTTTCCTCCCTCTTTTTGTAATCTTTTTAAAAAAAATTAGAACAATAGTCATTCTTTTTTTACTCTCTTGGATCTTTTGAACATCACTGACAGGCTTGTCAACTCAGCACTCTAGGACTTAGTTGGTTTTAACTTAGAGGTTTGAACTCCTTGAAATTACCTAGACATTTTCTTACTATTTCCCTAATTAATCCGTTCCAAATATTTTTGTTCCTTCTTTTCGGATCAAAGACCATTCTCCTTGGAAGAGAAAGCAGAAGAAAAATAGGATGAGTATTTCAGCCTTCCTCCTACTACCCATTTTCATCCCATCTACTTTGAGTAGGCATCCCATTCCTTCTTTGATCCTTCTTTTATAGCCAACATAGAATATTGCAGGATTGTGCTATCATGTCAAATTTATCCCCACGTCTTGCTTACATATTTGATAAATCTTTTAAAAATTGAATCCTTGTGTTTATGAACTCCCAATGTATCCACATCAACTTCTTTTAAGTCTCTCTTTTTCTTCTTCACTGAAATAATTTCTGCTTGTGCCTTCAAAATTTCATTCTTGAAGGCTTCCCATTGCTCCTAGCTAACTTCTCTTTCAAAATATTAGGCTATCAAATCCTACTTACCCTTTTTCTAAACTTTTTGGAATCTAATCTCCCCAAATCGAGGGTGCATATATCAAACTATGCCTGATGATCTTTTTCCTCTCTGTCAAGAGCTATATTATGAATTGCTCCCAAAATTTTTGTCATCCCTAGCTCTTTAATCAGTCCTACTGGTGAGAATTAGATCCAGAATGGCATTTTTGCTTAGTGTTTTCTTTACCTTTTGAAGAATTAAATTTTTATTAGAAGAAGTTTCACATTTCTCACCTGGTTTTCTTTTGGAAATAGGAAGGAGAGAGAGAGAAAAAGGGAGAGGGAGAGGGAGAGAGAGACAGAGAGAGAGGGAGACAGAGACAGAGAGACACATAGACACACAGACACAGAAAGAGACAGAGAGACAGAGACAGACAGAAAGAGACAGAGATAGACACATAGAGGCAGAGAGACACAAAGAGACAGAGAGAGACAGAGACAAAAAGACATTGAAAGATAGAGAGATGCACAGAAAAACAGAGAGATAAATAGAGACAGACAGAGACACAAATAGAGAGACAGAGAAATAGAGAGAGACAAAGACACAGAGACATAGAGGAAGTGTATAGAAGCTCTATACAAAGAGCACCAGAAGATACACTCAGTTGAAATGTCACATAGTTATAATATGCTCCTGTGAAGGCTTTTTAGTTTTTCTTCCACAAACCATTCATATAACCACAACTCCTTCTCAGGTGTTCTGTTGTATAGCCTTACAATAAATTAATTTTCTTTATTCCTCTATTGATTTTTCCAAAATGCTCTCCATAATCCCCCTTAAGTTCCTGGATTTCCTTATAGTATATATAATATGGTATCAATACATGATACTACATAACCCTAGCCCAATTAATCTATTGCATTCTATTTAAATAAAATATATACTTTCAGAGTCAAATTCTACTTATGAGTCCCATCCCATCTCATCTCTGTGATACTTTTGAGACCTAATTTGACTCTTTGCTTACAAATTTGAAGTCTGTCTTTTTTTATTGAAGGGTAAAGGTATAGGGGTCTAAAGCCAAGCATGAGTAGCTTTCTGGAGGACTGCTGCTATGAATAGTTTTCAAAGTTCTGATTACATAGTATAGTGAACTCTCTATTCAATAACAAATCAGAGCAAAACCTTGACAGAAAATCAAGGTATAGCATTCACAATGTTACAACTTATCACAGAAAATCAAAATACAGCATTCACCATGTCACAACTAAACAACTTATCACTAAAATGGCCACATAGTTTTCACCAAAGGGATCACATAGTTTTCAACAAATTACAATCATTTAGTAACTCAATCATTTAGTAACTCGATAATTCAATCATTCATAAGGAGGCTTGCCTCTTTAAGGGACACAAAGTACACTCATCAAAGTACTGCACCCCTGGGTAATATATTCATTTAGTCAATCACAAAGTCCTCAGTTTGACCACAAAGTACAAAAGTCAAAGTTGGAGATTAGTTTCCAATCATAAACAAAGTACGTTCATTTGGTCAGTCACAAAACACAAAGGCCATTCTAAGTCACAACCAGGTTACAATATCATCACAGCATTCAATACCCAAGGACAGGTCTTTTCTTCATCTTGACATGAGTCAAATTCTCAACAGTTTCTGTTCCTGGGAAGACAAAGCTTAACAAAGACACAATAACTGGCATCCTCTTCAATTCACTTTCTGTCTGTGAAATTAAGCTAGGCCCAACAAGGTTGGAGGCCTCTATCAACAAATGACTCTGACAAAGTAATATCAAAACAGACAGACCAGGTACCGGCACCACAGTCATGCTTCCTCAGTCTTCAGCAGCTCTACCTGGCCCTTGGAAATCTTCAACACCATAAGCTCTATTCTCAAAATCAAAATCACTTTATCCAGCCTCTATGTGACTTGTTCCAAAAAATTCTCTCAGTTTTCAATTCTCATTCTTCTTAGTTCTTCTAAATTCTTAGTTCATCCTTCAGTCCAGCAGCAGCTGCCCTGCCTCCATGATGCTTACCCCAGGAAATTCTGACTGTCCAGCTTGTGCTCTTCCTTGAATACAATATAGCTCATCTCTGTTCAGCCCCTTCCTGTTATGTCAGCAAGAGGGGATCATACCTTCTGTTTCTTTAACAGAGGCTCAATTTGAAACTAGGTGCTAAGTACCTCTTAGCTTAGCAATACAAAGGGATCTTCAAATTTCATTACTATTACAAGGGGGCAAAGGGCTAGCCTAAAAGGCAAGATGATCTTGGTTCAAGTTTCATCTCTGGCAAACAGGAGAACATGTGACCATGGGTAAGTTGCTTAATTTTTCAGACCCCAGGAACTGCAGAAATGCTTCATATCTGTACTGGCAGAGGGATTGTCCTTACCCAGAGCTCCACATCTGCATAGAGACATCTGTGGCTAGTGGTTTTATTGCTGGATCTCTTCTTGAATATTATTTTCTGTGAATCATAATCCTCTTTTCTTCTGTGGTAACTCTTAGTAGTACCAAACTTGTCAGAGCTTCTCTCTTTCTCCATGCCTACACCCATTTTAGCTGAAATTTCTCTTGATTAAATTTATGAAATCCTAAGCAATTTTTAAAAATCAGCCAGTATTAAGGGTATACCATCAATTGCCAAGATCCTGTCACTTGAAATCACTAAAGCCAAGGGCAAGAAATCTAAATTCCAAATAAAAACAGACACACACACACACACACACACACGCACACACACTCACAAAGAAATACAAACTCCCATTTTAGTGAGTAGTTCATTTCTCAAATCTGATTTTCTCTTCTTAATTCCCTACCTTCAACTGACCAAAGTAATGAAAACAACCCCTGTGCTGTCCCTAAAACTTACCTCAGGTCTTCATAATATTTAGTTCTGCTTTCTAAGTTTCTTCCAACACTATCTTTCCTCAAAGGAATCCCGAAAAGAGGATAGCAGTCATTCTGTTTAACAATAAAGAGGAGACTTAGACATTAGATTTTTGTTTTGCCTATATCCTCTTCTGACTGGTCTCTTTAGGGTACCATCTTCTGGTAAATTTGAGTTACTTGACTACCTCTTAAATTGCTGTATCTTCTCTGTCGCATGCTACTATGTCAGGAAGACAAATCCATTTTGATGTTCTTAATTTATCCTTGTAGTGGAAGCATCCTAGCACACCCAGGGTGGCCTGCTAGCACATGTTCTTTTGATCTGCTTATTAATGAAATGACAGCTTTAAAGGGGTTAAAAATCCTACTTTAATTACATAGAAAGAAGTGAGGGTGGAAAATACAAGCAGAGAAATTAGCACAAAGACCAAAAGACAGAACTCCAGTTGTCTGAACATAGCAATATTGCTATACACTTTACATACATCACTGGATTGAGGGAGCACAGAAATCTGAGCAGTCAGGAATTTTGAACATATGGCTGCTCAGAGTCTTGATCAGGAAATCAAAAGATTCTTCTCATGACCAAATCCCCAAAGCAAGATATCAACCTCTAAGAATTTATAACAAAGCCTTGGCCCCATATTGGTTCAGAGCCAGAAGACATGAAGCCTACTCGACTCAGCACAGTTGTGAATTATCAGGGTTCAAAGGAGATGCATCCTTCAGATGTTTACAATTTAACCTGAGCCTGGGAAACTGAACTCCAACAACAAGAAGAAAAAACAAAAAACAAAATCCCATTTTGCTTGTGCTCACAATTCTCCACATACTTGCCAAAATAAGCATCCTAAAACACACATTTGATCATGGCATTTTTCTTTTCAAAAATCTTAAGTAGCTCCCTATTGCCTCTAGGATAAAATACACCCTTCTCATCTTGGCATTAAAAGGCCTTCAAAGTCTAGTCCAGATTAGTTTATAGATTTTCACATAACCTTGCTTTGCACATTCTGTGTTCCATACAAAAAGACCTCTTTGCTCTTCCCCAGATTCAGCATCCTTCTCCTGTCTGGAATATACTTCCTCGTTAAGTCTATGTTTAAAGTTGAGCTTCCTTCAGGGCTCAACTCAGGTATTAACTCCCATGGGAAACCTTTCCTGATTCTGTTAGACATCAGTACATCTTCCTTCTCCAAATTATCTTAAACATCATTTACTTCTCTACATATATCATACTTGCCCTTCCCACCCTTATCCCCAAGAGAATGTATCCTCCTTGAGGACAGGGTATATCCTTCTTTATGTCTATGTAACCAAACACATTGTACAAGGTCTTGCACAATATTGGTGCTTAACAATGTTCCTTGAGTTAAGCTGGGGAGATAATTTTTGAACATTCAAAATTTTGAAGCATGCATTTATGACAATGAGTAATTTTATAAGTGAATAAAACATCCTGTTCTGTTTTTAGAAAGAAATAGCACAAGGAAGTAATGGCTGGTCAGTTAACTTATAGCAAGGAAAACTGGAGTCTGTTTCTTTCAGGATGTAATGAGGGTATATATGTGGAAGGGAGATTGCCAGGAGCACAAACAACATTGCCTGTCTGACAGTTCCCATGATGCTTGAACCTGGACAGAAATTGTTCATTGGGACCCAAATTTCACATTGAGACTCAAAGAGCAAACAATGTATCGTGAGAAAGAAGTGGAAACCCTGGAAGAGTCAGGAGGAAGAAGCTGAGTCCCATTGAATGAGGCTATCATGATGTCATGCAGAACTCAGCAGGACCTAGTGTATCCCTGAGCTCCACTGGGTATAGGGATGGGGAAAAGAGTTTCTGAGTTAATGTAGGTAGGGAGATGAACTGAAATAAGTTATTATGGGATGTGTCCTGCTGAGCAGGGATTCTAGGTTACATTTATCATGTTCTGGTTTCAGAGCCTTGGGGGGAAAGAGGACTCAAGATCCTCCATGTGGAAGGAGCTAACACACCTCTTGCAGTAATGTGTTCCACCATGATACAGGTTCCCTGTTGCCTACCAAGGCAGATTGCAAATGACTGAATTTTCCACCTAAAATTTTGAGGAATAATTTCCTTTCCCCTCCTTGCCGGTAAGTTTTTCTGAGGATACTGTTCCTTTGTTTATCTTAACTTTTCGTCTGGTGATTAGTGGGGATGGGAGCGGGGAATTAAATTGTAACTCTTCAGTAATGAGTGTGAGAATGTTTTCTCTGTTCCTTTGCTAATTGGTTTAATCCTGATTAAATGTTTTCTTTTTAAAATGCATGTCTTTGTCCTGGTCTGCCACTAAGATGCTGTGGCATTTCCATAGTGAGTGAAACCAGCTTCTAATTTGTGTGTCTGGACTTTTGATTGATAAGATTTCATCATTTTTGGTCTAATTCCCCACTCTACAATTCCCTAGCAATTTTCATGCCATGAACTATATCTGCTCCCCTTCCCTTCACTGACCCTTCCCTTCTTCCACATCTGCATGGAAAGGATGAAGGGTTGATCAATGTTCCTTGACTCCTCTTACTTTCGCTGTGCTTTCGGTGATCAAAACAAACTTCCCTGCTGATCATTCCCCTATATGTGTTGTCTTCCCTTCTTAGTATATAAATTCCTTGAGGGAAGGAATGGTCTTTGTATTTGCAGGAAGTATTTAATAAATGCTTTTTTATTCATTTATTCCTACATAGGTTTCACATACATTACTTTTACATGCAATTTTTAAAGATGAAATTTCTATCTTTTTTTCTTATTCACTTACAAAGTATTCTTTTTTTTACCTCTTTTCCTCTCTTTCTCTTGCCATATACACACCCTACTTGATTTTCTACCAATTATTTCTCATGAAAAATAAGTGTGTAATTTTCTTTTCCAATATTTCATTGACACCTGAACCCCAAACAATAAGCTAAAATGAATCATAACAAGAGTCCTGGCCTTTATGACTTAATAGAATCTCATGTTCAGTTCCCTAGACATTCAATAAATATTGAGTTGGGAGTCAGACTAACAGATAATGTCTGTCCCTGCTACTGTAATTTAAACTTATCAATTTGTATACACTGGAAATTAGGGCAGAAACCCAACACAACTGAAGAAAATAATGTATTAACCAGAGTGAACTTTTTCTCTTTTTTTCTCCCTTTTCTGTATATAAGACAAGAACAAACTAGAAGGAGAAAATTTTCAAATTCTGAAATGCAGTCCTATTAATTCTAGCAATCATTTTTTCCCAGAATTTATTTATTTATTTTTAGTTTTCAACATTCATTTCCACAAGATTTTGAATCACAAATTTTCTCCCCACCTTTCCCCTACACCCCACCCCAAGATGGCAAGCATACTGATTACCCCTTCCCCCAGTCTGCCCTCTCTTATGTCCCTCACTGTTCCTCCCCTTCCTCCCTTCCCCCTTACTTTCTTGTAGGGCAAAATGGATGTCTATACCCCATTGGCTGTATATCTTATTTCCCAGTTGCATGTACAAACAATTTTTAAACATTTGTTTTTAAAATTTGGGTTCCAGATTCTCTCCCTTGTTCCCTCCTCACCCACCATCACTAGGAAAAGAAGAAATTTAATATAGGTTATACATGTGTGGTTATGCAAAACATTTCCATAGTAATCATATTGTGAAAGACTAACTACATTTCCCTCCACTCTATCCCCCCCACCATTTAATCTATTTTCTACTTTGACCTTGTCGTCCCTTTTCTTTCTTTTTTTTTTTTTTTTGCTTTTTTGGAAGTCAGTTGGGGTTAAGTGACTTACCCGAAGTCACATGGCTAGTAAGTGTGTCAAACATCTGAGGCTGGATTTGAACTCATGTCTTTCCGACTCCAGGGCTAGTGCTGTGCCACCTAGCTTCCCTGACCTTGTCCCTTTTCAAAAGTGTTTGCTTCTGACTGCTCCCTCCTTCAATCTTCCCTCTCCTATATCATCCTCAATCTTATCCTCTTTCCCCCTACTTTCCTGTAGGATAAGATACCCAATTGAGTGTGTAT
>CM053591.1:56825160-56842271 GCA_028646515.1 Pseudochirops corinnae | reverse complement strand
AAAGAATAGATTGGGGGAGGGGGGACACACTGGGATGGCTGTTTTGGGGTGGTGGGGGGTGAAAGAGGGGGAGAAAATATGTAACTCAAAATCTTGTGGAAATGAATGATGCAAACTATAATAAAATTTTAAAAAAATCTAAGTATCAGTTACGATTTTCAGTGGCTTTTGAGACTCTATTTCAAAAATTAAACCTAATGATGCTTTTTCCTGTGAATCAGTCTCTTTTTAAGACCAAAAGAATTTAAAGGTCATGCTGTCCATGATTTAAGATTGCAAAATTAAAAACAACAAAAACATACTCAAATACAGTGGCTCCAGAGTATGCCTACCATGGATGTCACCCATAAAAGCACACAATGAATTCCCAGTAGTTGGAGAACAGCGAGATAATTGGCTCTTGACCATTTATTCACTTTCATTTATATTTATGTGTGTATATGTGTGTGCAAGAGGGAGGAGGAACTGGCAATAGAAGAGATGTTAGCAATAGGGGTAGATTGAGTGCAGCAGTGGACAAGCTAATGGAGGACGGGGAGAATGCAAGAGCCACAGGGAGTCAAGAATGATGTAACAGAGGTAGATTTAGGGGGAGTGATACAGTGAAGATTCAAGTCCTCAAAATCCCAAAGCAAGGGCACTACTGTTTGTTGGGAGAAGCTTCAGGCTATCAGAATACTACAGATTATACCTGAACCATATGAATTTGGAAGGGGAAAAAAAAGAGGGAATAAATCATAAGAAAAAGAAACAGAAGAAAGAAAGGAAGGAGAAAGGAGTGGCACTTGGAATATTGAATATTGAGGTATTCCTGAGCAGTTTGAGCAGAGACGTGAACTCTAGGGGGGGGCCTTTATCTATTAAGTAACAGATTCTGCTGCTACAACTAGATATAGAAGACAGGAAATAAGTAATAAGTTAAGAGATAAGCTTGGTACATGAAAAGAAGGTTGTACTGAACTATGAACTCCATGTGGAGATAGCTGGCCACCTAGAGTGGTAGTCAAGGTGAATCCAACCTCAAGGGGCTATAGCAGATCCTAATTTTGGTCCCTGAGAATGATAAAAAAGGTATAAAGGACATATGAGGACTGACCTTTCTTCATATCATTCAACCATTCTGATGAACAGTTTCCTTATCCCTTCTTATTTTTTTCCTGAAACATTTGTGTAAAATCCATTACCTTTAAAAGTGTTTCCTCCCTTTATGTATGGGGGAAAGAATGATTTTGTGTCTAATTATCTTTTTTATTTATTTCTTTTTTGCCTTCATTTTTTTTTTTTTGCTATTGGATTGGTTTATCTGACACAATCAAGTAATACTTATGGGGACTTGAAACATGATTGGAATAAGTTACTATGTAAGATAGCTATATTGAACCTGGAAGACATAGAAAGGTGCTCCAGTGCCAGAGATCTCATAGGTTTCAAGAACCTTGTTGTTAGCAAAGAGATTGAAAAAAAAAAAAAGCAAAGCTAGAGGAGATGCAGGAAGAAATACAACTGAGTTCTTCCCCATGTTATTGTTGTATCTCATCCTTTTTCCTTGAAGAAGACCATGACATCAGGAAGGTGATGCCATGACCTACAAGTGAATTGGAATTTAGTGAGGCAGGGCTGTAAAAAGTCACCAGCCTCACTTTCTCCTCCAGAGCTTTCTGAGTCTGGTGGCAAGACATTCATCAGATTGACTGGGAATGGTCCCATCTCACACCATAACTTCTCCTAAAAGATCTATTAAATGCACCAGACTGAATCTTGACATGTAAATTCAAGAAAAACAAAACTCTAAGTCAATATTCCAGTAGGGAGAAAGGCAGAGTAGTCTGTGGACAGTGAGCATTTATACCAATTTGTGCATTTATACCAATTTGTTAATTTATACCAAGGCTAGAAGATGCACTAAACCCAGATAGAGAGGCTGGATCTCATGAAAGGATCAGAAACAGATGCCAACTGACAGTTATATTACACAATATTCACCTAATACTGATGGTTCAGGGCAAGGAGTAGTCATGGGCCATAGGGTGTGTACTGAGTGAGGAGCAAGTACATAAACAACCAGCAGCAATGACCCAGGAGTAGAACAAAGTTGTTCTCAGTTTCACTCCCAGTACGGTCTGAAGTCTGAAGCAAAATAAGGGCAGGAATCCCAGATCAAAAAGGAGGCTGCATTTCTGAAACTGAAACTGAAGAGGTTCTGAGATAGTTGAAAGTGGCTTAATCCAGAAGAAATTGCTTAGACTTCTGACTAGAGGCAAGCAAACAGTTGTGTTGCTTAAATGAAGATTCAGTTTAGAAAGCTCAGATCAGGAGAGCACTCATGGGACTTTGCCCTGGATCGGATCTCTCTGATGCCCTAAAGGCTCTCAGGTTCCCAGTCTCAACTGTTTTTGAGATCTAGGAACATCACTACACTAAATATACCAAGAAAGCAACAGCAAGACCCAGGCGGATATCATCATGGTGCGGACATATCCTTCAGAAATTCAGAGAACCTGGCCTTAACAAAAAGTCTGAAGTCTTTAAAATGAGCTAACAAAAAAGAACACTGATGGTGACAGGGAAGCTCAATCCCCAGGCCCCAAAGAAGAGAATAACTCCAAACACCTACAGGTGAAACCTCAAAGAAAAACATAGCTTAGAGACAAGTTCATCTAGGATTCCTGGATGAGATAAAGCAAAATTTAAAAAGGAAGGCAAAGCAAATTATATCAAACCTAGATCACTGGTGCTAAGCACACTCTTCCTCACCCCTCTCTTTTTTTTATGATAAGTGGGTTGGAAATAAAGAGAGCAAAAAATAAAAGAATAAGATGTAAAGAAATATATAATTACTGATCTTAACTCTGAATGTGAATGAAGTGAACTTACACATAAAAATACGTTTAAAATATGTTTAGAAGAAACACAGTTGAAAAACAAAGATTGTCATGGAGTTAAAATGAGGCTAGAGGGGTGGCTAGGTGGCACAGTGAATATAGGACTGACCCTGGAGTCAGGAGAACCTGAGTTCAGATCCAGCCTCAAGCACTTAACATGTACTAGCCATGTGACCTTGGGCAAATCATTTAACCCCAATTGCCCTTCCTTCCCCCCTCCAAAAAGCAAAAAAAATAAATTAAAAAAAGAAGTTAGAGCAAAGTCTATTAAGCATTAGCTGAAGTCTTTGTTTTTTTTTTTTTTTAAGAAAGGAAGGATAGTGATCATGACCTCAGACAAGGCAAAAACAAAAACATACTTAATTAACAGTAAACAGGAAAACTATATTTCACTAAAACTATCTTAGACAATGAATTAATATCAAGACCATGCATATATGCTCCATATGGCATATCATATAAATACTTAAAGGAAAAGTTCAATGAATTACAAGAAGTAGATGATAAAATTATAATAGTGTGGGGATCTCAAGGTATCTCTTTCTCACCTACTTTGATATAACCAAAAGATAAACAAAAAGAGGTTAAGGGCCTGACTAGAATTTTATTTTATTATTTTATTTTTTTCTTTAAAGTTTCATTTATTATTCTGTTTTTAAAATTAACTTTTATTTATTTGTAGTTTACATCATTCATTTCCACTAGATTTTGAGTTACAAATTTTCTCCCCATCTTTCCCCTACCCACCACCTCAAAACAGCGATCCCACTTTATACTCCCTCCCCCAACCTGCTCTCTCCTATATGCTCCTCCATCACCTCTCTGACTTTCTGGTAGAGCAAAAAGGATCTCTTAACACAGTGAATGTATATCTTAATTCCCGGTTGCATGTTAATAATAATAGTAATGATAAAAAATAATAATAATTGTGTGTGTGTATATATATATATATATATATATAAACATTTGATTATAGAACTTTAAATTATAGATTCTTTCCCTTCCTCCCTCATCACCTACCCCCACCAGAAAGACAAGCAATTCAATACAGGGTGTAGATGTATAGTTAGGCAGAACATCTCCGCAATGGACATATTGTTAAAGACTGACTATATTTCCCTAATTCCTATCCCACCATCACCTTGTTCTATTCTCTACTTTGTCCCTGTCCCTTTACAGAGATGTGTGTTTTAACAACCCTCTTCCCCACCCTGCCCTCCCCTCCATCATCCTCCCTACTCTCCTGTAGGGCAAGATACCCAATTTAGAGTGTATGTCATTCCTTCCCTAAACCAAATTCAAGGAGAGTAAGGTTGACTCATTCCCTTTTGCATTCCTGTTCTTCCCCTCCATTGTAACAGTTATCCCTTGCCTCTTCTATATGAGATGATTAACCCCATTCTGTCTCTCCCTGTCTCCTCTCATTCTATTCCTCTCTAACCTCTCAATTTCACCTTTTAAAATATCATCCCTTCCTCTTAAATTGATCCTGGGACCTCTGTCTATGCACACATATATACACACACTCACACATGTATTTATATGCATATATATACCCTCCTACATAGACATATTTGTACATACACACACACACATTTATATTCCCTTCACCTATCCTCATACTAAGAAAGTTTTATAAGTTACAATTATCATTTTTCCACGTTGGCATGTAAATAGTCCAACTTTGATAAGTTCCTTATGAATTCTTTTCCATGTTTACCTTCTCATGATTCTTGTATTTGAGTGTCAAATTTTCTTTTCAGTTCTGATTTTTTCAGCAAGAATGCTTGAAAGTCCTCCACCTCATTGAATGACCATATTTTCCCCTGAAACATTATACTCAATTTTGCTGGGTAGGTGATTCTTGGTATTAATCCTAGATCTCTTGATCTCCGAAATATCATATTCTAGACCCTTTGATCTCTTAATGTAGAAGCTGCTAGATTCTGGGTTATCCTGATTGTGTTTCCACAATATGCAAATTGTTTCTTCTTGGTAGCATGTAATATTTGTTCCTTGATCTGGGAACTCCAGAACCTAGCTATAACGTTCCTAGGAGTTTTCTTTTTAGTCTCTTTTTCAAGAGGTGATTGGTAAATTCTTTCAAGTTCTATTTTGCCCTCTGGTTCTAAAATATCAGGTCAATTTTCCTTGAGAGTTTCTTGAAGGATGATTTCTACATTCCTTTTCTGATCATGGCTTTCAGGTAGTCAAATAATTTTTAAATTGTCTCTCCTGGATCTATTTCCAGTTCAGTGGTTTTTTCAAGGAGATATTTCACATTGCCTTCTATTTATTCATTCTTTTTGATCTGTTTAATAGCATCTTGATTTCTCATAAAGTCATTTGCTTCCATTTGCTCCACTTTAATTCTGAAGGAATTATTCTCCAGTGAGCTTTTGAGATTCTTTTTCCATCTGGCAAATTCAATGCTTTAAGGCATTCTTCTCTTCCTTAGCCTTTTGGACCTCTTTTGCCTTTTGAGTTAATCTATTTTTAAAGTGTTATTTTCTTCAGTCAGATTGTTGACTCTCTTTTCATGATTTTCTTGCATCATTCTTATTTCTCTTCCCAATTTTTTCTCCATTTCTCTTATTTGGTTTTCAAAATCCTTCTTAAGCTCCTCTATGGCTTGTAACAAGTTTACACTTTTCTTGGAAGCTTTTGGTGTGGGAGTTGTGACTGTGTTGTCTTCCTCCCACTCCATGCTTTGATCTTTTCTGTCCCCCCCAAAAAATCTAAAGTTGGATTGGTGAGCTTGGTTTGCTTCCTTTGCCTGCTCATGTTGCCAGTCAATTAACTTGATTTTTGACCCACAGTAAATCTCTGCTTCCAGATGGGAGAGCTTTGTCCCAAATTGCTGGGGTTTTCATAGCTGCCAGAGCTATTAGGAGGCCACTGTTTCTGCTGCCCCCACCACCATTGGCTCACTGGTCACATACCTCAGGACCACTACCCAAGACCACAATCAAGCTGAGGCAAGAGCATTTCACCTCTGAATAATTGCTTGGCCCCCATGCAATACAATCTGCAGGCTGAGAGCTCTGAAGAAGCCATGTGGAGGTGGCTGCAGGGGCTGCTTCTACTGCTTTCTTGCCCTGGGGGGTCAGCGGCTGGACCTGCTTCTCTCCCCCAAATTTAGCCATATTTCTACTGACCTTTCACTTTGTCCTTGGCTCTTATGGGTTCATAATTCTGGAAACTGCCACAGCTGCTGGTGATCTGCTCTCCTGAAAGCTCCAGCCAGGGCTTCTCCTGGACAGCCTGGGGCTAAAACTTCAGTGGGGCTTGTCTTGGCTCCCAGTGAGCTGTGATGAGCCCCTCCCAACCATCTGCTGGGAGCGCCATTTCTCTGTACTTTTGTGGGTTCTGGAGCTCTAAAATTTGTTTAGAGTCATATTTTATAGGTGTTTGAGGTGGTTATGGTGGGAGCTGCAGAATTCTCCTGCTTCTACATGGCCATCTTGACTCTGCCCTCTGACTAGAATTTTAGAAAAAATAGATTTAATAGAGCTCTGAAGATTATTGAATGGTAATAGAAAATAATATAAATCAATCAGTAAACATTTATTAAGTATGTACTATGTGCAAGGCAATGTGATAAGTACTAAAGATACAAAAAGAGGCAAAAGAGAGTCCCTCCTTTCAAGAAATTTGGCATCAAATCGAGGAGACAGCATGCAAACACATATAAACGATATTAGCAGTATACAGGATAAACAAGAAAAAATTATCAAAAGGAAAGCACCAGAATTAAGGGGGTTAGGGAAGTCTTCCTGTCAAGGTAGGATTTTAATTGGTATTGAAAGGAAGTCAGGGAGGTCAGTAGATGGGGTGGAGGAGGAAGAGCATTCCAGGTATGGGGACACCTAGAGAAAATGCCCAAGCCAAGAGATAGAATGTCTTATTAATGGAATAGCCAAAGAGCCAATGTCTCTGGAGTGAAGAGTATGTGTTGGGGAGTAAGGTACAAGAGGACTGGAAAGACAGAATGGGACTAGGTTATGAAAGAGGCAACTAGGTGGCACAGTGGATAGAGTGCTTGGCCTGGAGTCAGGAAGATTCTACTTCCTGATTTCCAATCTGGCCCTAGACAGTCACTAGCTATGTGACCCTCAGTGAGTTACTTAACCCTATTTGCCTCAGTTTCCTCATCTGTAAAATAATCTTGAAAGGGAAAATTCAAGCCACTCCAGTATCTTTCCCAAGAAAACTCCAAATGGGATCATGATGAGTAGAACGTGGCTGAAATTACTGAACAACAACAACAATAATAACAGGTTATGAAAGGCATTGTTGGTGGAACTGTAAATTGGTTCACCAATTCGGAAATGCAGTTTGGAAGTTATGTCCAAGATGCTGTTAGACTCCACTCCAAAGAAATCTAAGAGAGAACAAATGACAAATACAAAAATTTGTATAACTACTTTTTATAGTGGCCTAAGAACTGGAAATTGAGGAGGTATCCATCAATTGGGGAATGGTTGAATAAGTTATGCTAGATGAATACGAAGGAATACTATTATATTGTAAGAAATGATGAAGGAAATGGTTTCTGAGAAGACTGGTGTAAATTGATGTAGAGTGAAGCATGCACAACCAGGACAACAATTTATATAATGACAATAATATTGTAAAGACAAAGAGGTCTGACTCAGGAACTCAGATCAACACAGTGATCAACCATGTTTCCGGAGTCATGATGAAGCATACTGCCCACCTCCTGACAGAAATGTAATGGAACCAGCATATTGCTATACACATACACATACACACACACACGCAAACACACACACAAGCATGTACATATGTGTACATATATATAATTTGGAAATGAGCAGTGTCAGAATTCGCTTTGCTTGTTTGTACATATTTGTTATGGAGTAGTGGTGGAATTAAGTATTTTGTGCTAAGATAAGGTTAGCAAGGTCTCAAAGATATAGTCCATAAGATAAGCCAGTTTTTATGATGGAATGGCACAAAACATTGTCCAAAGTTCTAGAGGTCATTGTGCCACCATTGGGCTGCTCTTGGTTGGACAGTTCAATGTTTGAACACTAGGATGCTGTAGCACCCTGAAAACAGACTTCATTAGCTTTACACCCACTATTAACCTCTTGTTGTTCTTAACAAGATATTCATCATCTCTCTCTATGCCTTTGCTTAGATTGTCTCCCCCCTCCCATGCCTCACCCTCCACTTAGAATTTTTTTCTCCTCATGCCCCAAGACTAAACTCAAGCACCATCTTTCATATGAAACCTCTCCTGATCACCCTGCATGTCAATGTCTTCCCTCCCAAACCTCCATATGTCCATTTGTATATAGTCTGCATATACTTATAGCACATATATATGTATATATTCTCTCCCCTGTTGCATGTAAACTCTTTGAAGAAAAGAATTATTTCATTTTTGTCTTTCTATCTGCAGTTCTTATCAAAGTGCTTAGCACATTATAGGCACTCAAATACATGTTGAAAATTTGAGATAAATAATTTGGAGAACTGTTACTGTTTGGAACACTTTATGTCAACCTTTAGCTACTCATGAGAGATGTTAAGGGAAAAATCAGGGGTTAATAGGGAAAGAATCTAGTGCAATATAATGCAATGAAAAGAATGCCTGAATTAGAGTCAGCTGTACACACTCAGTGAACATTAACTGTGAGCAATGATGGTCATAAAATAACATCCATATGTGCAGTTCATTCCAATGATGACCCAAATGCAGCTTCACTAATGAGTATCATCTAGTGTAGAATAGAGAACAGAGCTAACATAACTTTAAAGAAAGGTTGCATTTTGTATCCCATCTGATATATGACATTTGACAACAGAGAGGTTTGAAATAGTTTTATTTACAAGGTGATGAAACTATAGGTTAAGAAGTGAAGTATTTTTAAGTAGAATTCAGAGAATATGAAAAAAAATTGTCTCAAGCCATGAAATGGAATTTTTTTTTTCAGACCTAGCTGTTCATTGGTGTGATATCATGGGTACCTATAAGCTCAGGTCAGTTCAATGAATCAGGCTTGGGTGGAGTTAGAATGTATCCATACATTCTTGGTCCATAAAACGCAATAAAAATAAATTTTATTAATAACAAAGGATAAAAATATACAATTCCCAAGTTTAAAAGAACAGTAATTCAGGTAAAACAGTCATAAAACAGTCATTTGCACCACTCTGCCCCTCCTTCACCTAACTGTCCATGGTAGATCAGAAAGTTGTTCCCCACAAGACAGTGGGAATTCTGCTAAAAGCTTCAATACCAACTACCTGTTGGCTTGTTTTTGTTTTTGTTTTTTGCCTCAGGGGGCCAGGAGGCAAAACCAAAGATGATTTCAAGAACAGCCTCCCTACTCTCTTAAAGAGAAAACAGCCTCATCTATATAAAATAAGTGCTACTCTTACTACAAGTGGGGAACTCACAGGATGAAAAGTCCCTCTACTGGTGTCTATTGTCTGTAAGTCTTGGAAAGTTGCCTGAGGTTATGCAATGGAATAAAAGTGGATAAATCATACTACTGGAAAAATTTTCTATGGGTAGAAATTGAAATCCTACTGCTAAAACAAAACTTTCCTGGAACGCATTAGACTTGTGAGAAATGAATGAGAACTTGGCATGAGTATCTGAGTTGAAATGCAGAAAAAGTGCTATTTTTGGAAACATACTTCTATAAAACCCTGCTTCTATTATATCTATAACCACATCTATGGGAAATTCTCCCTTCTTCCCCTTCCCCTTCACCATTCTCCTCACCAAATATCTGGACAAAAGTGCTGATGAAGATCCATTTATTAATTATACAGATTTTAAAAAATAGAACTAAAGCTTTTTTAATTATTCAGAAATTTATGGAAAAGACCTATGTCAAAGAAAAGAAGCATAGAAGAATATTTAAATGTGTTGGGGTTAGTGGTGAATATACATACATTCAAATTAAGTCAATTCAATTCAGCAAGTATTAAATGGCTACTAAAAGTGAAACTTAGTATTAGGCAATGGAGACACCAAGATTGCAAAAAATATTAGTATCTCTTAAAAAGATTACCGTCTAATGCTGTGTGACTGTGTTTGTGAATTGGAGGAGGGAGAGGTTGATGTGACATGTACACAAACAGCAGATATACTTTTAGGTAAAATGTTCTATGGACAAAAGAGAATTATACTCCATGGAGGCTCAATCCATAGATATGGAAGCTTGAGCTCATAGCATTAGAAGAACTTCAGTGCTCCTTAGTGGTACCCCTAGAACAATAAGTGGAAGACTCTGAGAATATAACCTGCTAGACTGTGAGTTGAAAGGACAAGTCCAAATTCTTGCAGTATTTAAGCAGTTTTCTCCCTTCTCCTCCTCTCACACTTTTTTTATGGTTAATGGTCTTTCATTTAAAGGTCTTCTGATTACACGACACTGAGTCATTGAAATCAATCCACTCTAACAATCCACAAAGGTGTAATTGGTTAGGTTCATATCTGGGTAACTTCATTATAAGATATCTGGATTTTCATTCACTGTTATCTGAATGATTTAGCTGCTCTGTTTGTTCTATACTTATTTGTTTTGAATCATCTTTCATGACTCGGTGCTAGTGCAGATATCATCTCAAAAGGATGTCCTCCAGCAAGGCATGATTCCCACTTATGCATCAAAATTATTCAAGACTCCTTGAAAAATGTACCAAGGATTTGAAAATCCTCTTATCATTACTATCAAGTAAGGCATGAGAAGAAGTATACTCACCAAAGGTACTCAGCAACATCTTAGGATCCAGTCAAAAGGGGATGCCATGAAGAAGGTCGCACTTGCAAGAATCCCTGTTTGTGCATATCGTTGTACTGATTCATTGAACCCTGGAATCCAACATAGCCTTCTAAATTACATCTGGAAGCATGTGACCTAAGGCAGGAAAAGTGAAGTGAGGAAGGAAGAAAGCCTACTATCTAGACAATGAGAGGCAGTTAAATAGACAACAATAGAGCACATCCATATGTGTTGTATGTAATTTATATTAATATGAATATGTATCTTAGAAATGTATATAGAGGATTAATCAGTCAATGAACATCTGTCAAGCACCTACTATGTACCAGAAATTGTTAGGTTCAGGGGATAAAAAGACAAAAAAAATTGAATACTCTTTCCACTCAAGGAGCTTATATTATATAAGGGGAAGAACATGATTACATGAGAAATCTGTGTACTTTAGTTCTATGAGTACATACAAAGTAATTTTTATTGGAGAACGCATTAGCAGCTGAGTGTTAACAAGAGAAGCCTAATAGAGGAGGCAGCACTTGAGTTGAACTTTTAAGTAAACTAGGGAGTATAAGAAGTCTGAAGGAGGATGGCGTGCATTCCAGGCATGGGGAACATGCATAGAATACAGTTTAGTTGGGAAACAATTTTTAACGAGCTTGGAAAAACAGATTGAAGTCAAATTTTGCATAAATGCCAAATGGAGGATTTTGCTTTAGCTATTAGGGCCATTGGAGCCTCCTGGGCATGGGAGTTGCATCATCAGACCTGTGCTGGAGAAATATTGCTTTGGCCACTCTGCAGATGATGACCTGTAGAAGGGACAGCCTGCAGTCAGGGACACCACTGAGGTGTCTATTGCAATAGCAATTGTCCATGAGAGAGGTCATGAAGGACTCAACTAGAGTGGTGTCCATAAAAGAGGAGAGAAGTTGACTGATATGGAAGATGGAATGGAGGGAGAATGGATAAGACTGGGCCAATGATTATATATGGGTAATGGTATTGAACGGAATGGAAAAAAAAACACATTTGTTAAATACTGCTATGTGCCAATTACTATGGAACTGTAATACAAATACAATACTATGGAAATATGATACTATGGAAATTCCAAAGAACTCATGTGTTATGATTAGGACAAATCAAAAAGAAGAGTTCATATGCCAAAATGGTTCTAAAACTATTCATACCCTTTGATCCAACAAGAGCCAAATATATAACCCAAACACAACAAAAAGAAAAATGGGAAATGATTTATTTGTTCAAAAATATTCATAGCAGTTCTTTTTGTGGTTGCTAAGAACTGGAAATTAAAGGGACACCCATCAATTGGAGAATGGCTAAATAGTCTGTGATACATGATTGTAATGGAATATTAGTGTCCCATAAGAAATGGCAGAATGATTTCAGAAAAATCTGGAAAGACTTACATGAACTAAAGCATGGGGAAGTGAACAGAACCAGGAAAACATTGTACACTATAACAGCAATATTGTTCAATGAAGAATTGTGAATGACTTAGCTATTCTCAGCAATACAATGATCCAAGACAATCCCAAAGGATTAGTGATGAAGTACACTATCTGCCTCCAGAGAAAGAACTGATACTGTTTGAATATGGACAATATTTTTCACTTTCTTTCACTTTTTCTTTAGAGTCTTCTTGTACATAATGACTAATATGGGAATGTTTTACATAATTGTACATGTATAACCTATATCTGATTACATATTGTCTCAGGGAGGGAGCAGGAGAGGGAAGGAAAGAGGGATCGAATTTGGAACTCAAATCTTCAAATAAAAATGTAAAAAAAAAAAGGAGTTCAATTATAGAGTGAATGGAAAAATCCAATGGTTGTTTGTTCTAGGAGTCTTTAGGTTGCATTTGTCAAAAGGGGGAGGTACTGGTGCTATTTGGGTAGGCAGAGGTCAGGGTGGCCCATTGGTAGGTGAGGGGAAAAATGACTTTGAGGTTGTAAACCTGAATGACTGGGAGGATGGTGGTACCCCCAACTGAAATTAAAGCTGGAAAGACGTTTTGGAAGAAAGATACAGAATTCTATTTTTTGACATGTTGAGTTTGAAATGTTTATAAGACATTCAATAAAAATATCTAAAGGTCTAGGAATGATGGGATATGCATATATTCCCTACTTCGGGGGAGCCTGAGGCTGAGAAAATACTTCAGAACTAGTTCTGAGATGCAGAAGAGTTAAGACTAATCAGATATCCACTAAATCAGATGTAAGCTCCTTGAGGAGAAAGAGGCACCAACATAGTGACTTCTCAGAGTGAGCGGCCACCTGGATGTCTAGGAAAAGATAAACCAGATCAGGTTGGAAATAAATCAGGTCAAAGTCTTCTTCCCATTTGGCAGTGGAATTGAACTTGTAGGTTGTTGTTCAGTCTGACCAAGACACAAAGACTCAATCTTAAAAATAAATTTAAAAAAAACACACAAAAAGGAAAGGACTAATATGTACTTGATGATAAAGGAATGCCGGAATATATAGTTCAATTTCGTAGAGATGATTGAACCCATGAAAGCTGATAAGATCACCAAAAGGTACAAAGGAAAGAAGACTTTCCAGTGCAGGGACTTAGGTCTAGAAATGAATGGGCATAAGAGCATAGTCTCAATCACCTTTGGAAAAAAGGCAAAGTTCTTTTAATTCCAAACTTTCTTCTAAAATTTTTTTAGAAACAAAAATCTCCCAGTGATAATATATGACTTCAAATCACATAGCACTGTCTCTGAAAAGCTTAAGTCAAGGATCACCCAAGGCACAATGCAGAGGGACATGGTAGACATGAGCCACCTGCAATACATTATAAATTATGAAAGTGAGTGTTAATGATCTCATCAAAGAAAAATATGATCAAAAAAGAAGATAGATTGGTCATATAATAATGAGTAAGGAATCACACTGAGCAGCTTACATACTCCACTAGTAATCTTGTGATATCAAAGAGAATGTGACCTAGGCTTCTAGCAGATAGACAGCACAGTGTATAGATGCTGGGTCTGGACTCAGAAAGATCTGGGTTCAAATCTAGTCTCAGATGCTTTCTAACTGTGTGACCCTGGACAAGTCACTTAAATGCTGTCTGCTCAGTTTCTTCAATTATAAAAATATGGATAATGACAGTACCTATTTCTGAAGATGTTATAAAAATCAAATGAGATTATATGCATAAAGTCCTTAGAGTAGTGTCTGCCTTATGGTTGGTATTTAATAAATGCTTTTTCCCTTACCCCACCCTCCATCCAATGAACTTATGGGAGAGCAAGAATAAGACTTTCATGGGATGGGCAGGCATGTAGAGGGGTGCAGAGGCAAAATTATATACCCATGTAAAGTTTGGAATACATTCTTTCAATCCTGTTCGACTCTTTGTGATCCCATTTGGAGTCTTCTTTGCAAAGATACTGGAATGGTTTGCCATTTCCTTCTCTAGCTCATTTTGCAAATGAAGGACTGAGACAAACTGAGTTAAATGACTTGCCCAGAGTCACACAGTTATCAAGTGTCTGAGGCCACATTTGAACTCAGGAAGATGAGTCTTTCCAATTCCAGACTCATCACTCTATCCATTATGCCACCTAGTTGTCCTGACATGGAATATAAGACAAAGACAAAATAAATAATACTCACCTTATTAGAAGAATGAAATGTTGGCATAGGCAAAAATCTCCTTAGATTTGTATGATATGACATAGAAACATTGAAAAATTGTGAAGGCTTAGGAGGGGCATGATAGCTTGAATGACTTTAGACTCTAGGGTTACTGGTCCAGTTTCTTCTCACTACAAAATGCTGTGTTTTTTTTTTATGTTGGAGAAGGAAAAAAATGACAGAATTACAGAGTTGCAAGACCTTTCCAACTCTGAAACTTTAATCTCTTTTATTAGAATAATGACACATTGGCTTACGCTTAGATTCTCAAGTCTGGATATGCAAGAAAGAGATTCTATTAAAATGGTACTGAGAACTGTGAGTCAGACACATCCAAGAGAGTAGGGAAGGCTTTGTGTGGGGTATGAGACCACAAGAATCCCCTACCCAGAAAAATCAAAAGTCAGAGGTATCTTGAGGAAGGAAGAGGAAGTTTTTATTCTCTCCTCCCCACAGGAAGAAGGTGGTCCTCTCCATGGTGGGGATCAAGAAGAGGAGGCATGTTACAAAAGACAGAAGGAAAATTTATACCCTAACACAGTCAAGCCCACTCCCCCTGGCTATTCCTTCTCCCATTGGCTGGGAGGTGGGATCTCAGCCTCAGCATGGCACAAGAAGCCCCGCCACTATCCCCTATTGGCTGGGAGGTGGGATAGGAAACCAGGGTACTGTTCATGCCCTAATTTGGCAAATGCCAACGTGAAGAAGGAGGAGGGGCTAAGAGATTCCTAAAATTCCCAAAGGGCTTAAGGCTGATTGAAAGCAAGGGAAGGGGAGAAGCATCCTGGGAAACCCAGGACTCAGGTCTGTCCATTCTTATTATAAAAGTCTGTCTCTGGTTTCCAGATAGTTTCTCTCCCTTCTCATTCTGAGGGATCTTCACAGAAGGTGCAGAGAGTGTACCCCCACTCAGCTTCAAAAGTTGTTGTCAAGAACACAGTTACCATTGTCCATGTGACAGTCATCATTACCCAGACCTTTGATGTATTCAGTGTCCAAGACTCCAAATTGCAAAGAGCATAACACAATGGATAAGCTTTTTCTCTGTTACATGTGGAACACCTCAACAACCACAGCCTGAGAAGCAGACTTCTCAAAGTTGAGCTGCTCTACCACAACAAGGTTTCATCTAGCTTTCTCTCCTCATATATACAAAGTATCCCAGAGCCCTCACAAACACCCTGATGGGACTTAGGTTCATACCACTCTACCAGGCCACAGAAAAGATCATCTCTAGATTGCCCAACTAGGAAATGAATGGAGGGACTCCCAGAGTCCTGCAGAGATCCTTGGATAGACAAGTGGTGGCAGGCAAACAATCCAGTGCAGTGGGCAGAGTGTAGTCAGCTATGCCTGTCACCTTGGGAGGCAGTCCTACCACTCTCTGCCTGAATTCCAACTGCCCAAGCATTCCATAAGGCCCATGACTGCAGAATAGTTGCTCACTCTTTTCTCCTCAATATTCTTTTCTCTTTAGTTTTTTTAGGATATCACTCTCTCTTGGTTCTCCTTTTACCTATCTGACCACTCTTTTTTTAGTCTCCTTTGATGAAGAACAAGAATAAATGATGTCACCAACAATATCTGATGGAAAGTGGAGAAAGGCTGGTCACATGCAGAGGGAAAAAGATGGCCAGTGAACCTCTAGAGCAATGGTTCTCAACCTTCCTAATGCCACCACCCTTTAATACAGTTCCTTATGTTGTGGTGATCCCCAACCATAAAATTATTTTTGTTGCTACTTCATAACTGTAATTTTGCTACTTTTATGAATCCATCGGATATGCAGGATGTATTTTCATTGTTACAAATTGAACATAACCCACAGGTTGAGAACTGCTGCTCTAGAGGCATCCATTGGTTTCTTATCGTGTCAGAAGAAATCACGGAAGTTCTCTGGCATGTTTGGTGAACTTTTGGGAGGTCATGGGCAGAATGGGTAAGCACAGATGGATTGTGAATTGCAACATAGCAGAAACTCCCAAACTGATGAGATCACAAACATGAACATCATCAATGATTAAAATATCCATGTTTATTGACTGACTGATGAAGAAATTCCAAAAGTCCAAAGGGGTAGCACAACTTGCCCAAGATCATATAGGAATTCTTCTGGAATCTCAGTGCAAGAGCTGTGATTTGAACTCAGATTTTTCAGCTTTTAAATTACACCCACTTTCCATTATACCAGACCTGAGTTTTTGACATATGAAAACTATTAAATTGTATTTCCATTAATAAATAACAGTTGTACAAATGGGGAATTAAATTTCTTTTGTCATGCAATGCTAGTCAGCTAGCTGTGGACTATATCTCAATTCACACTAATGCCCCCTTTATTTACAATAGTAATAGCACCTTGTGTACACTTAAGGGAATTTCTGAAGAAAATAATTCCATGCTTTCTATTCATGAAATGAAATTCTCTAGTCTCACTAAGGA
Organism: Pseudochirops corinnae; assembly: GCA_028646515.1. Classification (NCBI taxonomy): domain Eukaryota; kingdom Metazoa; phylum Chordata; class Mammalia; order Diprotodontia; family Pseudocheiridae; genus Pseudochirops; species Pseudochirops corinnae. The sequence continues at coordinate 56,825,504 of CM053591.1, read as the reverse complement.
GAGGATGTATAGAGAGAGACTGTGAGAATATTTGTCTAGCTATTATGATCCTAGTTATAAAACAACAAAAAATGAAATGAGCAGGATCAGAAAAACAATTTATAAACTAATTAACACTTTTAAAATTTTGAAAAGTTATAAGAACTATGATCAATACAATGACCATTCATGATTCCATGTATATATATATATATATATATATGTATATATGTATACTGTTATGGGAATCTGAAGATCTTCCCTGCCCCTAGGCCCTTTGCTAAAGTGGCTACGTGACTCTGAGGACCCTTGGATATTTGAAAGTATACTCTGTTCCCTAATAGGCTGAATGTGGTCACGTGGAG
>CM053591.1:56808107-56824660 GCA_028646515.1 Pseudochirops corinnae | reverse complement strand
AGGAGAAGGCTATATATATGCCCTGATGTGAGGTTTTGGTTTGGGGCTCATTTTGAGAAGAGTTGTGTGATTTGGCCAGAAGAGACTCTGGGCAGCCGTTGAGCCCCCCGGCTGTGAAAAACCCAGATGTTGGTGCTTCCCTCTCTGGTAACTGAATAGGTAACTGATGTAATAGTCAGACGCCGAAAGCCGTCTGCTGATCTGTTTTTCTGTTTGTTTGTAACTTCTGTTTGTATTCTCTGAAGTTCAGGGTGTTGACTTTTCCCCCTGAACTAGGTAAATGATATGTTTGATTAAAGTAAGATCGTTAACCCATTTTGAGTTGCTTTCCTTTAGAAAAGCAGATCTAAGAACCTGTGCTAGTAGCCGCCCTAGGTATGCTAGGGTGCTTGCTGTTACATATACGTACACACACATATATATACATACATATACATATACACACATATATACACATACATTTGTGTGTATATGTATGTGTATTATGTGTATACATGCACCTATATATGTGTGTATGCATATACATACATGTATGTGTATCACATATATGTTTATATGCATATACACTATAAAATACACATATACACACATGTATATATGTATAGTACACACATACATATATAATATATTCCATATCCTCAAACTCTATTTGCATGTAGTCACTGTTTGTGCGACTATGCATATTTCTTATAAGAAATTTATTGCTTCCTTTCTTTTTTTCAACGAGGAGGGTGAATAGAAGAGAGAGAAAATAGATTTCTGTTTGTTTAAAAGCTAAAGAGGTTGGGAGGTCATCAAAGAAGTCAAATGCTGTATGTACTTTGAGACGAGTCCTTAACTTCTGAGTTTTCCATAACTGTTTTATTTCGTACTTGCATTAGTAGACTTCTCATGAAGTGATAGAACTCTGAAAATATAATATAAAAATAAAACACAATAAAACATTTTTAAAAATTAAAAAAATTAGTTATAAGGAAGAGCCTAGCCACGTGAATCAGGACTGGGAGAGCAAGTAGAAGAAGTTTTTAGTTGATCCTCCTGGGATGACTGTGTCAAGAAATCCCTAATAATAAAGTTTACTGTAAATTTGACTAGGAAATGAGATTCAGCATGGCCTTTTAATGAAAACCGTATTGCTCTATGAAGGAAACAACCTAGTAAAATAATTTGCTATTCCAATTGTCATTATAAGGTTCAACCACTACATCTCAGCTGTGCCTCCTGTGTCTGAAGCTGAATATATATTTAGGGTTATAGGAAAGGGTATCATATATTTAGAGTCTATTGATCTACATCTACTGATCTTATTTTCAGCCTTATTCATAGTATCATAGATTTAGAGCTAGAAGAGTTCTTAGAGGCTATTAAGTCCAACCTCATACTTTTACAGATTGGGAAACTGAGGAAATTGAATAGGAAACAGAAAGGTTAAGTGCTTTGCCCAGGATCACAAAGCTGGTAAGTGACTGAGGCAGGTCTCAATTCCAAGTGCAGAGTCCCTCACCTCTATCTTCTAATTAGTCCATTATTAACCAGTCCTCTAGTACAAGCACTTCCTAGCTTTTTCAGTTAGGAGAGTGATATAAGGATGTATTTTAAAAGTGGAGGCATGATTAGAGAAAGATAAAATCAGGAAGCTCTGAGTTCAAATCTGACCTCAGACACGTATTAGCTGTGTGACCCTGGGCAAGTCACTTAACCCTGTTTGCTTCAGTTTCCTCATTTATAAGATGAGCTGGAAAGAAAATGACAAACCACTGAGTTATCTTTGCCAAGAAAACACCAAATGGAGTCACAAAAAGTCAAACATGACTGAAAATGACTAAACAACTTATTTCTCAGGATATCTCATCTGTAGGAAGCTTTATCTGAAAGCCAACCTTTGGTCATATGAAAGGTACAGGATAACCATCAACCATTTCAGAAAGAAGAAGTTACATATAGGGCTGCAAGAATTAAAAATGGAAGTGCATCATGGTGGCCAAGGGATTAAGCTGGGTAAGGGTTGTGTCAGGAAGGGCTCAGAGGGCTTGGCTCAGATCTAATGATGTCAAATAAGGTTCTTAATGATATTTGTTTCAAAGAGAAGGATCTTCAGTGGTATTTACTGCTACATTTTGGGAAATGTCAATCTAATAAGCTTGTTATCTCAAGGATACCAGAGGCCATTATAGACTGTTACTGATTGACTAGAGAGTGATAGCAGTGACATGGAAAGAAGAGATGAGTGCAGGATAGGCCTTGATTATAGGACAAAGGAGGTGGTAGGTAAGGATTAAGCTCATATGTTCAAAAGGTATCATCATAATAAATGAAAACAAAGTAGACACACCTGCAACTAAAGGATGGAATGGCCCTTAGAGAAGGATGAGATAGAAGTGAAGTTGGTGGAGGTGAGAGGAAAGAATAGATGGGGTTGGGGGAGGGAGTGGGAGTAAGGAAAGAAGCAAGTTCCTTAATGAATACATTATCCTTTGTCCCCAAATGAATCCAAAGTGATCTTGGACAATCTGTGCACTGGGATCTCTTTCCCATAATTTTCAGCTAGGTGTGCCACAAATAATATAGAACTTATGTTTGCCATCATTTGCCTATGTGTTGATCTCCCAAAATCTTCCATAATGTTATCAGCCTAGACCTTCATTGTGCCATAAATCTTCATGATAGTAAACAACAGTGGTCTGTGAGCAAAAAGAAAAAAAAAAAAGCTTGAGAATCATTGACTTCTATGAATCTAGATATTTTTTAATTTTTAATTTATAAAATTAATTAATAAATTATATTTATTTATATTTATTTAATTTAAAAATGTTTGACTGATGGAATAAAACAAGGATTTTCATAAAATAGTACAAAAAGATGATTGTACATGAAACTGCAAATCGACTATGTACAGCTTGATATTCCTTTTGAAGTACAACAAAATTATCATGTAACTTTTTTTCTTCCCTCTCTGCCACTCCCCACCCAAGAGATGGCTTCCATTGGAGACAAACAGGAAGATATCTGTAAAATTATTCTATATACTTCTATTTATCAGTTCTTTCTCTGGATGGAGATCGTATCTTTCTTCATAGGTCCTTTATAGTTAATTCAGTTCTTTATCTTTATATTGCTCTATGATAGAAAGAACAGTCAGAGAATATAAGATGTCAGCACTGTCTTCATGAGCACTATTCATTCCACTTATCAAAAACTCTTCCCTTTACATGACTAAAATGGCATCTATGACATTTTTGGAGCTAACATTTCATTGGGTAGCTCCTATTTGTTCAGAGACACCAACTGAGTCTCCTCCCGTTGTTTGTTTTTCCTTTTCCTCTTGCTAGTGGGAAAGTTTAAGCTTCCAAGAACAGTTGGTTTATATATTAACTTCCTTTCATTTATCGACTACCTATGTCTTTCTAATCGCAGTCTGTTGCTTGCTATTGCGTAATCTTGAGTAAATCTCGTAACCTCTGTGTACCTGGTTTGTCTTGTCCATTAAATGAGAGGCCAGACTAAGTGGCCTCTCCACTCCTTTCAGCTCAAAGTCTGTGATCCTATAATTCTATCAGCTTTTTAGAGGTTGGGAGAAGAAATTATAAACTGGAGATGGTCTGGTTGCATTGGCTTTTTATTAAAATTCTTACAATGATGCCTTGACTTCAGCTGTAATATTTAGATAGCATAAGCTGGAACAGTGAAAAACAATAAATTACAGTGTTCCATTCCATAAATAACAAAAGCATTAATTAGCATCTCCCGATTACTGTGGCTCAGTAATTATCTTAATCTTGCCATATTAGGGAGATGGTATAAAAGATCATTTAATAACAAGTACAAAGTTTATTTTTTAAAAATCAATACACAGATAAAGTAATATCTTGCATTTTTCTATTTGCAAAGGGCATAAATATTATCCAACTTGATTCCTAAAAAAATAATCCAAAGGTACCAGGAGATGCAGGCACGTGCACTAAAGATATTTTTGTCATCCTGAGATTTAGATGCAGAGAAACATTTGCCCAAAATAATGGGGTTCTTTAAAGATTCTCAGATCCACTGAAGTAAGACCAAAATGACATCCACAAGAGCCATTATCTACCTTCTGCTCTCCTTGGTGGCTGATAGCCCCCATATTGTACGTTTGCAAATCTAGGTTGTGCTGAGCTTGGTGGAAATCTATCTGGAGGAATCTAATATTCACCTAAAAGATGACAGCATTACTGGTGCTAAAGATGAAATAGCAGATTTCCATAAGCTCTCACAGGTCTGTGTACCTTGTTATTAAATGGAGTTATTAAAAGGGAAAATAAATAAATAAAATCCCTTCTCTCTATTCCTGAATTTCAGGGCCCTGGTTCAAAGCCTCTGAATTCTGAACAGGACATTCTTCATCTTTAGGCCAGAAGCATGTTATGAAAAGCTGAAAACAACAACAAAAACCCCATGCAATTGGCTTATCTCTAATAGAGACTGAGGAGTACTGCTAATTTCTTGGACCTGGAGTCCCAAACATAATGTGATAATACAGATGTGAAGCGGCACTGTGGCAAGCTAAAAATTTCACTCTTGGTATATGGATATAATTTTCATTGTCTATGGATGACAGTGTATGTGGTTTCAGTTCTGGCAATGTCATCTGGCAAGTCTTGCAAGAGGAAACAGGTTTGGAAATGATCAAATGTCCTTCACTCTGATCATTTAAGAGGATGGCAAAACTTTTTAAGGGTGAGAATAATTGCATTCTTGGAAAATCATGAAGAATGGGAATAATCAAAAGGACACCATAAAAGGAAAGCCAGAACTAGAGGAAAATTGATTTCAGAGCTAAATTTAGAGGAAATGAAGAAACAGAGGATTTTTTTTTGCATATTCCAGAAAGGCAAAATTAACCTAGAAAACCCCCTCACTCTAGGTTATTTGTTGCTTCTATTAATAAGTTTTTACTAAATGCCCACTATTTGCTTAGTGCTGTGTTAGGCACTGGGGCATGAAGCAAAAAATGTGCCTGTCCTCAAGGAACTTATATTCTGTTTCTAAGTACTATGACTCTTCACTATGAGTCTAAGACCATGAATCTTCACTTGCCTCAACATTCTTTCATTTATGGAAACTGAAGAATGAGTTGACCACTAATTGTGATATTTTAAGAGATTCTCACAGAATTGTATTTATTAAATTGGAAGTGAATTCCAGGGTCTTCTATTGGAAGAAAAAATTGAAGGAGAGTCCCAGCTATAGAATTCATGACCAGTGGCCACTTAAACTCCCTTCGAAGACCTCCAATAAAAGGGAACTCCCTGCCACCTCTTATCAACTCTACTTATGTAGCCACTGTACAGTTTTGGGAGTCTTTACCCCAACATAAAATTACATTGATAAGTCAGGATTCCCAGAGGTTTGGTTATATTTATCCCTCAAGGGTTCTAGGGGCACCGCTTGAGGGTCAGCTTTCTGCTCTAATGTTACTGTCTCATTTGAGTCATTATCCAGAAGGTTTTCCCCAATATCAATCACTGGTTATAGTTAGTATTTATTTCCCTCATGACACTGATTGACCCAATGATTCACTCCTTAGTATCAGTTAACCAATTAACACCAATTAGTTTCTACAAAGGGGTAACGGGAAGATATTGCAAGGTCAAAAGTGTAAACTAGCCCTCAGCTAGACCATGCAGTGCATTGAGTGCTGATATTGAAATTAGGAAGATCTGAATTCAAATCCTATATCAAGTTCATCTATAAAATCAGGATTATAATACCACTTACCTCCTAGAGTTGTTGAAAGGATCAAATGAAATGATACATACAAAATACATAAGAAACTCTGTAAATTTGAATTATGATTATAATCTATGCTCCTCCCCTCACTCACAGCCCCTCTTACCCCACATTAGTCACAGGGGAGAGTAGATTAAAGATGAAAATGGCTGCTACTATGAATTCACTTCATAAAGTTCACTTCCAAAAGCAGCTTTGTTTGCTCAAGGAGTCTCTCCCTTCAAATTTATTTTTCCCTGCTAAACTGAGGCAAACAGGCTACTCCTAGCTACTGGCAAACATGGGCATAGATTCTCTACCCAGGACATCTAGTGGCTCACTCTTTAAGTGGCTGGCAGCTCACCAAGCTCAAGGACCAGTCAACTCTACAATGGGCTTCTGACCTTTTGAAGCTTACAAATATTCACTCCTTAATCTAAGAACAGGACGTAAGAGACACAGCAGAGACAGAAGCATCTTCAGGGCCATATATGCTCATGGTGATATGCTGGCTTGGTGTGAGACAGGGTTCAAAGCCTCTATCCCTCCTAGAGGCTCACAGCAACAACTCCTCATCACTCAAGTGCAACCAGACAGGAAAGAGGACATGTTTGGGTCTTTGTGACCTTCTGCATATATGCTCAGCTCTGGTTCAGAAGGAAATTGAAAAGACTTTCCTCACCATGTGATTAATGGGAGTGAGGGGTGGGATGGGGTGTGGAGGGGTAAGGAAACCATAGAATGCCTGAATGTGCTCTGAAAATTTACCTGGGGATTGCATCAACTGATACCACTGCTTGGACTCATGAGGGCTGAAAACCACTATTATACTTACACAAAGTTGTTACAGCTTCTCTGTAATTCCCACCCTCTAAATGACATTTAAAACTAGGTAGCATTTGGGGAAGGGCTTTAAGGAGTATTCTTTCCACTTGTGTTTCTATGGGCTTAAATGCAAAAAAATATTGGAAGTAAACCACATGTGGCAGACTGGCTTAGTGAATAGAGAAATGAACTGGGAGATGAAGAACGTGAGTTATCCTTTGCCTTGCTATGACTTTAATTCAATTCAGCAATTTCTTCTCTTGAGTGGCCAGGACTTTGTTAGACACAGTAGGAGATTCAGTGATTTATGCAATATATACCTTTTGCTTAAGGATTTAATAATCTAGTTGACAGATAAAAGCTGCACATACCCAAAGAGTCAGATGTTTTCAATGTACAATGATTCTTAATGCACATAACTTTCATCCCTATATGAACGAGAATGAATTCAAAGTAAACATGTGTTTGTCTGTGCTCAATCTCTCATATAGCTAGGAAATAGTCAAGCCCTATCCTTTCTTAAAGAATGACTAAGAACATTTACTGAAACGCATACAGGTAATTCCAGAGTGGATTACATATATAGTGGCAAACACATATATATATAGCATTTTGCATTTTTTAGGACTTGCACACATTAGGCCTTTTCATGTATAGTGAACTCTCAGATTTATAGATCAGAGAGCTGGCAGTTGTGAGAGTGTATGAAGATACACAACTTTCCCCATGCTTTCAAGGATGTCAGGAATCTCCCAAATGGGTAGGTCATATGGATACCTTGAACAAGACCCTAGGGAGTCATTCCATCATTTTTCTTTACAAGGTTAAGTGATATACAGAAAAGCACTGGAGCAGACAGTCACATATACATTTATTTGGAGGCGAGCTAATTTGGGCCCTGAGCCAAGACCAACCACAAAAGAGGATTCTTCTTCTGCTGCTAAAGAAATGTATGTTTTCCTGGTGTGCAGGGAAGAGCTAGGCTCATGATGAATATCTGATCTCTTGTCTTCCCTCTCTTTTATATCTGGTGCAATTACAGGGAGTGTTCTCTGGGAGACAACAGCCTGAATGATTCTGTTTTCTACTGTATCACTGAGTTGCTTGGGCAAGGACTTATGAAGAACTGAACCATGAACTAGAACTGGGAAAAAAAACAACAAACTAACCAACCAACTATAGAAACCACATAGTCTGCTACCCAAAATCAGATATAAACATAAATATATATATATATATGTATATATCATCCCATTTATGCTATTTCCCCCCCAGTTCACACTCATGGATTAGGCCCTCCAGGGGATAACTACTGCAAGTTCAAGGTACCCTATACTACCAAAATTATAGCTCATGAACCATTCCCCATCCCTAATACATTTATATTCAATAGTCAGTCAAAGGAGATAATTAACTCAAAGCACAGATAGCTACTGAAATTGTGTAATAATATGGGTAGCTTAAAAACACCTGAGGTTCACTCTCTCACAAATACACTCAATAAAGTGTGGGTACCACATAGAGGTCATGAGTAGAAAGAAAGGCATATCGGTAGGGAACTCATACCCTTGGCACAGCAGGGCCTACTCTCTTTTCTCTTCTCACAGTGTCCACATGTTGATTTATACTAGAAGAATTGCTCTTCCCAACATCCTTGGCTTTTTTCTTACTGGTTTTTCTTCTGTTGTAGTCTCAGCTCCGAGATCTTCCATCTCTCAAACAGGATCTTCACTCCATGTACCAGTCTCTTTCTGCTCAGAGACTCAACTCTGAAAACTGGATTCTCTCTCTCTCTCTCTGTCTGTCTCTCTGTCTCTCTCTGTCTGTCTCTGTCTCTCTGTTTCTCTGTCTCTCTTTCTCTCTCTCTCCCAAACTGATTTTCTCCAAGAGTGAAAAAAAAAGTGACGAGGTCAAAGAGTCAATGAACAAGCATTTATTAAATTTATTAAGACAAAAAAGTGAAACAATCTCTATCCTCAAAGAGAATAGAAACCAAACCTATATATTTCCTGCGGGGAGAAGGAGGGGAAAACCATAACAAAATATTCTCAGAATCCAAATGAGCTAATATTTCTTTCCATTAAAATGTCTAACTAGGTCAATCTTCTAGCCTGAATTGTCTCAGTTTTATCTGCGGAAAACTAGGAATAATTAGGGATTTGTTTTATTGGTGTTACAGAAATCTTAGTAATAGCCACATTGGAAATTCCTTGAAATCCCTTAGGACTTATTCAGACATAGGTGCTTTAAAAATACTTGATTATTATATATTGTGAGTTATTTCTGCAAATAGCACTAACATTTCTCTTTAATAAGACAAAGAGGTAGCCAGATAAAGGCATGCTTCATTCCTGCAGAGGTAGTTTTTGCCTAATGTCTTTGTGTGGGGGTAAGAGACAGAGAAGGCATAAATAAACAATCTTTCACCACAATTTGTACTGGACATTTTCATGCTTTTTCTAGCTGTCTCTGATTTTCTATTTGATTTCCACCACTCCTGTCACAGACAGGACAGGGGCTGGTTTTGGCAGGGATAAGCTGTGCAAAGATGTTTTACCATCTGCTAAAATATTTTTGGACTTTCTCCACACAGAAACACTTATTAAAATATTTATTAAACCTCAACAATTTATTAATATCTGTGGAGGGTATGGTCTTCTAATAGCTTTTCCCTAAGAAGAGAGAAAATAAATTACACTGGGGATGGAAAAGGACTATGATTTCCTTGTCTAATGTGTGGTCCTTGATATTGTCACTGTTACCTATGTTGGCAAATGAAGATTAAAAACTCCTTGAGGGCCAGGGCTAGATTAACTATTTCTTGTGTATCTCTAAATAATATATAGTCCTCTGCCCAGTTAAAGTTCAATGAATGTGCTAAAGAATTTACCAATTCTACTTAAAAATATACTGCTATACAATTAATATTGTATGTATGACAACATATTTATGTATGTAACTGTGCACATGCATGCTTGTGTGCATATATTCATCTTGGATCATGGATTTAGAACTATAAGCGCAGTGATTCTCAACCTTCCTAATGCCACAACCCTTAAAACTCGTATGTGGTGCATCTGCATGTGGACGGATCTGCTTGTAGACGGATAGAGGAGCAGTGTCTCAGTTCCTAAGATCATCGGAAATATGTGTTTTCCAACGGTCTTAGGCGACCCTGTTTGACTCCTGTGAAAGGGTCGGTCATGACCCACAGGTTGAGAACCGCTGCTATAAGGAATCTCAGAAGTCATCCAATCTACCTCTTCTTCCTCATATTATAAATAAAGAAACTGAGGCCCAAATGGGTTAAGATTGGTTAATTAAGAAAATACTTTCCTTTCTCACTTGCACCTCTTAGAATCCTTGTCTTCTGATTCTAATCAAACACTACCTCTTGCAAATTATCTTTCCTGCTTCTTCCATCACCACTCCAAGTCTATCTTCCATCTACTTTGGATATATTTTTTATGTTACTATTTATATACACACTATTTATCTCATTAAAATGTAGCTCCTTGAGGGCAAAGCCTATGTTTTCTTTTTCTTTGTATATATCTAGTACTTAGCACAGTTTCTGGAACATATTAAGCACTTAATAAGTAATTTTTCTCAGATTGATATATAACAGAGAAGGGTTTCAGATCTGAGTACTCTAACTTCAAACCCAGGCTTCTCCCACAGCTCCCACCATAGTATCATGCTTCCTCCTCCATCTCAGCTCTCTAGTGAAATTGTATATGGTATACTTCAAGGACCAATCAAAGGGAGTTTCAGGGAGACAGATTTTGACTTATCAAGAGGGAGAAGCAACAACAGAAACAACTTCCTACCTGAAAATGAAATGGGTGCCCTCGGGAGGTGGTTATTTCCTATTCATTAGGTGGTCAATCAAGCAGGAATGAATGGGATGCCCACTTGTCAGGAATTTTATAGAGAGTATTCATTCAAGGAGAAAGTTTGGACTAACTGAACACTGAGATCCTTTCCAACTCTGAGATTCCAAGTTTTCATATGATCTAGTATTTCTTCCCCCATCGAAGAACCATGCAAAATGCCGATCATATTAGTATTCAATAAGCCTTTTGTTGATAGACTGATATTGACTGGCTATCTCTTTGACAGACTGTCCAATAATTTACATGCTACAGTGGAAAACCACATTAAGGTTGTGTCTGCTTGGCACCCACACAAAGTGAATGTCATGTAAGTAGGGGAATTATTTTCTTGAGCCAAACTTTTTTTAAAAATTCAAATTCCTTTGTATTTAACTTACTCAAACCAACTTGCATAACTAGGTGATAGTCTGAAAATGTAATTGTAAGTACATGAATTTTTATGTATTTCTAAACTAAAATCTGACAGAATAAGACTAAATGAATGATTTTTCCATGTCAGTAGAAGAAGCATTTGCGTAGGTAATAAAAAATTGTATATACTGGGCAACACTTCCCCATACCCCACTGTCAATCAGCTACTGCTACTCAAAGGGCTTCACAGGAAAATTAGACTAGTTAATCAATCCCGAAATCAGTAGATCTTTCCTTAGCCATTTTCAAGGGAAGTCCACATGGCTTAACAAAAACATCCAAAAAGGCAAAAGGTATGGACAACAAAGAAGGACATTATACTGACCCCCTCTTTCCAAAGGGAACAGAATTGATACCTCTAAATTAGAGTAAATAATTAATTCCTTCACTTTGTGACTACAACTCTTATCATCTCTAAGGACTAGGAGGGGATAGGGAAGGGATTCAATAAGGGTTGTCACAGAGAGCCTGGGATATGATGGTCCTCAGCCATGACAAGAAGAATGAGTTCATAATGGCCTAGGATTTGTACATCTATGCTTTAGTGCATCTCGTGCAGCTTACCTGTATAGCAACGGGTTGTTATGCCCAGGGTGGATGAATCTACTCGTTTACTTTGGGCCCCAACTATTTGGATTTCATGCAGTACTTTTTCTCTCTTGGACTTCCAGGAGGTGGGAAATGTATTTTTTTCCTCCCCTACCTCTAACTCCAAGTTGAAATAGTGACTACAGGCACATGGCAGTGAGAACACGTGCAGGCCTAGCCAAATAGAAGTCCCTGGTCACTTTGTTTCTTCTGCTTTCTTCTCTGAATACAAGCCAATGATCAATGATTCTGAGAAACAGATGTTTTCAAGCCTGGCAGTAAATCAACTCAGTAAACATTTATAAAGCACCCTCTGTGTGCCATGCACTGTGATAGAACTTGGGGCTGCTTTTCTACCCACATCAGGGTTTCAGGTAGGTGGTACAATGGAGAGGATCTGGAAGACTTCAGTACAAATATGGTCTCAGACCAGCTGTATGGGAGAAAGTCATTTCACTGCTATCTACCTCAGTTTCCTCATCTGTAAAATGGGTATAATGATAGCACCTGCCTCCCAGTGCTATTGTTAACATAAAATAATGTATTTAAAGTACTTTGCAAACTTTAAAGTACTCTATAAACACTAGCAACTATTATTATTATTATTTAAAATTATTAAATTCTCATTAGTCTATCTTTAAATTCCCCAAATTTATCATCAGGAATGAAAGAATAATCATAAGCACATTTTTTTTGTACCTCATAAAACTTCCCTATAGTTGTGCTTTCATGTCCTCAATAGAATGAAGATTACCCTGGATTCTTGAAGGCACTACCTGTGAGGAACAAGCTCTGGATAGAATGGTATCGATCTTTCAAGGAGTGGCTGAGTTAAGTAAAAAGAGACTCATTGCCAGAGTTTTGATGACTAGATGATGAATATTTTACTGTAATAATTTCTGATGATTACTAAGGCAGAGTTGGGCTGTTATTAGGTAGATTCACTGGGCACAATGATCAAATCAGGAATCTTTGAAGGATTGAAGTTGTAGCTAATAGCCCCAATTATAACTATCCATTACATAAACAAGCCATTAGGTTGAGAAGAGAAATGTCAACACAGGCACTAAAATGATGACCAACAATGACTATCAGTCTATCATTTTCAGTAGTGAAATCCATTAATGGCAGCAGAGTTTAGTACAAAAACATTCAGTTTCGTGTTGGAGGATTTGGGTTTTGCTCACCTTGCTTATTCCTTATATGTGTGGCCTTGAGAAGCCACTTCCTTTCTTTGTGACTCAGATAAAGGATGATAGGGTCAGAAAATGAAGAAAATTTCAAGATCAGGCCATTTGATTTTATCTTTTAAAATGCTTTATTGGGTGGCGAGGTGGCACAGTAAATAGAACACTAGCCCTGGAGTCAGGAGGAACTGAGTTCAAATCCAGCCTCAGACACTTAAAACTTACTAGCCATGTGACCTTGGGCAAGTCACTTAGCTCCCATTGCCCCACCTTCCCCCATCCAAAAAGCAAAAAAAAAGAAAAAAAGAAAAGAAATTTCTTTAAAAAAAATAAAATAAAATGCTTTATCATACTTTTAGTAATGCCTTTTGTTTTTACGTCACTTCCACTTATAAATATATTCCTCTCTACTCCCCCACTCCTCCATAACAAAGAGAAAAAGAAAGGGAGGGAAACAACATAGCACCTTTCTTATCTGATAGCACATGTGGTATTCCACAAACATAGTTCCTTGTTGTTGTTAGTCCTTTCTTGAAGATGACCAAAATGACATCAGTATGTAAAAGTCAACTTACAGTGTGTCCAACTGTAGCTGATCACGCCAATACAAGCTCAGAAAGCTCTACCACAAGTCATGAGCAAATAGTCTGTATGATCATTCAGGATGGAGATTGCTCTAAATTTGCTCATCTTTTGAACTACTACAATTCAACTTTGCTCAAAGAGCACAGTGCTTTCTTTGATGTGAACACACCATGCTTGATGGTCCTGTGCCAGTATCTCTCATGTCTCAAAATCAGTATCAAAGTTCTTCAGAGACACTTTGAGAGTGTCCTTGTCTCATTTCTTCTGACGTCCATGTGAATACTTGCCTTGTGTTGAGCTCTCCATAAAAATGATTTTTAGGCAAGTGTGCATTTGGCTTTTGAACAATGTTGCCAGCCCATTAGAGTTGTGCTCTCTGCATTAGAGTTTGAATGCTTGGCAGTTCAGCTCAAGAAAATATCTCAGTGTCTGCCACTTTATCTTGCTAGGTGATCTTTGGAATCTTCCTAAGACAGTGTTGGAAGCAGTTCAACTTTCTGCCATGGCACTGGTAGACTTTCCAGGAATCACGGCTATGTAACAATGAGGTCAGCACAATGGCTCTGTAGAACTTCAGTTTGGTAGGCAGTCTAAAACCTCTTCTTTCCCAAACTTCATTTTAGAGCCTTCCAAATGCAAAGCTGGCTCTGACAATGTGTCCATTAACTTTATGATCTGCGTGTATATCTATGGAAATTAAAATGCCAAGGTAAGTGAACTTATCCACAGCATTTAAAATTTCTCCATTAGATGATGTGATATTGGCTGCTGGAGAACCTCTGTTTTCTTGGTGTTAATTGTCAAACCAAAATTAATATATACAACCTAGAACTGATCCATACTCTGTTGCATCTCAGCCTCAGGGGTTGCCTTGAATGCACAATCATCTGTGAACAAAAAGTCATATACCAGCTTTCCCTTGATTTTAGACTTGGCTTGTAGCCTTTTCAAGTTAAATAATTTACCAGCAGTTCAGTAGCTGATCTTAATGCTGCTTTCATCCTTATTGAAAGCATCTGACAACATCGCTGAAAATGTTATGCCTAAGGCATGGGAGCAAGGACACAGCCCTTCTTCACTCTATTGGTGACTAGGAAAACATGAGAGAATCGTTCGTTATCCAGAACCTGTGTAAGCATGCCACCATGGAATCAACATACAATGCTGATGAACTTCCCTGAGCAACCAAATTTTCCCATGATCTTTCACAAGCCCACATGTCTAACAGTATCAAAGGCCTTGGTTAGATCAACAAATGTTGTATACAGATCTCTGGTCTGCTTCTGGAATTTTTCCTGGAGTTGTTGGGCAGCAAATACCTTGTGGACCACTCCCCAACCCTTTCTAAAACCACACAGGCTCTTGAGTAGATGACTATCTTCTAGGTGAAGGATCAGCTGATTAAGGAGGATGCTAGCCAGAATTTTACAAGCAATGACTAAGAGAGAGGTCCCTCTATGGTTGTCACAGGAAAACTTATTCCCTTTTCCTTTATGGAAATGGACAATGGAGGCATCCTTGAACTCCTGGGGGGGGGTAATCTTCTCTTGCCACATAACCCAGAAGATTTCTATAAGCTTTTGTAAGAGCAATGGACCATCTGCTTTGTAGATCTCTACTGGAATGGAATCAACATCAGATGCTTTGCTAAAAGAGGGAGGAGTCTAATGGCATTCAAGATCTCTTCTTCAGTTAGGGGTTTAGCTATAGAAGGATTGGCTTCAGCCTGAGACAGTCAGTGGCTTTAGCACTGATTGTTGATGGTCTGTTGAGAAAACTATGGAAGTGTTCAGCCCATCTCTCTGGTATCTTGTCCTTATCATTAATCAGGGAAGCTCATTGTTCCCAGTTCTTTACCTCTGTAATGAAGGGGGAGACATCTATTTCTCAGTTCTTCTCAGGTCCAAGTTTGATCCTTATAATCATGTAGCTTTCAGTTTCACTTTATTAGTCCTTCCCTTTATATTGTTATTGTCATGATATATACTGGTTTTTCTGATTCTTCCAACTTCACTCTGCATAAATTCATGTTTCTCCATTCCTCTTGGAATTCTTTGTATGAATAAATGGATGAAAAAATATTTATTAAACTCATAGCATGTGCCAGTCACTGTGCAAAGCATGTAGCTTAGTGCCTGGTGCATACTAGGTACTTAATAAATAATAGTTGACTGAATGACTGACTAAGCACTGGGCATACACAGCTCTGAGAGAGGCAAAGGAGAAAGACAGACACAGAGATACAAATAGGGATAAAGAGGTAGAAACAGAGAGGCATAGAGATAGAAATAGAGATTTTAAAAGGGACAGAGGCAAGATGGTGGCATAGAAGCAACAAGCCTCCACAGCTCCCACATAGCCATCTCAAATAGCCATGAAATATGATACTAAACAAATTTTATGGCTCCAAAACTCACAAAACACCTATCCCACTGAAGGTAGCTCAGTAGGAAGAGCTCATCACAGCATGCTGGGAGCCAAAACCAGCCCAGCCTGAAACCGTGGCTTGGCCCTGGGGTAGCCAGGACGAGCCACAGCTGGAGCCTTCAGGAGAGTGGATCAGCAGCAGCTGTGGTAGTTTCCAAAATTATCAAGCCATAAGAAACAAGGACAAAGTGAAAGGTCAGTGGAGTTCAGCTAAATTTGGGGGACAAAAGCAGTCTGGCCAAACTGCCTCCAGGGCAAGGAATCAGCAGAAGCGGTAGCCCTTCAGCCACCTCCATGTGGCTGTTTCAGAGCTGCTGGTCTGCAGACTACAGAGGGGCCAACCAATTGTTCAGAGGCTAAGTACCCTTGCTTTGAGCAGCCTCGATCTGGTTTGTGGTCTTGAGTGTTGGTCCTGGGGTGTGTTTTCAGTGAGCCAAAGCTGGTGGGGACTGCAAAAAAATGGCAGCCGCTCAATAGCTCCAGCAGCTGTCAAAACCCCAGCACTTTGGGAAAGAGCTTTCCCCTCTGGAAACAGAGTTCCACAGAGCTAAAAAATCAAGTAATCGATTGGCAACATCATGAGCAGGCAAAGGAAGCAAAGTAAGAACAGCAACAGAACTTTAGATTCCTTCTTTGGGGACAAAAAGGATCAAAGCAACAAACAGGAGGAAGACAACACAGTCAGAACTCCCACACCAAAAGCTTCCAAGAAACATAAAGACTGACTACAAGCCATAGAGCAGCTTAAGAAGGATTTTGAAAACCAAATAAGAGAAGTGGAGGAAAAATTGGGAAGAGGAATGAGAATGATGCAAGAAAAGTATGAAAAGAGAGTCAACAACCTGACTGAAGAAAATAACACCTTAAAAAATAGATTAACTCAAATGGC
>CM053591.1:56774375-56807607 GCA_028646515.1 Pseudochirops corinnae | reverse complement strand
GATGGAAAAAGAATCTCAAAAGCTCACTGAGGAGAATAATTCCTTCAGAATTAGAGTGGAGCAAATGGAAGCAAATGACTAGAAATCAAGATATTATTAAACAGATCTAAACAAATGAAAAAATAGAAGGCAATGTGAAATATCTCCTTGAGAAAACCATTGACCTGGAAAATAGATGCAGGAGAGACAATTTAAAAATTATTGGACTACCTGAAAGCCATGATCAAAAAAGAACTTAGAAAGCATCCTTCAAGAAATTCTCAAGGAAAATTGCCCTGATATTTTAGAACCAGAGGGCAAAATAGAACTTGAAAGAATTCACTGGTCACGTCTTGAAAAAGATCCCCAAAAGAAAAGTCCTGGGAATGTTATAGCCATGTTCTGGAGTCCCCAGATCAAGGAGAAAATATTACAAGCTGCCAAAAAGAAACAATTTGAATACTGTGAAAACACAATTAAGATAACCCAGGATCTAACAGCTTCTACATTAAAGGATTGAAGGGACTGGAACTTGATATTCCAGAGATCAATAGAGCTAGAATTAAAAAAAAGAGGGACAGAATCACCTAACCAGCAAAACTGAGTATAATGTTGCAGGGGAAAATATGGTCATTCAGTGAGGTGGAGGACTTTCAAACATTCTTGCTGAAAAAACCAGAACTGAAATGAAAATTTGACACTCAAATACAAGAAACATGAAAAGGTAAACACAGAAAAGATTTCATAAGGAACTTACCAAAGTTGGACTATTTACATGCCAACATGGAAAAATGCTAATTTTAACTTATGAAACTTTTCTCAGTATGAGGATAGGTGAAGGGAATACAAATGTATATATACGTATACATACGCATATGTCTATATAGGAGGGTTTATATATGCATAGTAACACATATCTAAGTATGTGTATATATGAGTACATAGAGTGCACAGGATCAATTGAATGGAAGGGATGATATTTTAAAAGGTGAAATTGAGAGGTGGGAGAGGAATAGAATGAGAGGAAACAGGGAGAGACAGAATGGGGTTAATCATCTCATATAGAAGAGGCAAGGAATAACTATTACAATGGAGGGGAAGAACACGAATGCAAAAGGGAATGGGTCAACCTTACTCTCCTTGAATTTGGTTTGGGGAAGGAACGACATACACTATAAATTGGGTATCTTGCCCTACAAGAGAGTAGGGGGGATGGGGATGAGATAGGGGATGATGGAGGGGAGGGCAAGGTGGGGGGGGGAGGTTTGTTAGAAGCATACACTTCTGTAAAGGGACAGGGACAAAGTAGCAAATATAACAAGGGGGGATAGGAATTAGGGAAATATAGTCAGTCTTTAACAATATATCCATTGTGGAGATGTTCTGTGTAACCATACATGTACAGCCTCTATTGAATTGCTTGTCTTTCCAGTGGGGGTGGGTGACAAGGGAGGAAGGGAAAGAATCTAGAATTTAAAGTTTTATAATTGAATGTTAATATATATATATGTACATATATATACATATCATTATTATTATTATTATTATTAACATGCAACTGGAAATTAAGATATACAGGCACTGCGGTAAGGAGATCCATCTTACCCTATTGGAAAGTCAGAGGGTTTATGGGGGAGGACATAGGAGAGAGCAGATTGGGAGAGGGGTTATACTGTGAGATGGCTGTTTTGAGGTGGTGGGTAGGGGAAAGATGGGGAGAAAATTTATAACTCAAAATCTCATGGAAATGAATGGTGTAAACAAGAAAATAAATAAATAAATTTATTTTTAAAAAGGGACAGAGAAGAAGAATCAGACACAGAGACAAAAATCAGGTGTAGAGAGAGAAAGAGAGAGACACAGAAAGAAAGAGAATGACAAAGAGAGAAAGGAGAGAGAGAGAGAGAAAGAGAGAGAGAGAGACAGAGAGAGAGAGAGAGAAAGACAGAGAGAGAGAGAGAGAGAGTGAGAGAAAGACAGAGAGAGAGAATCCTTGCCTTAAAGTAGGATACTACAACACATACTTGGGAATGGTAACCATGGATGGGAAATTTATTCTATGCAAATGGAAGTTAGCATATTCATCATACGTATTGGTCCTTACATTATAGTAATAACACTCGTTTGCCACAGTGTTTAGCTAATGCTTAGTCAATGGTATATGCCTAAAAGTGGGTTCCATTTGATATTTAGTTCACTTTTTAAGAATAATTTCAAAAATATTTTCTAGTTTTCAAGTATGATTGGATCAATTCACAGCTCTATCAATGATGTATTAGTATTTCTGTCTTTCCACAGTCTTTCCAATGTTGTCCATTTCCATCTTTTATCATCCTTGCTGATTTGCCTGGTGTGAAGTGAAATCTCAGAATTTCATGCAGTGAATTTTAAAGATGAGAAAACTATCTTCTTTCATAAGTGAAAATTATATTAGTGACTGTTCTTATCCAAAAGGTCAGGTATAGAGTAAGCACAGATTGGAAATGTTTTGCTCATGAAAATGTTGGCTTTGGGGGTCCTTTGCTAAAATGTCAGATTTTTTTTTCTATGTTTAAAACTGCAATGTTATTAGGAAAATAAAAGGCGATTGAATTCTAATTTGGCATACTCCCATAATTGAAATCATTTGGTTCAGGAGTCTCTGCCTTTTCATTCTCTGACTCCTTTCACTATCTGTGGTTTTGAGTATAGGTAGAAAAGGAAGAATCACATTGTAGATGTAGCAAGGATTACAAGGTGGGGACAGAAAGGGAAAAGGGTCTAAGATCAGCCATACTCACTGAGTAGGTCACTGCTCAGACTGCTACTTGACTTGTTCTTATATTTAATCTTATCATGAGATTCAGAGTAATCTATCTTGTATTTTTATGAAATTTGTTTATTTGTATATTTACTTATTAATTAATAACATTACAACATATCTCACAATTAGTAAACTATGCTCAGATCCATGAGCCCATTTCATTTAATATTTATTTAATAAACTGGATCAATCTTCTTTTCCAATAGTAGTTATTCATCTATATAAGACAAATCCCATAATCTTCAAGGATTAAATATAAATATGCCAAATATATCATTTATTAATAATGAAACTGATAACATAACAAAGATAGTCATTTAGATATTACTGCTGAGAGAAAGTTCACAGAGTCACTTTAAACCCTAACTGTAATCACAAATGACTTTTTTTCGTTTCTGAGAACACAGAGCTGATACCTATGAATTCCTTCACGATATCAAATAAAGTGTCTTTTCAAGAATGTCCTTCAACCTTTTTGAAGGACGAAACCTGCAAAAGTTCCATCAGGAAAGGACAACTCTTGATCTCCTTTATTTCTGTCATTTCCAACATCTCTTCTGTGGTAACAATAAGAAGTCACTTTAACTCCTCTCAATCCACCACTCTGAAAAGGGAAGAGGAAAAGCAAATCTCTTATTCCTTATTTAAAATACTCTGTATAACATTTCTTCATAAAGGAAGTTAAGACAGTTCTTCCAAGAAAGACATTTTTATTTACTCTCACTTTTTTCTATTTTTTTCCATAATTTCCCAAACTATTGTCCTTAACTCTTTGCTCAAATTCTTTAAGAACTGCTTGTCTAGGGGTAACTAGGTGGCACAGTGAATAGAGCACCAGTGCTGGAGTCAGGAGGACTTGAGTTCAAATTCGACCTCAGACACTTAACACTTACTAGCCCTGCGACCTTGGGCAAGTCACTTAACTCGAATTGCCCTGCCTTCCTCCCTGCAAAAAAAAAAAAAAAACAAAAAAAACCCAAAAAACAAATGATGTCACAAAAAGTTTAAAAAATAAAACAAAAAATCAAAAACTACTTATCTAAAATATCAAATACTAAGTATTACACATTTGGCTCTTAAAGATACAGAAATAATATCTGATCTCTGCAACAGAGCCTTCTGAAACAGGTGTTAGATGTATTTCTTAAAAAAATTAAATTAACATAATTGAAATCAACAAAATTTCACTTTCTCTCCCTCTGCCCCATTTGTAAAAGAAAGAAAAAACAAAATCCCTGTTACAAACATGTATATTAAAGCAAAACAAATGTCCTCCTACACTCTGAGTCTTTCACTTCTTTATCAAGAGGTGGATTGCATGTTTCATCATTAGTCCTATGTAATCATGGTTGATCATCACACTGATCAGAATTCCCAAGTCCTTCAAAGTTATCTTTTCATCTTATTACTCATGAGAACCAATCCCGAAATCTGAAGTGCTTTTAGAAAGATAGGTCATACGGTGGAAAAGAATCAACTGGAAGGAGATGTGCCTCCTCATCCAGGGTCTAGAAGGTTTATATTATATAGGATTTAGATAAGGGTGCACAGGAACCACGCAGACTCCATTAAGCAAATTTTCTTGATTGCTTAAGAAAGGAATGTGTCCAAATAAAAACAAACTCTTATACAAAACTATTTGTGGCTCTTTTTGAGGTGGCAAAAAATTGGAAATTAAAATGAATGTCCAGCAATTGGACAATTATGGATGTCCATCAATTCAGCAGTTTCTTCAAGGGAACTCAAAACACAAGTTTAGGTGAACTCATCACAAGTTCTGGCTGTGATAACTCAAAACAAGAATGATTTGAGTGGATCCAGGACCTGGAGAATTACAAAAAACCCTGTAACCATTTCCAGCCTTCCTCGAAAGTTCCTAGAGTCAGACAACATTATGGATGTGGACAACCTTTAAGCTTGTAAGGTTGAATTTAAACAGTATAATAATTTTTCTGAACAACATATTTTTCCTACAACACTGTTGTTGTCATGGTGTGAATTTTTCTCCTGGTTCTGTCCATTTCACTCTACATCAATTTATATAAATATAGTCAGGTTTCTCTGAAACCATTTGCTCCCTCATTTCTTATAACACAGCAATGTCCCATTACATTTACATACTATAACTTATTCAGTCATTATGCAATTGATGGATATCCATTTTAATTTCCCATTTTTTACCACCTCAAAAAGAGCCACAAATAGTTTTGTATAAGACTTTGTTTTAACTAGGACGAAGTCCTCTCTTAATCTACCCTCACTCTAAACCACCCTTCTGTCTTCTTCCTTTTGTCTCCTGTTTTTAAATCGAGTGAAATATATTTCTGCGTTCAAGTCTGTATGTGTATGTGTTTTTCCCCTCCTTGTATAGTACAGATGAGAATGAGTGTCAATCACTTTCTCAATCCCTTCCTCCTTGTTTGTACAGACCAGGGGTAAGGAACATGCAGCCTTGAGGCCACATGTAGTCTTCTAGACCCTTAAGTGTTTTTTTGACTGAATCCTATTAAAGCTGCATGTTTTAAGTGCCTTCCTCTCCCTTTTACCTTCCTAATGTATCTGTCTTCCTTTCTCTTTCCATTATTTTTTTAAGATCCAGACATAACAAAACAACTCTCAGGCCTTTTGTCTATTAGGACTCTTTCTATGACCCCTGATAGTGATAGCCTTGAGTAAGCACATATATCATCTTTCCATATTATAATGGTTTGGTTGCTTATGATTATTTATCAAATTTACCTTTTGATATTTCTTTTGACTCTTGCACTTGAACTTCAAAGTTTCTCTGTAGCTACTATCTTTTCATCAGGAATGCTTAGAAATTCTCTATTTCATTAAAAATAATTTTCCCTATGTAGGATGATGCTTAGTTTTTCCTTCACTGTAGGCCTATATATCCTTTGCCTTCTGAAATACTGAGTTCTAAGCTCCTTTACATGGTGGCTGCTAAATTGTATGTGATCCTGACTATGGATCCTTAGTACTTGAATTCTTTCTTTCCGGCTGCCTACAACTTTTTTCTTTGACCTGAAAGCTCTGGATTTTGGCTATAATATTCCTGGGAGTTTTCACTTCATGATTTCTTTCAGGAGAGGACTAGTGGATTCTTTTCTATTTCCACTTTGCCCTCTGGTTCTAAGGAATCCAAATAGTTTTATTTTAAGTTTTTTTGAAATATGATGTCCTGACTGTTTTTCTTTGGTTATGGTGTTCAAATCCAATGACTAAATTGTTTTTCTCTTTGATTTGTGTTCCAGGGCAATCGTTTTTGTTATGAGACCCCTTACATTTTTCCAATCTTTTGACTTTAAGATTTCTTTTTGTCATATGGAGCCATTAGTTTCTGTTTGTTTCATTCTGATTTTCAGTGAGTTTGTTGCTTTGTCTAAAGTTTATTCCCTTTTACACTAACCTGTTCATTCCTTTTCTAATTCTTTCTTCCTTAATTCCAATTTTTCCCCCATTTTTCCCTCTAGCACTTTCATTTTGTTTATTTAAAAAATTAACTCTTAAAAAAATAAACACCTCTTGTTTCATCTCTCCCAGCAATTCTAGTTGAATTTGTGTCCAAGCTATGTTTTCCTTTGGGGCTTGACTTATAAATGTTTGGAGACATTCTCTTATTCTGAGTTTCTGTCTTGACTATATCTATCTGCATAACAACTTTGTATAATGAGATTCTTTTGTTGTTTATTCATTCTTCTAGTCTGTTTTCTAACTTCATTCTTTCTGCTATGAACAGACTCTGTGTTCTTTGGCTAAGAATATCTGGGCCAGTCCAGCTGCTGTTTTCTTGGAGTCGTGAGTGCTGTTTTGTTCTAGGAATCTCAGGGACAGGTCAGGATGGGGGTCTTCAAACTATCAGCGCTCCAAAATTGGTCTGATCCAGTGCAAGCTGTGACTGCTAGTCCCTGGCAGGAGCTCCTCAAGTTTCTGGCCTGTGTTTGGGTATGGCTAACAGATTTCTGGGCTTTGGAGTTTCAGTAGCCTCCTGCTCAATGACTATCAGCTATGTAGAAAGCTTTGTTGGTTCGAAGTGAAAGAACTGCAGGCTCCTTTTGATTGGAGTTATCTGCCCTGGTTATTCTTCTGCAGGCCTGAAACTGGGTTAGAAACTGGAACTGAGTCTCTGCTCTGTCCCTAGAGTGTGAGTCACATGGCTATTGTTTTCTTCTGAACTGATTTCTTGCTAGAGAAACAGACTGAAGCTTTCTCCTCGGGATTCCACCCCTAGTCTCAGGTCCCCTCTTCACTTTCTCCTAGATCTGTGACTCTGAAGTAGGTAGTGAGTGCTTGAGCTGTCACTTGCCACCTGTACCTGTATCAGAACAAGTTTAGGCACCTCTTTGTTGGATCTGAGACCTCTTTTTGCCCAGGTGTACATGTGTAAGGTATATCTGGGCAAAGAATTCCAAACTCTTTATCAACCTGTGCCACGTTGGACTGGGAAAAATATTTATTGAGATGATTTTTCTTGGATTTCTAGATCTGTTTGAAGGAAGAGTCTTTTGGGATAGGGGGCAGGGATGGAACTCATTGTACTTTTCCTTACAACTCTATCATCCTTCATAAAAACTGCTTAAACTTATTTGAAAGAAACATAGATAGAATACTAGTTTTGGTTCCCCAGAAAGGAAGAAAATAGACTTCTTCACAAATAAAAATTTTTGCATTATCTTGTAAAGGCTGTACAATGGTTTCCCTTTTATAAGTAAATGGTTTGGTGCCTGAAAAGTGCATTAAAAGTTTCATATACTAAAAATTTATAGAATATAAGAGTGAAGAAAGTTTTCAAACACAGAATCTTAATAATTTTGGATCAAGGAGTAAGAAATGGGCTGAGACTGTAAGGCATTGTAGTCCCCCAGCTCAATGGCATGTAACTGTTTTTTAAGTCTTGAGAGGTTGTGACTCACAAAATGATGTACCAAATAACTACTTTAAGACTACAGAATGTTTAAGTAAGGACCACTGAATTTTACAACTGAAAAAAGTGCAGACTGTGAGTTTTTACCTCACAAGGGAATGAGTTACTGAATACAAGGAGGTACTGATCTGCTTGATTGAAAGGGGTGAAAGAACTTGGAGAATTGTTGTTGTGTTTGTCCTTCACTCTTGAAGAGGACCATGACATCAGGGAGGTGACAGCATTGCATGAAAGTGAACTGGATTTAAGTAAGGGAGGGCTATGCAAAGTCACCAGCCACACTTTCTCCTCTGGTACCATCTGGGTGCAGTGGCCAGATGTAGATGAGGATGACTGGAGATGGCCCTGTGGCTGAAGGATAAGGACCATATAGGTGAGGAGAACAGAGAAGGAGAGTGAAGAATCAGCAAGGAATGGGAAATTCAACTATAATTAACCTATGTGACAAAACTGAGCATAGGAAAATAAGCTGACTGAAAGATTTCAGCTGCTAACTTCTGATTGGCCGGATAAAGGCTGATTCTGATTGGAAGACAGTTGAATGGTCCTTTAGCATCATTTACCATGTGAGAGAAATTAAATCTCCCCAAAGTTCCTGTTGTTCTCTCCTACCTTCTCTGTTGTACCTACTCCCTTCACCCTGACCCAAATACTGAATGCATTTGTAGGAGGCTATGACCTAGATTTGTAGGTGGAGTATGAAGTACCTATGACATATTGATTATTATTGCTTTTACCTTATTTTTAAGTAAATGCTTATGTTAAAGATCTAATGGTGTCATTCTTTTGAGTAATTGGTTTGTGTAAATGGAAATAAACTGATGAAGGCTTGAGGGTTGTCATGGTAAGGAGAAGTGTATTCCTGCACAATAGGGTTACCCATAGGCTCACATGAGTATTTGAATTTTAACAATGTGGTGGTAGTGCTCAATCAATCCATCAATCATTGAACATTTATTAAGTGTCTCCTATGTGCTAGGCACTGTGCTAGGCACAAAAGGAGGCAAAGACATTTCTTACCCTAAGAAGGTCTCTCTCTGGGAACACAGACCAACTAGGCTAAGGGCAAATTAAGTGACCAAACCAGCCCAGAGACTGAGTAGGTGTCCCATACATGACCCATGTGAGCAGATATATTGTTGTATTTTGCACCAGGCACACTATGTACCCTAGTAATATATAAAGCACTTCTCTTTTCTTTCTTTGTTTTCTTTTCACTTGGTTTTCTATGCAGAATGGCTATGTGGACAGGATCAGGGTTGTTTATGGCCATAGATGTGGGTGAAACTAACTCTACCACACAGGAATCAACTCCGTGGTCTTGACTTTAATAACACTATGGTCTAACTAATGAAGCAATTTTAATCTTTAATTTCATTAAAAGCTGTGGGCTCCTACACAGATTTAAGATCTAGAAATTCCGGAATAGCAGCACTCACATCCCCAGTCATTAGCACTACATATAGCCCCATTCTTGAGACAACCCTACTAACTGCTAATCAAGCACCAGCAGCAGGACAGAGATGTCAACTTAGTTGAAGTAGCAAGGGAAAGGAAGGAAGCATCATGTTCCAAGCAAGTCAAATCATCATCATCATTACCTTCTCTCAGATCCCAGTGAAGAACCCTCAGACCCTGAATGCCAAAGCCCCAGGAATAGCAGTGGACCTGTTTTCAGATCCAGCCCCATGTATTATCTGAGGAATCACCCCCAACTGACCTGGCAGCTTTCTACAAGTGCTGCAGCTCCTGACTCCTATGAGCCCCAAGTACTAGAGAATCAGAAAAGAAACTTTTTGCCACTAAAATACTCAACTCTGTCAAATGGTTTGACATCAGAATTGAATATGGTTTGATCAGTGGAAATAACATTGAAGAAGGATAATTACCCCCTGCTTTACTGCTAAATGATGAGGACCATGGGGCCTTTCTATCTGACTCCTATCTACCTTCTCCAATTAGAACATGAGTTTGTTGAGAACAGAGACTGTCTTGCCTTTCTGTGTGTATCACTATTATTTGGCATAGTATTTTAGACTTGATAACTTTTTAAATACTCAATTTAATAATTTAAAATTGATAATTTAATCATTGTTAGACAAGTAATATAGTCATTATGTAAGCACTTAGCAACCTTTTTTTTTTTTTTATTTCTTCAGACTCTGAATAATTCATTGGGCATGTGTGCAAATGCCTCCTAGCCAACTGGATACCACCCTCTCTCTTTCTTGTTTTATTTTTCCTAGCCTTCTTTTTTCTCTTCCTCACCATAACCTAGTGGAGTGGAAAGAAAAGGTAACCTATCAGGTAACTGAGTATATAGGAGCTGGTGTCTTTTCTTCTGGTACAACATTCTTCCAAACCTAAATGAGGGTAGGATATCAGGATCTTTGTCCCAGGGAGCTGAAATTTAGACAGAAAAGTGACAGGATTTTTAATCCTGCCATTGCATAAAAATAGCGGAGTTCAGTATTCATTTAGAAAGAATAATTAAAATAGGAAACTTTCCAGTGGAGGCTTACTCCATCCTTTTCCTCTGACCTCCATGGCCACAGCCTGGGGGAGCTTCTCCAAGGTCTATCCCCAACCTTCCCCTTAGCCACACCCTGGCCAAAGCCTCTCTATCCCTGGCCTCACAGTAGCATTTCTGATAGCCCTTCCCTTTCAGTCCCTGTCTCCAACCTACATATACCTGCATCAAGGTTGCGTTCTCACTTCCTATTCAAAAATTGTTGCTGCTTATGACTCTGTTATCCTCATTTATCTCATAAATCCTGGTTTCTACTCTAGCAAATGACTTTGTAGATCCTCCCCTTCCTCAGAATTATTTCTCCTTGCCACCCTTATAAAAGATCCTGCTAAGGCTACTCTCTATGTCCCCTTCAGCCTCTCCATAACATGAGGTTTTCTCATGAATCAGTTCCATGGCCTGTTCTACAATTCCTAATAGAGTTCAGGCATCCCTATAATACACCTACATGCTTTCAATCTGGATAAGAACATAATATTCCTAAACTTTAATGGCAGAATATCAACCCTGTGACCTATGCAGCACATATCTAAAGCATATAAATCCATCTTTAATCATTGGCAAAAGATATTGGCTCTTTAGTTGCTTACTTAGAAAATTCAATCACAGATTGACTGCACTCTGATATTTGGTGAAGAGGTCTCTTGGGGGAAGTGATATTTGAGAAAAATAGGGAGAAGTTACCTCCATCCCTGTAGGTTCTCTATCACTGTATTAAGTTGGATCATTTTAGGATTGGGAGGGGGTCTGGGGAAAGCAGCATACATGATGTCATAGATACGTCCTCAAGGGAAAAGGATAGGGCTTTGTAGAAAGCTTCAAACATATTCATGGTGAGTAATAGAGTCTGGGAATTCTCTTAACCAGGAAAACCAATCGATAAACATTTTTAGGCACCTATAATGTGTTTAATAATACCACTGTGCTGGTTCTTTATGCTTGTATCTGTTTGCTTGTGTCCCTAGACTGTTTGCCTCCATGGCTCCAGACATGAAATCTATGCTTCTGTGATCATATGTTAGGGAAATATAGATGCAGGAACCCCTAGAACAGCGGTTCCAAAGCTTTTGGTATCACAGATGCCTTTAATAGTAAGATGAAGCCCATGGACCCCTTATAAGAATCATATTTAAAAGTACATATAGGTACATGAGCATGTATATATGTGTGTATGTATGCATGTATGAAAATGCTAACTTTCAGTTAAAGGTTAGTGAAAATAAAGTTGTAATTTTTTTCCCATTCAAGTTCATAGATCCCCTGAAATCTAGTCCTAAGACTCTTTGGGAATCTATGGACTCAGGGTTAAGAATATCTCCCACAGTGATATTTTCCACCTGGAGATACTGAAACAAAGCACAGAACTTATGGAGAAGGAATACAACTCAGGAGGCTAAGGACCACCACGTACATCAGCTCACCTGGGAGCCACATGCTAATCTGTTCCTTTGTAATCACAAAGCTTTTCATCCCAGTGCTACAGAAGAATTCAGCTGACTTTAGCAAACTCATCATGTTCCTAGTGTATAGTGTGCATGCCCTGATAGCTGGAGTTGTCCGAAATGAAACTGATGGATATGCAGCTGCTGCAGTACCTGAACGTGCAGTTATTCCAGTGTGGTTTGGGGTTTAGTTGTCGTTCAGTTGTTTTTCGGTTATGTCTGAGTCTTCATGAACACATTTGGAGTTTTCTTGACAAAGTTTTGGAGTGGTTTGCAACTTTCTTGTCCAGTTCATTTTACAAATGAGGAAACTGAGTCAAACAAGGTTGAGTAAGTTGGGTCACACAGCCAGTAAGGTCAGATTTGAACTCAGGAAAATATGAGTCTTCCTGATTCAGGAAGGTATCTGATATTCTTTATCAACTCAGCATGGTCACCTTGAAATAAAAACCATAATATATCAGTCACTCTCCAGACTGGCCTTCCTGGGTGGATTGACCAACATGGAACCCAGACAAAAGGCAAAAGGTAAAATACCACCAAAGCAAAACAGCCTTCTTGCTCCACTCCAGTGCTACCTGGTTCAGTGTCTTATTCTCCTTTCCTCTGGAGGATAGTCAAGCAAGTCATCAACTCAGTAAGCATTTATGAAGCAGTTCTAATGTGCTAGGCACTGTACAAAGTGCTGGAGATACAAATATAAGCAGACACAAAAACTGTTCCTACCCTCAAGGAGCTTACATTCTAATGAGGAAATTAATTTTAAAATTAATTAATAAGAAAGTTAACACAAGAATGTTGAAGACTGGGTCATATATGTAGAGTCAGAGGCAGAGTCCAGAGAAGAATGAAGGATGGTTGACCTGGGTTCTTCCTCAAAATGAAGGTTCTGGGAGGAAATCACCCTTGGAAGAAGAAAGCCGTAGAAGTAGAGGGATGTTCCAGAATGAGGAGGCCACAGCCATCGAGGGGACTTTCAAAATGAGATGGCAGTTCACAGTGCTTTCTGAGAAGTTTGGATTTCACATCCTTATTTTTTGCTTTACAGATCCCACATAGCATTTGGATGCTATTTCCTTCTCGGGAAAAAAATAAACAAAGTGCTGGTTGTCATATAAGTGCCATCATCACATAAGTCATTCATTGAGCATGACTGTGTAAGAGATGGTACTAGGCATTGTTGACAAGTAATTTTAAAACTCTGCTAGGTTACATGTTAAGTGAATTTTAAAAAGACCCACAGGTCGAGAGGATGTTTTCCTTCAGAAAATACTTATGTGATATTTCTGCATGGGCCCTCTGCTAAGAAGACAGAATCTCATTGAGTGGCAAAGGGCCAGCCTCTATTAATGAAGTCTTAGACATTTTCCACAGAAAAGAAGATACTTCATTTTCTTTCTCTTCCTTTTATTTCCTTCCCCTTCCCTACCTCAATATGATTATTGTTCATTTAAAAGTTCAAAGGTTTTCAGAGGCCCCTGATTCTTTCCAATTCAAATAGGTTTAGTCAAATTACGCTCCATGAAGTCTTCTTAATCTGCACCAAATTCTGCTCTTGGGAAAAATTCTGCTTTCTATTAGCCTCACTTCTCTTTCTTGCCCCAATGTTCAGATGATTGTCCTTCAGAAGGCAAGGGTCTCTGACTCCAGTCAGAGGCAACAAGCACTTCTTTTCCCCAAGAGAGAACACCACCCAATGTTTGGGATGAGGAGAGAGGTACCACTGCAGGGACAGCTGAGCAATTATGATACTGAGAATATTCAGAGAAGGAAAAGGGAGAGGGGAGTCACAGCAATGCTAACCTGGTATTTTTTCTGCCACTCTAGCTTATTGTGAAAAAAAAACATGAACAGAATTGCTCGGTAATGAGCGTGAAGGAAACTCATATCTTCTTATAATGGCCAGATGCACTAACTCCCCAAAGCTAAATGATTCCGGCATTATGCTGGTTACAATGATATAGATGGACGGATCTTGTTGACTCAGAAATTCTTTGTTTTCCTTATTTATTCAAGTACTTGTTATCATAGTTTCCAATTATTTAAGATGCATGTATGACTTTGAGACCATTTCCAAACAGGTTTTGCTCATCTCTATTATTGCTAATAAAAAAAACAACAACAAAAAAGGAAAAATCTTTTCACAAACAACTCCTTTTCAGAAGCATCTTCTAAACAATTTGGCTTCTAATTTCCAATTATAATCCTTAGCAATATATTATTGTTCTTTTTGTTCTTCCTCCATTTAGAAATTCTATAGTAATGTTTTGGTCACTCATTATGGAGGTATTACTCATATCATATTATGATTACTCATAATCACTCATTATCTTTGGGTCTGGATATTAGGGGAGTACAAGTTTTGTCAGCTCCTTCCAAAGAGAAAAGTTACTGGACACTGGCATGGTCTGTCTGTTGTCTAAGAACCAGCTAGCTATGTTTAGATAGGCTTGGATTCTAGTCCTGCCTTGACACATAAGCTGTATGACGTCGGACAAATCAATTAATCTCTCTGAGCCCCAGGCAACTACTACTGTAAATTACTGACCTTACTACCCTAACCTCTCCCTGCCTTTCCATCTTCTTATACCTTACTTTACTCCATTTACTCTATGAACCAGTGACCCTCCCTTACCGTTCCTCAGAGAGGACAATGATACTCCATCACCCATCTCCCATCTTTTTTTTTTAGATTGAGTCTTTTAATTTTGCCCAGGCTGGAAATGCAGAGGCCGTTTGTGGGTCTAATTAGCTAGTCAGCACCCAAGTTGTTACCCACTCCATTTCTGGCTTGAACTGGTCCCTTCTGTCTTAGGCAGCCTGGTGGTTCTCTGATCTCCAGAGCTTGTCCTATTGGTGCTGGACTTAATGTGGACATCTGATCAGCCTAAGCCTCCTACATCTCAGAACTCCCCAGCTCACTTGATCTTCCTGCATTTTCACCAGTGCCCCCATTTCTGGAATTCTCTCCCATGTCGTATCTAATTTCTGACTTCTCTATCTTTCTTCAAGTGTCAACTAGAATCTCACCTTCTGTAAAATACTTTTCCCAGTTCCCCTTCTCGCTAGTGTTTCCCCTCTGAAATTATCTCCAGTTCATCCCATATTGTTTATAGTTCTTTGCATGTTGCCCACTCCATTGACCTGAGCTTCTTGGGAGCAAGGTATGTTTTTGCCTTTCTTTGTATCTCTCATGCTTGGCACACAGTAGGAGCTTAATAAATTCTTGTTGACTTGACCAGTTGCAAATCTGGTTAGGTGGAGCAGATATCCACACAAAGAGTTCCCTACACCAATGAAATCATAGCTTTGGAACAAAAAATTCCAAAACAAATGAAAATGAGTCACTACTAAGGATTTAGTCATCACTGAGTTTTTGGCCACATCAATTAACTAAAACTATCAACTAAAATATGAAGGGGTTGAAATCTATGTACATGAAGAAGATACCCATATCAATGGTATTTTGGATCTCTTGAAGTACTATCTTAGTTTTTTTCTTTTTTTTTCCTTTTTTGTTTTCTTGGGTTTATCTTCATCATCATCTTTATCACTATTATTATTTTCATTAGTTCAGATCTATGATTTCAACGGTGTAGGGAACTCTTGGTGTGGGAATTATCTCTACCTAAGCTGACTGGAAATTGACTATTAATTTATAGTCTTCCTCAGCTCTGTGGGTCTCTGAGAGATTAAGTGACTTGATCATGGTCACCTTCGCATGTGTTACTGGTGGAGCTAGAACCCCAGTGTTCCTGACTTAAAGGCTAGTCCTCTTTCCATTACACCATCGTGCATCTCTCTAATCTTCATGTTAGGACTTAGGAGTCAAGTGCAAAATCTTAGTCTTCCCACCATTCAATGTTCTATGTCCTGTTTTACTCACTGGTCTCTATATTGTAATTTATTGTAATTTCCTGTTTCTCCATCAGCCATTTGCAAATTAGTCCAGGCACAGGCAGTGTCAACCAATGAACTTTCTTACTTTGTGATATTTAAGTCAAATTCAATCTCCACTGCTACCATTTTTACAATGAATTTTCCTTTTAAATCATGCCCTGTTTCTAAAACTTTTTGGGCTATCTCCAAACTCATACAGAGAGCATCCTATTAGTTTCATGAGATGGAACATGGAAACTAAAGCCCTAAAGTAACAAAAGAGACAACAACAAACACCCACAAGAGAGAGAAATGGCATTAATGGGGAATAAAAATGACCACATTTGCATTTCTCCATCAGGAGGAATGAAGGCATTTTTTTTTTCGAATAAAATATAGGGACTTACTGTTGGCAGAGCTAAACATCCTGACTGAATGATATCATCTGAGACCTGTTTATCCCAGCTGTCAGCCAGAACATTATCTCTGTGTCATTGCACACACCCATTTGGCACCCAAGACACCCTTCTTTTTGTAAGGGGGTGGAGGGTTAGATCATGACGCTGATTCTTATTGTTGCTCAGGCGCCAACCAACAAGGGTTCTGGAGCTGCTGAGTCATTTTGCTTATTATTATTATTATTTTCCTGTAGAAGGCAGCAGGTTTCTAAGATTTTGCAACTGGAAGACAATATGTAGGCCTTGCTGTAATAGACAGATATAATGCCTTTGGCTCCATTTAGGCCATCACCCTTTCTTCTCATCAGCCAGGCCACAATGTTGTGCGTATTTAATTCCAATGATCTAATGAGACTATTTGTTTTACTTATAGAATAATTTCTGCTTTGGGGAAGATTTGCATTTGTTTCATTAAATTTGCTTATACTACAAGTATTATTACTGGCTTATGTTCCAATTTAGATCGGAATCCTTTCAAATTTGGTGGGCTTGTTAGAGCACTGTAAGTTTTCTGAAGGGACAGAGTGTGGAGGAACAGAGACACAGGCAGAGAAAATGACACATAGAGAAGACAAAGACAGAGAGAAGACAGAGGCAGAGACTTAGACACAGAGACAGAGCCAGATGAGGAAACTGAGCCTCAGAAAGGGGAAGCAATTGGACCAAGGTCACATAGATAGTATGTAATTCCACATAGACAATCACATATCACCCAAGAAAAAAGAACCAGATCACATATAAATAAATGTCATTGGAAAAGTGTTTCTTTACTGTTTCTGTATCATTGTGATATCAAGCACAATGTCAGCATTGTTGAATGTTCAATGCTATCAAATGCTATCCAGTCTTCATTAGAGATTCTATGTCCCAAGTGATCTCCCTATTACATACATATATATTTTATATAATTAAATATTATTTTAATGACAAAACCAGTTACTTTTTAAGACACACAAATGAGTACATTTTTTTCATCATGTGTGGAATAAGCTACCTTATTGAACATCATTCCATCACATGCTACAGGCAACTCACTAAAAAGCAAGTCAAAGTGCCTTGGTGGACTTCACAGCCTAATTAATCTCATCTCCTGCTTTACTGGGAGCATACTCTGTCCCTGTGGCCTCTTGCTCTTTCTTATTGATGGGTTCCTTCCAGAACCTCCATTTTAAGCAGAAAAGTGCCCAGGTAAGCCATGCCTTCATTCTTGCCCAGGCTCCACTCTTGACTTCTTCCACCATGCCTGGAGCAGGGAATCTTCTCCCTTCTGTTCTCTGCCGTCTCGCTCCCACTAAGGGCAACAACTGACCTTTTTTGTCTGTTTCTTTGTTTGTATTTGCATTCCTAGCCCCAAGCATGGTTGACACATAGTAAGTGCTTCTTGCCTTGACTTGAAATAACAACATAATCATCTTTGAAATTATATTATCCTATAGACGTACTTATTTTATTCAATAAATTAAAAAGGAAATTATAAAGGAAAAAGAGAAAGAAAGAACAACACACACACACACACACACACACACACACACACACCAGCACTGCCAGGACTGGGTAGGCTGAGACCCTCATTCTCTCCCTTGTTAAAAGGTCCCTCTCAGCACTAGATTCACATGAACAGAGAAGGTTTAGTCCTTCCTTTAGTGCTCAGATCTCTACAGAAAAGGGTAAGAATCTTTTTCTCAAGTTCTCCAGATCTTTATAGACCCACCCAAGAACCCCAGAGAAAATCACTTAAAACTAGGGTTTAGCTCATGTCTCAGTTCTCCCCCAAGGAATATAGTAGTACTCAGTACATAAGGTGGATTGATTATAGAGCACTCATTTAGTGTCTACTCCGAAGAAGTGCTAAACACAAACATAAAAAAAGGTGCAGAAACATATATTGATGAGAATTAGGCAAGTAATGATATATAACAATTATTATACTTTCCTGGGTCATTGGTATTTAAAGCATCATGGCCTGAAATCATTAATCATTTCACTCTGACTGTACTGCCTCCCTCAAGGTGCATATATTCTAACAGTCTAGGCTCCAAGAAACATTGCAGAAGAGGTAAAGGACACTTCCCATGGTGCATACAGCATTAGCTGACAAACTCAGGAGCTCCCACCTTCTTGAAATGATAACGGCTGTCTCCAAAGCTGTAAATTTCCACTTTGATTTCACTGTCCCTACACTTAGGCTCATGAAATAAAATCAAAGCAGAAAAAGCAGCTTAGACATTGATGTCTGGCTTCAAATTCACATATGCCAATCAGTACGTGGACTGGCTTACATGTGCAAGTAGTTCACCATTCCTGCCAAGATACAGGACCATACCAGACCTTCCTTTATCCCTCTAGGAAGAGGCTCACAGAATTCTGATAGTCTCAGCAGGTGGAAAAGAGGAAATCCCAGAGAATAGAGGTACTCCCTCTAAGGTCTAAGGACTGGGTCGCTTCTGGTTCAGTGGCCAGTTCTTTTAGACACAGTTTTTCCCTTTTCCCTGCAATGGTGCATGGCAGTGGGGTGAGGGGAGGGGAGAGAAAGGGACTATCCGGGATTTGCTTAATCATTTCAAAATAATGAGCCCTTCAGCATTGAGCTCCATGTTGCTCTGTAAGTGTCCAGAGAGCATTCCATGATATGTGTGAGATACAACCAGAGCAGACTAAGGCCTTGATTTTTGATTACATTTCCCTGATAAAAACTGAGGCCATCAGACATCTGTCTTTCATCTCACCTACTCCATATCTCAAAACTCCTTGACAGTTTCAAGCATACCTTTGTCCTTTACTCTTTTCTCTGAGAAAGCTTTACTTGCAAAGGCCTTCTCTGCTTTGTGATTTTAACACCATCCCTTCCCTTCTCCACTAAATATCCCTAACATTAGCTTTAATGTCTCCCATTCTACTGGCTACTTTCCAACTACCTACAAACATACTTAGACCTTTTCCCCCTGTCAGTCAATGATTCAGTCAACAAGTGTTTGATAAATTGTGTGGTTGTGGTTGTGTCGTGTTGTGGTTTATCCTTTGTTCTCAAAGAGGACCATGACATCAGGAAGATGATTCCATGACTTGCAAATGAATTGCATTTTAGTGAGGAAGAGCTGTGCAAGGTCACCAGCCTCAATCTCTCCTCCAGAGCCATCTGGGTCCAGTGGCCAGATATAAATTAGGACAACTAGAGATGGTGCAGGATGCAGTAGGAGACCTTGGACTTTATAATTAAGGTCTTTCCAAGTTTGTGCAAGTCATTGTACTAAATTTTGGTGATAAAAAAAGGCAAAAAGAAAACTGTATTCTGTTAGAGGAGACAGTATGCAAATAAACATGTAAGAACAAGATATATACAGGGCAAATTGGAATCAATCTCAGAAAGAAGACATAGTTGAGGGGAATAATCCTTTTGGAAAAGGAGCCAGAATTGCTAGTCATCACTAATACCAATTGCCATCTACAGGCAAGTAAACCTAAGAACCTTGGGAACAGTGTGTCTTACCCTCTCCCCCCAGAACAATAACCCTGCATCCAGACCATCTCCCAGAGTCATCATCCAAGGGAACAATCTTTGTGGAGATGCCACTTGGCAAATACCTCTGAAGAACCTGTAGATCCTGCCTCTCCAGCAGCCCCAGAAAACAAAGTCCGCATCACCAAAGTCCTTGGCACCATCTCAAGGTGTGATGGAGGAAAAATTGTGACACTAATGCACTAATGCAATGGAATTGTAAACTGATATAACCATTCTGGAGAGCAATTTGGAACTATGCCCAAAGGGCTATAAAACTACATACCCTTTCATCCAGCAATCCCACTGCTAGGTCTATATCCCAAAGAGATCAAAGGGAAAAGAAAAAGATCTGTATATATAAAAATATTTATAGCAGCTCTTATAGTGGTGGCAAAGAATTGGAAATTGAGAGGATGTCCATCAATTGAGGAATGGCTGAACAAGTTGAGGCATATGATTGTAATGGAACACTACTCTACTATAAGAAATGAGTAGCGAGATGCTTTCAGAAAAACCTGGGAAGATTTATCTGAACTGATCCAAAATGAAGTGATCAGAACCAGTAGTACATTTTACAGAGCAACAATAGTATTGTACGGTAATCAACTGTGAATGATTTAGCTCAATGATCCAAAGGATTTATGATGAAAAATGCCATCCTCCTCCAAAGAAAGAACTGATGGAGTCTGAATACAGATTGAACCAAACTTTTTTAAAAAAAATTCTTTATTTTTCTTGGTTTGGGGAGTGTTTTTTATTTGTGTTTTTTTTTTATCTGTACTTTCTTTCACAATGTGGCTAATATGAAAATGTGTTTTGCATGACTATACATGTATAATTTGTATTGTTATTTGTCTTTTCCCTGAAGGGGGAGGGAAGAGAGAAGAGGAGAGAATTTGAAACTCAAAATTTTAAAAAGCAAATGTTAAAAAATTTAACACATAATTGGACACAATATTTTTTTAAAAAATATATGATGGATATGGTTTCAACAATTGAAATGATGATAAGAAAAATGTGTTACCATCTGCTTTGCCACTAACACTAAATATCATTGTTTGTTTTTTTAATAGTGTTAAAAGCTTAAACCTGTAATAAGACTTTTGGACACTTGTGTGAGTTGTCTCTTCATATTAGAATTTAAGCCCCTTGAGAACAAAGATATCTTGCTTTTCTATTTCTATTTCCTGTACTTAGCATAGCATTTTATATCTAGTAAGCTTTTAATAAATGCTTTCTTTTTATTGATCCATTCACTTATTATTCATTAATTCACTTGAGCCTATACCAGATACATAGCATAGTTTTCTCTAACAGAGCATGGCTTCAACACTGACTGTGAAAAGTAGCAGAATGCATATTCTTATACTCACATGATGGTATTTTGACTTTATATTGTCAAAATGTTTTATTAATTAGTAAAGTTAAAAAAAAAAAACAAATCACATCTATTAACCAATCTGGATTTCTTGTGATTTTAATTACTCATTTCAAAAGAAGCTTAGATTAACAGGAGCATTCTTTTCTTTGTATTGATTCCCACTACTGCCCAGAAAGGAAGCTAGCTGGTGCAGTGGATAGAGCACTGGGCTTGCAATCAGGAAGACTTGTATTCCTGATGGTGAATCTGACCTTCAACACTTAATAGCTATGTTACCTAGGCAAGTCACTTTATTCTCTCTGTAACATGAGCTGGAGAAGGAAATGGCAAGCTAATCCAATATCTTTTCCAAGAAAACCCCAAATGGGGCCATGAAGTGTTATACATGACTGAAATGACTCAACAATCAAAATGTCCAGAAAGCCAGCACTAAGAGAATATTGATGACAAATGACTACAATTAGAAACATGGAGGAGGAAAGGACTAAACTAGAACAAGTTTTACCCTGTTCTTCTCAAATTATATTTATGACAAATAAGTTAAAGTGGGCCTGATGCTAAGAAGAAAGACAAAAAAAAAGTATTAATCATTGACTATGAGCAGAGAGCTGTGTTATATGCTAGAAATTCAACGTTTAGATAAAACATTGTCTTTGCTTTCATGGGACTTATGGTTTAGTTGGGGAATGAATGAATGAATGAATGAATGAATGAATGGATGGATGAGTGAATAAATGAAAAATTAGTACAGTAAATGTAATCTATTTCAATGACCACTCCACTGAAAAGGAAGAAATGAATACAATCAATGCTTTTAAATGAGAACAATTAAAAATTCTGCATCTGTGAGTCTGGTTACTGGGTTTATCTATCACAAACTGGAGAGATGGTAACTTTTCAATGAATGTGGTTGATGTAAGTAACCAATCTGGATACTTAGGAACCTGGTATAAGTTGAGGAAATGACTAAAATGACTCCTAACATTATCTATTCATAGGGTTAATGAAAAGTAAAATTTTGGTACCAAACTACTTATTGTCTCTATAGCTCTGATATATGGGATTGTCATCAGCAACCTGGTCTTTTAAAAGGACTGATTTTTATGCAACACCCACCTCTGAATCTAAAGGATTTTTTTGAGATCACTTCATCCTGTGATTTATAGCTTTCTTCTTCAAATTATCACCATATTTAGTGAGAAATTTTCTCTAGAGATATCTTTCCCATTTTTCACTCTTCTATTTTCATTGCTACCATGACTATCTAGGTATTCATTGCTTCATTACCAGATTGTTGAAATGGTCTTCTAAATGATCTTCCATTTCCCGTCCTAACCTCTGCTGCCAGATGCATTTATCTTAAATATCACCATGTCATTTCCTGCTTTGAAAATTTAGAATGGCTGGATTTGACTCAAGTCTTCCTCACACAAGACTCAGTATTCTATCTGCTTTGCCAGCTTGCTGACTCATGAACTCTGGGTCATTGGATAAAGACAGATTCTGCCTAATAGGAAACATCTTATGATTGGCTGAAAGAATTAGACCCTCCTCTGGAATTAGACTCTAGCAACAAGTCAAGTGAGGTACAACTGAATGGTTAAAGCAAGTGGTGAAGGACTGCTGAGAGGAAATTTCCCTTGGAGAGGCTGAAGAGTTTTTTTTCTTTTCTCTCATTTACCTCCCAATGCCAAACCAGGTCACACACTTTTTGCATTGAAATAGCTAGAGAATTTCCATCCCCTTTCTTCAAGACCTGGCTCCTATTACATAAAGCTAATATGCTTAAGCTTGACCACACCCAATTCTAGTTAGAATTCACTACTAAAACTGTTCCAAAAGCTTAATGATATGGCACAGTTAGAGTTCCATCTTCCTCATCCTGAATGGATCTTCTTCATTAATTTTTTGACAATCTCTTACCCCCCCCTTTTGTGCTAAGTCCCTATTTCCTGATCCTATCACACTACTGGTGATATGACAGTTGCCATAGTAGTCCCTTTATCTAAAAGTTCTGTGTAACTTCTAGTGGTTCTATGTCTTTGATCAGGACATACATCTCATCATTCAACCAAGACAGCTTCTGAATGCTGTCTGCTGGGGCAATAGTAGAGAAGGAGGGCACATATAACTCTATCTCTGAATGAACAGGTATGCATTTGTCATGAAGCCATGCTGCACTTGGTTTTGAGTATGAGGAAACTATCGTGGTCCATCCTTGTGTGGATATGCCACTCACCTGTACTCCAACCTAAACTTGTATGATGTGTACTTCAAAGGGTCAGGGAATCTGACCTTTTAAAATCAGAAGTGTCTTCCAAACCAGTCACAGGCTATGCCCCTGAAGCTACAGCAGCTGTCTGCAGCCTTTGTTTCAGGAGTTAAGACCCACTAAGGACAAAACAGACATACCTATGGAAGCCCCACTTAAGACTTCATAAGAGAGCTGAATCTTGGCACCCAGCAGAGGTTTACAACTAAGGGAAATTTCACGAGAACTCAATGAAGGGAGAAAAAGACCCAGTACCATAAGTCTGGTCACATGTACTCACTATCTAAGTGTGAATTAGCTCTCCCCAGGGTCTTTGCGTGTTCAAAGAAGGAGGAAGTGTGACTTTGTTCTGGGGGCTATCAGGTCTTACAGCACCACTGTCACTCCACTCTAGGTACTCTTTTCTTTTCCAGGGTACTTTCTTAGTGGTGTACCCAGAATTTAGCACAATTCTTAAGATGTGTTCTGCCCAAAACCTGGAAAGACTAAATGAACTGATGAAAAGTGAAGTGAGCAGAACCAGGAGAATATTGGATTGTAACATCAATATTGTAAGATGATCAACTGTGAATGACTTAGTTATTTTTAGTAAGACAATGATTCAAGATAATTCCAAAGGATTTATGATGATAAATGCCATCCACCTCTAAAGAAAGAACTGATGGAATATGAATGCAAATCAAGTCATAATTTTTTCTCCCTTCTTCCCCTTTCTTCTCCCTCCGCAAGATAGCAAGCAATCTGATATAGACTATATATGTACAACCATATTAAATGTATTTCCACATTAGTCATGTTGTAAAAGAAGAATCAGAACAAAAGGGAAAAACAACAAAAAAAGGAAACCCAACAAAAAAAAAGAGAAAATAGTATGCTTTGATCTGCATTCACATTCAATAATGCTTTCTCTGGATCTGAATAGCATTGTGTAGCACTAATATGATATTCACAACTCCAGAGGCAACTATGAATATACCCACATAGTTCTGAAATGCAAAATATAACATACTTTCCATGCAGAAGACAGAAGTAAAACATTTATTCAGACACTAGCAAGTTGAATCACAACACCAGAAAGCTAAATCCATCATAGCAACAAAGAAGTTAATCCACCTTATCACCACAGGGAGCAACACCATGCCTAGCTGTCTCCTTGTCTGCATCCTCTCCTCCCTCCTTTCTAATTGCTCTGACTCCCAGCTTCCTGTTCAGCTCTACTCTACCCTTCAGCAAAGTCCTCCATGTGATTACATTTGATCTATTAAAGGGTCAGGAAAGAACTTCAAATTCCCATTCCCATTACACATTGTTTGGCTGATGCTTCCTCTCCTATAATCTATAGAAGTAGATCATAGTTTCTGCAAGACATTCAGTGACATAAGATAACATGGTTTCCTGCTTTCCAAGCTGCCATCATTTCCACTTAAGCATCAGTTCTTCTTTGTTCGTAAATCTGGAGCTCTTGTTTTCTCTACCTTTGGAGCAATGTAGCTGTCAAACGTGTCAGAATCTCTGCTTGTAGGAGAATGATACTTGCAGACTTGTAAGAACTGGTACAAAGTGAAGAAAGAAGAGCCACAACAAAATACAGAACAATGTAAAAAACGATAACAATAAAGTTTATAAAGACAACAATAAAAGACAATAGAATTCATATCAATTACAATGAACAGTCCTGGTACTAGATAATTGATGTGAAAACCCTTCCTACCTTTCAATTAACTTTCTGGTAAACTGTAAGAGTACAGTTTTGTATGTTCTATTGCAATTTTTGTGCTAGAAAATCTTGTATAAGTATTCATTTTTTAAAGAAAGAATATTACTTGCAGGGGTGTTTATTGGGAAAAGAATGCAATGTTAAAAAATTGCATCAATAAAATGATGTGTGCAGCACCCCCCAACTCATTATTTAAAAAAAAAAGTCTTCTACTTAACAAACATCCCTCCCCTCTCCTTCTCATGATACCTTGCTCTAGTGAACTGTAATAGGAAATCATATTCTTCATCTATTCACAACAGAATGACAGCCAGGCATAGTCAGAAAAAATTTGTATTTAATTTCTAATTTGTTTTTTCAGGTCTAAGTTGATTTGTCTATTAAACGAGGTCCCTCAGAAAGGATTAGATATCTTCTAATTATGTCTAAATTGATGTGCTTGTGGTCCAAGATCTCTTCTTTTTCTACCTCCTATTACCCCCACCCTAGTGTATTCTACTATATTTTTTTCTTCCAGGTCCACAGGTTTTTATTTCTTTTTAATGAGTTATACCGTATATTGTCGAATTCCAATCAAGAACCCTAACCTACTAAGTGTTGATGATTATTATTAAATCTTATTCATGCAATTCAATAAATATCTGTTAAGCACCTACTATGTGCAGAGCAATCCCAGTACTCAGCAGGAGGCTGAGCATAGTAGACACTTAGTTAGCATTTATTGAATAGAACAGGATTAAATAGGATCTCATAAAACCAATGTGTTAATTAAATTACTAAATTATTAAATAAATGTATACTCCTTCAGGATACATTTCCTTGAGGGCATACATCTTATTTACCAGCTTAAAATTTCATGTTCATTTTATTGCCTAGAAGCTGCATACTGGTATGCAGGTAACTAAGATTATGTCATTCTATACCTTCTTCCCTTTTTTTCCTGTCTGAATACCACTGGGCAGCTCCTCTAATGTGATTCTTTGTTCTGTGTCATACTTGTTGTCCTTCTTAATACTTGAATTTATCCTTTTATGTGGGTCTTTTTCTGCAGAATATAGTTCTTTATATTCTATAGGCCAATGGAATTTCCAGGTGTTGGCTGCCAGTTGTCATGGTAACACCCAGGGTGCTGTGCAGTGCTGGAGGCCTCCCTTGAATGGAGATTTCAAGAGCTGAATTACAGGGAAGGAGTGCAATGTACTGAATTGCCAGCTGCATGGTGACCTTTACCCTGAGTCTGCTTCTTTCTTCTGGGGGCTCAATGTTGATCTTTTCCTTTCTTCAGATGCATTTTTATTTGATCTCTCCCCCAAGATTCTTCTTATTGATACAGGCAGAATCAGCTTTACTGTCAAGGTCAGAGCTGGTTTCAAGCAAAACTGCGGCAGATGCAACTCTGAGCATTAGGCCTCTATTATCCACACCACATCTGAGGTGCCAGCTCCTTCAGGTGACCCATCCAAGGGATCCTCATTTTGACTCAAGGACTAGCTATCTCCTTTTACTTCTCTCTAAACATTCTTGTCACTTAACTCCAACTGGAAGCCCTGAACCCTTTTAACCTTAGTCCTCTAACCTGCTTGGTTTTCCTAGGTCTGTAAAAAAGGGCTTTATCCAGTCCCTCATGACTGGCTGCCATCTGCTGTTGGGTGTCTTTAGCTGGATGCCTGCTTCTGGCCCTGCTTCCATGTTTTTTGTGCTACCCTGGTCTTAAGTGAAGTGTTTTTAATTTTAAAAGGAAAAGACAATATGAATTTTTAAAAATCAGAATGAAGTAATTAGAAATACATATTAAATATTCTATCTGGTGCTGACTTAATACTATATAAATTTCTCAGTTGCTTTAAGCACTCAAATCGCCTTATCACCCATCACTTTACTATCTATCTATTCTTATACTTTATTCCCTTTCCCGTACTTTATGATCCAGGGGCACTGACCTACTTGCTTTAACCACAAGTAGGTATCCAACAAGATACTTCATTTCCCTACTGGGCATTTTCACTGGCTATGTCCCATGCCTCCTTCCTCAACTCTGCCTCGGTGTTTCCTTAGTGTTAGTCAAGTCCCTAATAAAATCCTACCTTTTATAAAGAGTCCTTC
The DNA here is from genome assembly GCA_028646515.1 of Pseudochirops corinnae. Lineage (NCBI taxonomy): Eukaryota > Metazoa > Chordata > Mammalia > Diprotodontia > Pseudocheiridae > Pseudochirops > Pseudochirops corinnae. Next base: position 56,780,617 of record CM053591.1, on the reverse strand, counting down.
CATTTTTTAAAGGAAAAAATGTATATGATAACTTTACTATATATTTAAAAGGAATAGCAAGTTCATAAAAGATTTATACTTTGATGCGCAATCATCTTTTTTTAAAAATTATACTACGTTATGGAAATGCTTGTTTTTCCTGTGAATTAAAATACACACACACAGATCCTTTCTTGTTCTCTCTTAATGGTAGTGCCTTTTCTCTACAAATTATTTCCCATTTATCTTGTATATACTTTGTACAAAGTTGTTTGCAAGATGTGTTCTCCCTTTTCACTGTGAGTTCCTTTAGAGTGGGGGTTATCTTTTTCCTTTCTTTGTATCTCCAAAACTTAGGATAATACATTACTACAGTCAACTTTTAAATAAAAGTTTATTGACTGACTGACAATCAGGAAACCTTGTTGCTTGTCAGATCTTTGTTGATCTACCCACATTTCTATTTTCTCTCTTAGCTAATGAGCTAATTCCTTAGCTCATTAGCTAATAATTCCTTGTCCAAAAGAAGGCAAAGGAGGTGGAGAAATTAGATGTCTTTCTCATCTCAGCAACAAGAATGATTCTACCCAATTCCCAATTCACTATCTCTCTTCCAAATTTCCAAATTCAATAATTTATTAACACCAGCTCAATTACATCACTATTTAGTTGGAAGGGGTTGTTGTTATTGTTGTTGAGATTTTAATTGCTGTTACTTTTCTTGGTACTTGTCAGTTTATGGGAGTATGAACGCACGGAATTCAAAGGAAAGCTTCTATTTGATTTCAGTCATTTACACTTTAGTGTGAACAAAATATTGGGTTGTTTCCTCCAATCTACCCTTTCCTCTAAGAGTATTTTTTCCCCTACATTGAACTGGGTATAGTTAGCATGTACACAGTAAATTAGACTCTTTCCTTCATAGAAAATAGCATAACAATGTCACAAAAACAAGTAAAAATGAATTAGTCCAACTGGATTTTGACTTCATCAAATGAAGGGAGTGATTTGGAGTGTGGGGGTTTTTCTGTTTTGTTTTGTTTTTTACTCTTTTGGTTGTGTGTGTGTGTGTGTGTGTGTGTTTTACATATAATGGGTAGAAGGAAGTTTAAGGTATGTTTTACTTCAAATATTTTCTTCATTATTTTGTTAAACCATAGAAATTAGATCCTCATGTTTTTGTGATTCAATACAATTGTTGCTTATAAAAGCATTTCGTGGCTCCCAAAATCTTTTGCAAATGTTTTAAAATGAGAAGTTATACATTACCACTTAGTTAAAACAACTCAGTGTCCCTGGAAATGGTTTTGATTTCAAACTTTGAATCCATTAAGAGACCAACTATTGGCAAGTGATGATAGAGCTTGGATAGATCTTATGGATCAATGGCCAAACCTTTCATTTTACACATTTAGGAAACAGTGGTCTATACTGTATAATAGTCTTTTGACTTTAAATTGAACACTTTTATTACTTGTTTAATACCTATTCTATATATTTCATATGACTATCTTTCTACTATAAAGACAACAAAATTCAACCAAAGAAATGCCAAGCAATTTAAACATGATATTTTCAGACTTGCTATCCAAGTTTATTCCAGTGGGTCTTTCTAGCACTCTGAAATTCCCTGGGATTTGAAATGAGCTGATGTACTTCAGTGAATACCCAGGCTGTGGAGTAAGGTAGAACCACTTCTTCAAAACTGGCTGGGGAAATTCTCATAAGGAGAAGTAATGAGCAGAATTTTAACAGTGATGATTTTACAGACCTTACCATTTCTTCCTTCACATTGAAGAGGATGAAAGCAGGATTGGTTGAACCTTTATACTGGCACAAGGGCATGACTTGGGAGGTTCAGAGTGATGCTCACTGCTCCTGAAGAAATAGAGAAGCCTCCTGGATACTTCAGGCAGTGCTATTCTGGAGCCAGATTGAACCTTCTGGAGAGAACACATTGTTAAATTTTCCAGGTCAGTCAGTCAGTAAACAAAATTTATTAAGTTTTCTCTGTGTTAGGGACTATGCTAAATACTGGGACCATAAAGAAAAGAAAAAGAAAAAAAATAGTTCCTGCCCTCAAAGAGCTTATAGTCTAATAGGGAAGAGAATACATAAAAGAAAACTGAGAAGGGAGGGAAGGAGAAGAATAAAGTACTCAGCATGGGAGCATGATAGAAGAATTCAAAGGAGTACAGTCTAGAGGGGAATGAAAATATGGCTGGCCTGAGTCCTCCTTAAATGAAGGTTCTGGGAGGAGCTCTCTATTCTCCAAACTGAGGGAGAGTTCCCAGGGTCTGAGAGTACTTCTGAGAAGTGAGTTTGTGAGTTTCAAGGTTATAATACTCTTCCAGCATAATCATTTATATTTTAGAAGTTGGCAAGCACTGGAAATCAGGTCTTGATTTGTTATTTTGTTGATTTTCTAGTCTTAAGAAAGTGATGGATAAAATGTTAATAATGCAGATCTATACACACATATACGCACACATGTGTGTATTTATATATATGTATTTACATACATATATACATAGAGCTCAAGACAGTTATAGACTGGTATCTTTCTCACTGATCTCCAGGCTTACCTTGTTCTAGGATGGTTCCAGCATCTCCCGGAATTAATCTAGGCTCTGGACCTGGAGGCATAAAAAGAGCTGGCACTATTATTGACTTCAGGGGCAATGAGTGAATGACTAGCTGAATGTAGAGCAGGAATAGACACAGCACAGGTTTTTGTTTTTATTTTTTGTTTTTGTTTTTTTTGATGAGAGGATAATGAGAAGAGATGGGGTTGAAGCCTGGGCCATAATGTGAAGAATGATGATCGAGAACTCTAGATAGAATGTATCACTAGAGGTCCTAGGCAGGCAGAGATTAGCATAAGGGTATTAAGAACTTGAGAGATGAGAGGATTCTAAAAGCTGAGGAAAAAATGCAAAAAGGGGATGAGAGAACATCAAAATAAGCTCTCAGGATGGTGCTTCCCTCTTCCTCCATCCTGTTAAAAGGTGTTTTCCTTACATGTATCTGATTGTAACCTCCTAACTTATTGCTTAATAAGAACAAAAGCTATATGTAAACAGAAGCAATATCTAGTGAATAAAGTACTAGATCTAGAGAGACAGAAGAACTTGTTTTAATTTATTTCTCAGACATTTCCTAGTTAATGGGCAAGTAACTTAACTCCTTAAAATTTCAATTTTCTCATCTATAAAATGAGTACACTTGTGTAGGGTGATTAAAAATCTGAGAGACTTGTTGCCCGATATAGATATAGATGATAGATATAGGTATAGAGATATATGAACATATGTATATATGGTACATATAGATTGATGTACATATTTCTATCAATCATCTATCCACATACAAAATTTGGAGCAAAGGATTGAGATGGAAGGGTTTTCCTAGTCTTTGCTGCACTAGTTCCCTCTCTTGATCCTTGACTTTGACTCTTCTTTTCTTTAATGAGAGACCCAAAGAAACTTGTGCTAAGGGAAAACTTAAGTATTTCAGCTCTATACAACTTTTATGGATCTTTATCTTTTTCAGAATCTCCTAAAGTATATTTTGTGGTACAAGATCCTAATAATTGAACTGGAGAATAGCTACTGGGAATTTCTAACCCTACATTAGATAGTTTTCTGAGACAGTGGACTGTGATTCAGAACCAGACCCAGAAAGTTTCTTGGACAAATTAAAGCCTATTCATGGGTGTTTTCTTTTCTTTCTTTCTTTTTTTGAAGGGCAGAAGTGAAGCAATCAGGGTTAAGTGACTTGCCCAAGGGCATGCTGCTAGTAAGTGTCAAGTGTCTGAGGCCAAATTTGAATTCTGGTTTTCCTGATTCCAGGGCTAGGGCTCTATTCACTGTGCCACCTAGCTTCTCCTGTTTTATTTTCTAAAAGAACTTGGCGCCTAGAGATGAAGATCTTTTTTTAGAAGAGAAAAGCCACCGAACTTTTCTCTTATGAGGAGAAACATAGCTGAAGGTTTTTCCCTAGAAAGATTGGGTGTATGAAGGGCCTGTCTCCCAAAATAGCTAAAGCTTAAGTCTGAGTTATAAGCTAAACAAGAGATGATTGGGCCTGCTCTTATGATGGAGAGGAATTAGAGCCTGCTATTTTTATGATGGGGAAAAAGTAGCTTCTCATCTGATAATTATAGCTGAAACCAGAAGCTAGAAGGAGAGAGAAATACTCCATAATTACATGCTCCCAATACGAATGTGATCTCCTTGAGGTCAGCTGCTGTTTCAGCCTTCTTTTGTATCCTCAGCACTTGGAGGAAGGCCTATCACATGGCAAATGCTTAATAAACACTTCAAGACTTGCCCAATGGAACTATGACAGTGACTACTAGGTTAATGGAGTATCATCCAACAATGGCCAAAGATCATTAGGGCATTGCCTGGTGGAGACTCCTTGCTATGCAAGACTAATGATGGTGGGCCCAGTAAGAGTAATATGACAACATCATTAGGAATCATCAGGAACCTCACAGTGTCAGAGTTTGAATTGCTCTGTCTTTCGTGAGCCCTGATCACATGTCTAAGGGATCTGCCCCTCCACACGTACATATTTTTCCTCAGAACATGCCCTTCCACAAGTGTTCCCTGAGTATGTCCATGGAATATATATTGTGGTACCCCAGTTTTATATGGGCAGTTAGATGGTAGGTCTGCAGTCAGGAAGACTCATCTTCCTGAGTTCAGATCTGGCCCCAGGCACTTGCTAATTGTGTGACTCTGGACAAATTACTTAACCCTATCTACCTCGGTTTCCTCATCTGAAAAATGAATTGGAGAAGGAAATGGCAAATGACTCCAGTATCTTTGTCAAGAAAATGCTAAATAGGGTTATGGAGAGTCAGAAACAACTGAACAAAAGTTTTATACTGGAAATGTGCTATTGCTACTTTCTTACCTTACTATTTCATTAAATACCTTTGTTAATTGTATCCTGAATAGTAAAAGTAAATGCATCAGTGAAAGCTCAGGAAATGTTATTTTTGAGTGGCTATGGACCCACAGATTGCTTTGATCTTGGAGTGGATGGTTTGGAGGGTCCTTGTATGAGTGGAGGGTGCCTCAGGTCCTACAGTAACTCCCTCACAGATTATTGTTTGTATTTTACATTTTGCAAACCTTAAAGAAATATATCAATGTAAGCTATTATTACTGCAGTGAGAGAATTTCCTGAGGTCATTGTTTCCCCATCTTTGCTCCAGATCTGTCAAAGTATTTTTTTCATCTGTCCAGAGATGTCCAAATATTGCCATTTTAATTATCTACTGACATGGAATTGCCTACATTGGGCTTCAGAAAAGCTGGTTCCCTGAATTCTTTTCTGATTCTGGAGAAAAAGAATTGCAAAAAAGAGAGAGAGAGATGTGGCCTTAGGAAGTCATTGAAGCAAGTTCAGAAGTACCATTGCTTAGTACTGGCAACATAAAGACATTCTCTTGGATATCAGGGTAAAATTTCAAGATGAAAATGGTTTCCTGTTGAAGCAATCTGGAATTATAAAACACTGAATCACTTTAAAAAAAAACACACAAAACCTCCAGGCCAAATGTCTTGATCTTAAAATAGCTTCTTTCTGCTAAAATGTTCAAAGTGCTTCATTAAGAATCTATTCATTTTCTCCCTACACCACATCTTCACTGGGGAGAGAGGGTCATCTGTAATTGGTCTTTCCAGCTTGAAAATGGGAATGAAGCAAAGAGAAGCAAACCATCCTAAAACACTAAGAGACAGGGAAACCTAACAGCATCCTTATCTCATTTTCTTCCTCAGCTGAAATCCACTCTATTCGCCTGGATACCTGTAGGTGAAAATCCACTCTACTTATAAAAGTATTGGTTTAATATGACCTTTCCTAGGTATCCTGATACCCTCTACTTTTTTTTTAATTCAGTCATTCATAAAAATTATAGGTCACCTCCATAACTGCACTCTGAAATTTCCCTTTCTGATCATACTTTTCTGTCCTATGATATCTCTCTCTGTCTCTCTTTCTCTCTTTCTGTCTCTGTTTCTCTCTATCTCTCTCTGTCTTTCTCTACCTCACTCCTTCTAAATCTTTACTTTGATCCAATCCAGACCTCTAGATCCTCCATCCCTATTTTTATTCCTATTTGTCTTTTCTGTTCTGGTTTTACTCTTCTCCCTTTATAGTCTTTTTTTTTTTTCCTGACATGATCAGATCTTTATTTTTTTTTTTATTTGCTCATTTACTTTTTATTTACAAGATTCAGTTCCACA
>CM053591.1:56748370-56773875 GCA_028646515.1 Pseudochirops corinnae | reverse complement strand
CATTTCTCGAATCAATAGTGATTTAGAGCATTTTTCCATATGCTTAAAGATATCTTTAATTTCTTCCTCTGAAAATTGCCTGTTCATATCCTTTGACCATTTATCAATTGGGGAATGACTTGTATTCTTGTAAATTTCCTTTATAGTCTTGATTGTATAGCAAATTAATTTAACTATTGTAAAGCCAAGCATGAGCAGCTTTCTAGAGGACTGCTGCTGTGAACAGCTTTCAAAGTTCTGATTACACAGTATAGTGAACTTTCTATTAATCAGTAACAAACTAAGACAAAACATTCACAGAAATCAAAATACAGCATTCACAATGTTATAGCATAACAACTTGACACTAAAATGGCCACATAGTTTTTACCAAAGTGGTCACATAGTTTTAAGCAAAAGATAACATTCATTTAGAAACACAATCATTTAGTAAGGGTGTAATTCAATCATCCCTAAGAAGGCAAGCCTCCTTAATTGACACAAAGTACAAAGGTCAAATTCCTCTGCCCTTAGGTCAATTGTCTTAATCTCTTCAATCAAAAAATCCTTTTTCTTCTTAATTGGAAAAGTCCTTAACTCAATCATCTATATATAAAGGTCAGAGTTCTCCACCCCTAGGCCACAGTGAGTCCTGATTTTCTCAGTTTGCATTAAATACCCAAGGGGAGGTCTTTCCATCTTGACTAGAGGCTGGCTCTCAGCTTCTGTGGTTCCTCTTCCCTGGTCCCAGCTCCTGCCTGAATCTATCCAACTGCCACCTGGATTCAAAGGCAGACAGTTCTCAGTTCTTTGTCTAGCTTCTTGTGCAGTTCCTTTTCTATATTGAAGCTCACAGTGTCTTGTCCACCTCAAGTCCTTCACAGTTTCTGTCCCTGGGAAGACAAAGCTTAACAAAGACACAATGACATTCATGCACATTGCTGGCATCCTCATCAATTCACTTTCTGCCTGTGAAATCAACATAGATCCAACAATCTGAGAAATCAACACAAATCATCAGTATCGTACCTGGACCTCTGAAATTATCAGCAAGACCCTCTTCCAGGATTTTTGTAAACATACAACAAGAAAATCCTCTTTCAGTGCTTCTGAACCAGTACCAGCAGCAAGATCCCAGGGATTCTGTAACAACAGCACCATCCTCTAATAGCAGATGAATCTGACAAAGTAACATCAAAACAGACAGAAAAAGTACCAACACCACAGCCATGCCTCTTCCCAGTTCTCCTCTCTTCTCATTTCTTAGTCCTTTTCAGTTCTAAGTTCAGTTCTCAGTTCTCTTCTCTCTCTCCAGCAGTAGCAGCCCAGCCTCCAAAAGCTGCTCCCAGAAGTTCTGGTCTCTCTCAGCTTGGGCTTTTCCTTGTATGTGGTATTACCTCCTCCCTGTTCTGCTCCTTCCTGTTATGTCAACAAGTCCATCTCACTGTGGGATTCACAAGTTCTGGGTCTCAATACTTGACAATTATGAACTTGAAACTAAGTGCTAAGTACCTGTTAGCTTGCCAATATAAGGGGTGGGGAAAATCCTCAAATTCCCATTATCATTACAACTCTACACAGTTCTTCTGTCTTTCACTTCCTTGTCCTTTAGTCTTATTGTCATTCAGGCCCTGCCAAGTCTGAATCCTAGATCACTCCTTTGCCTTCTTGTCTCAAACCCCTAGCTGAACTATTGCTGTAGATACCCAATTTTCTATATTCTTCTTCTTTCTTTTCCAATTCTCTATAGTACCAGTGACAAATTCAAATAGAACAAGGCCAGTAAGTACACAAAGATCCCTCCAGGTCATGTATTGACTTAGAAAACCACAAATACACATTAACTGTGTTTTATTGTATTTTCATTTGTTCTATCAAATATTTCTCAGTTATATTTTAATCTGGCTCAGGAGCACTCAGGTGCATTGGGCCACTCTCTGAGGTCTCATGTTTGACATCTCACAATGTGAAAATAACCTTCTTAAGGTCCAAGCTCATCCACACCACTCTCCTGCTCAAAAATTTTCCCTGATACCCCATCTTTGTGCTGCTGTTAAAGGTCCCTTCAGTCTAGCTCTCACTTATCTTTCATTCTTATTTAATACTACTCCCCTTCATGAAAAATAAATTAATAGTCAAAGTGGAATAATAGTTTTTGCCCAGATTTGACACTCCATATCCCACCTCTACCTATTTGCAGAAAGCATCTCATATCTGGAGTGCTTTCAGTCCTTATCTCTGTCTCTCAAAATACTTGTCACTTCCACATTCAGCTTAGGCATTAGCTCTTCTATGAAATTTTCCTTTGTTCTCCCACCACCAGTTATTTCTCTTGCCACCTTCAGTTTTTCTTGTATTTTATTTATTTGTGTATGTACTTTAGAATATTAGCTTCTGGAGGGCAGAGGTTCTTTTTTTTTTTTTTTTTTTACTTTTTTTTGCTTTGCATTTATATACCCAGCACTACACGTAATGCCTTACATATAGTAGGTGCTTAATAAGTATTCATTGACTCTTTTTGCATGATAAAAATGAACTTCCTAGATACTAAATGGTCTCCTCAGGGACACACTACTAGGAAGTAATAAAACCAGAATTCTCTCATAAATAAAATATCTTCTTGGTTCTTCTCTGCTGCTTATTCTGTTTCATCTGTTCCCTTTAAGCAAGGCCCCTCAATGCACTTCATCAATTTGAAGTACATTCCTTCAACAATCTTAAGGTCAGTCTTGAGTTCAGCCTCTGAACTTGGGGCTGGTTCTCTGATTGGATCTTCATCAATTGATGGGATGCTCTCCGTAAGACCCTAGGCCAAAAATGTAGTACTGCTAGATTGTTCCTTAATACAACACTTCATTTATAGATGGAGCCTATTCTAAGCACATCAACAAAATATGCTAGCATCAGGCTACTTCAAAAAGATGCTTATTTCATCCATCATTTAGGTGGAACAGTAGATAGGACACTGGGCCTAGAGCCAGGAAGATGTCAGACCCATTAGCTGTGTGACCTTGGACAAATCACTTAATGTCAGTCTCCTCAACTGTAAAATAGAGATAATAAAAGCACTTATCTCCCAAAGTTGGTGTGAATATCAAGTGAGATTTTATTTGTAAAGCTCTTAGCACTGTCTGGCATGTAATAGGTGCCTAGGGCAGCTAGGTGGCACAGTGGATAAAACACTGGGCCTGGAGTCAGGAAGATGTCAGTTTAAATCTAGCCTCAGACACTTGCTAGCTGTGTGACCTTGGGCAAGTCACTTTATTCTATTTGCCTCAGTTTCCTTATCCACAAAATGAGCTGGAAATGGCAAACTACTGACAAAAAAAACCCCAAATGGGGTCATGAAGAGTCAGACATAACTGAAAACATAAACGCTATTTTTATTATATTTCTATACATCTACATGAGATTCTTAACCTTCTTTACTTATTCTTCACATTATAGTAAAATTCTAGGCCGAAAAATAGCTTGATCTTAGAACCCCATTCCAGGAGTAAAGGATTCAGCATCACATAGCAGGTGAAAATCTTCCTTTTGCCTTTGATTATTTCAGCTTGTATTGCCTGAATTTGAAGTCCTATTGAATGATCTAAGGAAGTGTAAATACAGGAGGCCTGTTGGTATTTAGAAGAAATCAACTTGAATGAGATAGGTGCCTTCCATCTGTTAATTATTTCTTATTTATCCTGTATAAAGCTTGCTTTGTATATATTTGTTTGCATGTTGTCTGTCTCCCCTATTAGATTATAAGCTCCTTGAGGACAGGAACTGTCTTTTGCATCTTTTTCCCACCCAGTGTTTAGTGCGATACCTGGCACACAGTAGGAATTTAATCAATGTTTCTTGATTGGATGTTTGATTATTGAGATGTACAGCAGGCATACATAAGCCAAATAGATAATATGATAGAAAAAGGGAGTTGACACCGTTTTGGAAGTTGTTTTTTTGGCAGTAAAAGCAAAGCCAGAAATCATCTTTTATACCTAGATCAGAATAATACACAAATATCTTGGGCAATATATGTATGTATTATTACTTATTTTCCCTTTCTTTCAATTGGCATTTCAGATGACACTATATACAGACAATTAGGCAATTCTATTATATCAGAGTTCCATTTTTTTTGGAGGGGGTAAGTGGGAGATGTGAAAACTTTTCATACTATGTCCTGGAATCTAGTAGCAGGCTTGAGTTTTGATTTCACCCTTCCCCCTTCTTTGCTGCTGTCAGTCAGCATTGAGCCCTTTTAGGAGTCTTTCTAACCCCATCTAGCCTCAGTTCTTTGTCTTCCTTCCCGTCTTAGGCTGTAAGCCCCACCTCCCAGCCAATGGGAGTGAGAGACAGTGGAGAAGGGGACCTGACAGAATTGGTGTTTAAAAACCCTGCTTTGCCCCATGTTGGGGCCTCTTCTCACTGACCCATCATGGAGATGACCGCCCTCTTCCCACAGGGGAAGAGAATAAAAATCTCCTGTTTTTATCCTGAGAAACCTCCATGTTCTTGATTAAATGTTGAATGGGGTTTTTCATCCCATACAGGGGCAAGGCAAGGCAATTGGGGTTAAGTTACTTGCCCAAGGTCACATAGCTAGTCAAGTGTCAAGTATCTGAGGCTGGATTGAAACCCAGGTTCTCCTTGACTCCAGGGCTATTCACTACACCACCTACTTGCTCCAGTGTTCCATTTTCTTTTGTCTCTCATACTCAAACCTTAAAAGAAAAAAAAAAAAACCTCTTAAAACATATCTGTTTCATTGAATTTGAGCCCAGTACTCCGTATGGAGTCAACCCATTACCCTTACAGAATTATTCAGTTGGGTGTGTGTTTGATAAGACATTGAATTCTCTTTGTAATTCATCCTTGTTTGCTGAAAATTTTCTTTATTTTCAAAACAATAGAATTCAATTTTTATCATGGTACCAGAAGGCAGGAAATGCAGAAAACACAAATGATTAATAAACTGATCTAGTAGGGTCCCAGGTCAGTCATTCTACGGATCTCACTTATGTGAGGGTAGGCACAGTAAAGTAGCTCAGAAAGTCACATTGAAGATTAAATTACCAATTGTAGCAGCAGTATAATATTTATACAAGAAGCATGGGATGCACTAAGGAGGTAAGAATGATAGCCTCTCTACAACCTACATATCTCTCTCTCCTCATTAGATAGAAAGCAGCAAAGTAAAGGCCCAGCTGAGTGCCATGATAGAGTAGAAAGTAAGAGGTTAAGGGCCAGTGGCTTTTGTCTAGAGCCAGCAGGTCAGGATGCTGAGAAGAAGAGTAAGTGGGGATCAGGGAGGAAAATGAAACACCCAAATAGAAATCAGGTGCAAACTGTATCAAATAAGGTGAGAAGCAAAATCAGAACACAAAGAAAGAGGAAAAACCTCAGAGAGCTGAGTTATAAGTCAAAGGTCAGTAAAAACCCAAAGGTACAAGAAGTCTTTATATGTTTTCTGTCTTTTCTCAGTTCGAGCCTGGAGCCCTGGATCTCAAATTTTCTTCCTCTCCTCTTAAGCTGCCCTTCATAATTAGCTTACCTTAGTTTATATTTGTTTTGCTTGGAATTATTTTCTCTCCATCTCTATCCTCTTTCGTAAATAACCCCTTTCCCTCTCCCTATATTTTCCTATTTCTTTTTTGGCTATAAAGAATTTCAGCATTAAATATTTGCCTGGTTTAGATAAAACTGAACTTCATGAGTTACCTACTAATTCCATCCATTTCATATTTATATATGATTCTGACATATATTAATTATGAGAAATAGTGTTTCCCTTTTCTTTCTGAATTATTCACTACTTTATTACTTTTCCTTTATTTTCTTAAAACATCAAAATAGCCCAAAATATCAACAACAACAAAAACTATCCAGTTAGTTTTTTTTCTTTCTTTTTTCTGTTTGATGCAGATAGTTTGATGTTTGGAGGGACAATTTTTTCCCTTTGTTATTAAGTAGGACATACTTTCTTGAGACTAAATTCAATGGCTAGACCCCTGAGAAAGCACACAAAATCATATTTGGTGTAATTTGGAATGGGATTACCATAATACTAGGGACATATCTTTCTCCAAAATTATCCACTTAGTTTCCCTTCAGGGAGAAAATTCTTGTAGCTTTCCCACTTCAATAACTTCCCTGGAGCATTTTTTTTTAAAAGGAGAACCACACACTATCAAGTTTTCATATGAAAAACTGCTAAAAATTGTTAATAATCAGAGAAATAAAAAATGAAAAAATCTGATTAAATCACCTTTTATCCACTAAATTGACAAAAGTGATGAAAGATAGGGGAAAAAAATGTGTTGACGAGACTCCAGGACATCAACATTCTAAATGCACTCCTTGTGGAGTTGGTAAATTGATCCAAATATTTTGGAAAGCAATTTGGAATTATGAAGCGAGATTTATGGAATAGCTTATTTCTTTTTATCTAGTGATTCTATAATTAGGTTTGTAATCTAAGGAGGCTGCAGACAAGAAGAGAAACACCTATCTGTGAGAAAAAAAAATATTCATGCCAGGTGATTTAATCAGATTTCATAATGGATGAATAAATAAATACATAAATGAATGATTAAACTTTGAGTCTGACAACTGAGGAATTGTTAAACAGATTGGGAGTGTGTGTGTGTGTGTGTCTGTCTGTCTCTCTGTCTCTCTGTCTCTCTGTCTGTGTCTCTGTGTGTGAAAAGGGACATATGTTTTTTTCTTTTTTATTTCTATTTAGTTTTCTACACTCATTTTTATAAGGTTTTGATTTCCAAAATTGTCTCCCTCCCACCTTTCCCCACTTCCCAAGACAGAATGCAGTCTTATATAAGCTATACATGGACAATCATATTAAACGTATTTCCACATTAGTCATGCTATAAAAGAAGAATCAGAATAAAATGGAAAAACCATAAGAAAGAAAACAAAAAAAAAGAGAGAAAATAGTATGCTTTGATCTGCATTCAGACTCCTTACTTCTTTCTCTGGATGTGGATAATGCTTTCCATCATGAAACTTTTGGAATTATCTTGATTGTATTGCTGAGAAGACCTAAGTCTATCAAAGGTGATCCTTCCATAATGTTGCTGTTGCTGCATACAATGTACTCCTTTTTCTGTTCATTTCACTTGGCATCAGTTCATGTAAGTATTACAGGTTTTTCTGAAGTCCTCCTGCTCATCATTTCTTAAAGAACAATAGTATTCCATTATATGTATAGAACACAACTTGTTCAGCCATTCCCAAAAGGATGGGCATCCCCTCAATTTCCAATTCTTTACCACAACAAAAAGAACTGCTACAAATATTTTTGTTTGTGTGTATCCATTTCCATTTCTTATGATCACTTTAGGATACAGACCTAGCAGTGCTATTGCTAGATTGAAGGGTACATAGTTTTATAGCCCTTTGGGTGTAGTTTCAAATTGCTCTCCAGAATGGTTGGATAACACCACAACCACACCAACAATGCATTAACATTCCAATTTTCCCACATTTTCTCCAACATTATGATTTTCCTTATTTGTCATATTAGTGAATCTGATAAGTATGATGTTGTTTTAATTCGCATTTCTCTATTCAATAATGATTTGGGAGTATTTTTTCACATGACTATAGATAGTTTTAATTTCTTCCTCTGAAAACTGCTTGTTCATTTTCTTTGACCATTTATCAATTGGGGAATGACTTGTATCCTTATAAATTTGACTCGGTTCTCTATATATATGAGAAAAGATGCTTTTAAAAGAGACACTGGCTGTTAAAATTGTTTCCCAACTTTCTGCTTCCCTTCTAATTTTGGTTGCATTGGCTTTGTTTGTATAAAACCTTTTTACTTTGATGTAATCAAAATTATCCATTTTGCATTTCATAATGTTCTATATGTCTTGTTTGGTCATAAAGTCTTCCTTTTTCCATAGATGTGACAGATAAACTATTCCTTGCTATCCCATTTGGCTTATGTTATCACCCTTTATGCCTAAATGACGTACCCATTTTGACTTTATCTTGGTATACAGTGTAAGATGTTGTTCCATGCCTAGTTTCCATCATATTATTTTGCAATTTTCCTAGCAGTTTTTTGTCAAATAGTGAGTTCTTATCCCAGAAGCTAGAGTCTTTGGGTTTATCAAAGAACAGGTTACTGAGGTCATTGTCTATTATGTCACATGTACCTAACCTATTCCACTGATTCACCACTCTATTTCTTAGCCAGTACCAAGCAGTTTTAGATCTGGTATGGCTAGGAAACCTTCCCTTGCATTTCTTTTCATTAACTCCCTTGATATTCTGGAGCTTTTGTTCTTCCAAATGAATTTTGTTATCATTTTTTTCTAGCTCTATAAAATCATTTTTGGTAGTTTGATTGGTATGGCACTAAATAAGTAAATTAATTTAGATACAATTGTAATTTTATACTAGCTCAGCCTACCCATGAGCAACTGATATTTTTATACTCATTTAGAAATGTCAATGATTTATGTGGGTTTATTTTATATCCTGTAACTTTGTTAAACTTGTTAATTATTTCAAGAAGTTTTTTAGTTCCTTCTCTCGAATTCTCTAAGTATACCTTCATATCATCTGCAAAGAGTGATAGCTTTGTTTCTACATTGCCTATTCTAATTCCTTCCATTTCTTTTCTTCTCATATTCCTAAAACTAACATTTCTAGTACAATATTGAATAACAGTGGTGATAATGGACATCTTCGTTTCACCTCTGATCTTATTGGAAATGCTTTTAGCTTATCCCCATTAAATATCATGCTTGCTGATGGTTTTAGATAGATGGTATTTATCCTTTTAAGGAAAATTCCATCTATTCCTATGCTTTCTAGAATTTTTAAGAGGAATGGGTGTTGTATTTTGTCAAAAGGATTTTTTGCATCTCTTGTGGTAATCATTTCTGTTAATTTTGTTATTGATATAGTCAATAATGCTGAGAGTTTTTCTGATATTGAACCAGCCCTGCATTCCTGCATCCTACCTGGAATAGTGTATTATCCTCATGATATATTGCTGTCATCTCTTTGCAAATATTTTATTTAAAATTTTTGCATCTATTATTAGGGAAATTTGTCTATAATTTTCTTTCTCTGTTTTAACTCTTCCTGCTTGAGGTATAAGTACTATATTTGTATCATAAAAAAAGGTAGGACTCCTTCTTCATTTATTTTTCCAAATAGATCATATAGTATTGGAGTTAATTGTTCTTTAAATGTTTTACAGAATTCACTTATAAATTCATCTGACCCTGGCAATTTTTTCTTAAGGAGTTCATTGATGGCTTATTCAATTTCTCTTTCTGAAATGGGGTTATTTAAGTATTTTATTTCCTCTTCTGCTAATCTAGGCAATTTATATTTTTGTAAATAGTCACTCATTTCACTTAAGTTGTCAGAATTTTTGGTATCCAGTTGGGCAAAACCTTTCCTAATGATTGTTTTAATTTCCTCTTCATTGGTAGTGAATCCATCCTTTTCATTTTTGACATTGGTAATTTGGTTTTTTGTTCCTTTTTAAAAATTAAATTAACCAAAGTTTTATCTATTTTATTGCTTTCCCCCTATAAAACTAGCTTTTAGTTTTATTTATTAGTTCAATAGTTTTCTTAATTTCAATTTTATTAGTCTCTCCTTTTTTTCAGAATTTCTAATTTGCTATTTAATTGGAGATTTTAAATTTGTTCTCTTTGTAGCTTTTTAAGTTGCCCACCCAATTCATTGTCTCCTGTGTCTATATTTTATTCATGTAAGCATTTAGATATATAAAATTTTTCCTAAGAACTGCTTTGGCTGTACTTCAAAATCTTTTCATATGTTGTCTTGTTATTGTCATCTCTTTGGTGAAGTATTGATTGTTTCTATGATTTGTTGTTTGACCCACTCATTCTTTAGGATTAGATTATTTAATTTCCAATTAATTTTTAGTCCATCTTTCCATCACCCTTTATATTACATGTAATTTTTATTGTATCATGATCTGAAAAGGATGCATTTAATATTTTTGCCTTTCTGCATCAAATTGTGAGGTTTTTATGCCCTAGTACATGATCAACATTAGGTGTAGACATCATGTTGCTCTGAAAAAGGCATATTCCTTTCTATTCTCATTCAATTTTCTCCAGAGATCTGACATATCTAACTTTTCTAAAATTCTATTCATCTTCTTAATGTCTTATTTATTTGTGGTTTGATTTATCTAGTTCTGAAAGTGGCAAATTGATTTTCCCTACTTGTATAGTTTTGCTTTCTATTTCTTCCTGTAATTAAATTAACTTATCCTCTTAGAATCTGAATGCTATACCACTTGGTGCATATATGTTTAGCAGTGATATTAATTCATTGTCTATGGTACCTTTTATCATGTAGTTTAACATGTAATTTCCTCCCTTATCTCTTTTACTTAGATCTATTTTTGCTTTTGCTTTGTCTGAGATCAATATTGCTACCACTTTTTTTTTCCTTCAGCTGAAGCATAATGTATTCTGCTCCAGCCTTTTGCCTTTACTCTATATGTATCTCTGCTTCAAATGTGCTTCTTGTAAACAACATATTGTAGGATTCTGTTTTTATTTTTAATCCACTCTACTGTCCACTTCTGTTTTATTGGAGAGTTCATCTCATTCACATTCACAGCTATGATTACTAACTGTATCATTCTCTCCATCCTATTTCCCCCCCATTTATACTTTTCTCTTTCCTTTCACCTTTTCCCTCCTCATCAGTGTTTTGCTTCTGACCACCAGCTCCTTCAATCTTCCTTCCCTTTTATCAGCACCCCCTTCCTTTTCTTTCCCCTTTCTCCTCCTACTTCCCTATAGAGTAAGATAGATTTCTATAACCAATTGAATGTATATGTTATTCCCTCTTCAAGCTAAACAAAATGAGAGTAAGGTTCAATGTGATGAGAGTAAGATTTAAACAATGCTTGCCTCCCTTGTTTTTCTCCATTGTCTTTGTGCCACTTCATGTGGTGTGATTTACCCTTTTCTGCCTCTTCCCGTTGTCCTCTTCTCTCAGAACAATCCTTTTTTTCACCCCTTAATTAATTTTTGTTATCATCACATCAAAGTCAACTTATACCCTAGCCCTCTGTCTATGTATACCCCTTCTAAATGTTCTAATACAGCTCTCAAGAGTTACAAATATCATCTTCCCATGTAGGGATGCAAACAGTTTAACCTTATTGAAAACATGTTGGGGGTTTTTTTTTTCCTGTTTACCTTTTTATGTTTCTCTTGAGTCTTGGATTTGAAGACTGAATTTTCTGTTCAGTTCTGTTTTTTTTTTTATCCGAAATGATTTAAAGTCCCCTATTTCATTGAATGTCCATCTTTAACCCTGAAAGATAATGCTCAATTTTGCCTGATTGTTTATTCTTGATTGTAATTTAAACACCTTTGCATTCTGGGATATCATATGTCAGGCCCTCCAATCTTTTAATGTAGAAACTGCTTAGTCCTACATAATCCTAACTGTGGTTCCACGATATTTAATTTTTTTTTCTTTCTGACTGCTTGTAGTATTTTCTACTTGATCTGGTAATTTTGGAATTTAGCTACAATATTAGTTGGAGTTTTCATTTTAGTATCTCTTTCAGTAGGTAGTCTGTGAATTCTTTCAATGAATCTTTTTCTCTCTGGTACTAACATATCAGGCAGTTTTCCTTGATAATTTTGGAAAGATGCTGTTCAGGATCTTTTTTTGATCATGGTTTTCAGGTAATTAAAAAAATTCTCATATTATCTTTTGAGGATCTATTTTCAGGTTAGTAGTTTTTTCCAGTGAGGTATTTTACATTTTCTTCATTTGTTCATTCTTTTGATTTTGTTCAACTGATTCCTGATGTCTCATATATTACCTTTCACTTGCCCAATTCTAACTTTTAAGGAATTATCTTCTTCAGTTAGCTTTTGTCTCTCCTCTTCCATTTGGTCAACTCTACTTTCTAAGAAGTTGTCTTCTTCAGTGGATTATTTGCCCTTTCAGTCAATTGTATTTTTTAAGGAATTGTTTTCTTTACTCAATATTTATCCTTCTTTTTCCAAACTATTGACTCTCTCACATACCTCTCTAATGATAATGGAAATTTGAAGATCTTCCCTGTCCCTTAATAAGCATAAGGGAATTTGAAGACCTTCCATGATTTGGAGTCTTCTCTACCCCCTAATAGGCTGAATGTAATCACATGGAGCCTGTGGTGGGAGGAGTATGCTGAAGGGTAGAGCAGAGCCCACAGGAAGTTGAGAGTCAGAACAGCTAGACAATGGGAGAGAGAGAAGATGAACCCAGAGAGACAGCTAGGCTTGTGAGTATTGATTTGTGGGAAACCTAAAGGATGATGTGTCTTTCTGCCGCATTGTGGTATGTTAACTTCTATCTTGCTATCATGGATTCAATATTCTGGTGTTAGGATTTGGTTTTCTGGCATCTGAATAAATGTTTTTTTCTGTCTTCTATATGGAGAGTCTGTTATATTTTGTGACTGAGAACTAGGCCAGTATATTTATAGTTGCTTCAGCATTGTGAATATTGTGTTGTCACTACAACCTCTTATGTATTTCCCCAATTTTTCTTCTACCTCTTTTATTTAACTTTTAAAATCTCTGTTGAACTCATCCAAGGTTTTTTGACCTTGGGACCAATTCATATTCTGCTTTGAGGTTCTGGATGTAGGTATATTGATAATGTTGTCTTCTTATAAGCTTGTATTTTTTTCTTACCTGTCACCATAATAACTCTTTATGGTCAATGTCCATTTTTGCTTTTTGCTCATCTTGTTAGCCTATTTTCTGGCTTTTCAAGTTGAACTCTCCTGTTGGAGCACAGGGAGTACTGTCCTAAGCTTCTTGTGTTGGCAGCCAGAGGCTTAGTTACTGATGTTGTGCACTGGGGCCTCAGTTACTGGAAGCTGAAAAGTACAGGGGTCTGGCAGGTTAACTGGTGCTGAGCTGTAGTCCTAATGCTGATGTCTGGAGTGTACTGATGCCAGGTGGGATTCTTCTGCATTTCCATGGGGCTACACCGAAGTACGTAGAGGTCTGATTGCTGGAGGATATCTCCCCTCCCAGGGCCATGCCGAAGCACAGCAAGGTTCTCCAAGTTGGAGTCTGTCAATTCTCCTGTCTGTGCTAAGGCACATGGGGGTCCTGGTGTTGGCATTTTCCTGCTTCACTGCACAGGGGCTCAGCATCTCCCACTGGTTTGCTGAAGTGGGTCTTGCTGCTGGCTTGCTGGGATACTTCATGTTCTGGAATGAGTTCCCCTTTCACCTGAATGAGATGGAGCTTTCTTGCATATCCTCCAAGTTTCCCAGGCTAAAGACTGCTCCACCCCTTCTTTCCACTAACTCTGATATTCCAGGATTTGCACTGGGGTGCTATTTTATGTTTTTGTGGAGGTGAATATGGGAGAGAGATAGCAATTCACTGCTTACTCCACCATTTTGGCTCCCAGAAGTCATGTATAAAGGAATATTATTGCACCATAAAGAATAACAAAAATGAAGAATTCAAAGAAATATGTAGAGTGATATAAAGTGAAGAAAGTAGATCTGAAAGAATTATATATACAAAGAGTCACATGTCTACAAAGAGGTAAATGAAAATAACATTAAATGGTAACATTTAACTCTGGTTAAATGCAAATGGATGTTTGTAATACATTAAGTTAACGTGCATCTCTTTCCTTTCTTTGAAAGGGATAGAGACTGGACCTGTGGTTTTAATGGTATGGGGAATGCTTAGGTGATCAAAATGACCAATGCAAGTCAATACCTTTTTTGAAACTTACAGTCTTAGAGTTGCTTAGGGACTTGAGGGGCTGCATGACTTGCTTAGGTTCACACAATCAAATGTGTCAAAGGCAGGACTCCAACCCATGTCTCCCTGTCTACAAGACCAGCTTTATATCCACTATAATATATTGCCTCTTTCTCCTTTCCTCCCTTGTGCTCCCCTCCCCTCCCTTCTTTTCACTTCCTCTTCTCTCTTTTACCTATTCCTCTATGTCTCTGTCTGTCTCCCATTTTGAGGTTTTGCATATAGTGTTATGTGATGTAAACCATCTAAGTTACAAATAAATCTGTGTAAGAAGCAATAGCTATCTTTGACTATGATGTCTAAGCAATTTTCTCAGATGTAATTATGTCAAAGGTCACAGACCCTTGTGGTCAGAGGGCCCCAGCTCCTTGTCAATTTATAGAGCAAAAAAGGTCAATATCAGATAACTATCCTGCCTCCAAGTTGTCTCCACAATTTTTTATACAATCTTCTTTCTTATTCCTCTTTGTATCTTCAAGTACTTGTTGGTTGATGGCATCAATATTTTTTTTTAAAAACAAACATGATTGAGATATATCCTCTCTATTATGAGAATTCGGCTGCAATGCACCTGCATGTTCTTACTTTCTCAATCCCAATGTTTCTAGCAGCTGCCTATGCACCTTGGATTACTGAAACAGGCATGGCTTTCGCCATATGCATGTCATTCTGTTTGCTTTTAGTAGTCTCTGTACCTGTGAATAGGGAGATTTCCTTCTGGTAGTGAGGTGCCACTGAGAGGGACAAATTGTCTCAGAAAGAAGAGTGTTGATGCATCATCTCTATCACGAAACAGTAGGGCATGACATCCATATATATATATGCGTGTGTGTGTGTATACATATATATATTTCAATGTAATGTTATCAAGATAGATATTCTTTCTCTAGTGAGAGAGGCTAGCAAAAGACAAGCTAGTCTATGCCTTCATATCCATGTCCTCAATTCATCTTCCATAGAATATCTAATAATGTGCTAGAGGGCTTCCCATACACCTTTGAAAATTACATGGGTACCACCAAAATGCTTGGGTTGCCCATCTCTTATACCTTGCTCTTGCTAGATGACTAAACTACCTTTTCTGATCCTACATTTCTGCGAATATATCTTTTATGCTGTTTGTGTTCATAAGTCATGGTTGGCCATACATTGCAGCCTACTTACACCTGTCATATTTTTCTCTTCCTTTAGGTTTATTTATACTTGTCATATATTTAGCTCTTCTCTTCCCATTCAGCTGTACTCCTTTATGCTTTTCCATTGTATCACCAGAACCTCATCATCCTACAAGACCACATTTCAACAGTATTCACATTTCATCAGTAATCTCTAATTGGAAGGTGATTTTGGGAACTCCTCTTGAAACATTTATTTAAGGAAGATTTCCAGTCCAGCTATCTCTTTACCTCCCACCTGACTGAACTCCTTTGTACTTTATTATTCTCCCATGCTGGCCATCTTCTCTCCTCCTATTCCCACTTTTTTAGCTTCCTCTTGTTTGCTATTTTCTCTCATTAGATTCTAAACTTCTTGAGGAAAGGATCTCTCCCCCTCCCTTTCTCTCTCTTCATATTTGTATCCCACACTTAATATAGTGCCTGACACATAGTAGGTGTTTAATCACTCAGTCAACAAATGTTTAAGTGTGCCAGTCACTGTGCTTAATGCTGGGGATACAAGAAGCAAAAAAGTTCCTGCCTGTAAGGTGCTCATAATATAATGGTAAAGAGAGCAAGCAAACAAATGTGTCCAAACAAGCTATATGTAGGAGAAATAGGAAATAATCACAGAGAGAAGCAGTAGAATTAAGAGGCATTGGGAAACTCTTACTTTAGCAAGTGGAATTTTAGTTGAGACTTAGAAGAAGCCATAAAAGCCATTAAGTAGAGATCAAACATTAATAAATGTTAATTGACTGAATGCCTCTCCACCATCAAAATCTTGATTCCTTTGGAGATTTTGGTCTTCCATGAATCATGGCTATACAGCAATAGTAGAAATAAGTATTTGAGTTTAAAAATATAGCTTTTTGTGCTAGGGAACATCTTGAGATTATCAAAATAAGTTTGCAATTTCCCATTTGCATTTGAGCTTCTTCTCTTCCTTTCATTCAATTCTGGGCCCAGTTCATTGTCTATTCACAGTGTCTATCCAATGTACATGTGCTGCTAGATTTAATTCAAAAGTCTACCTATCCAAACACATGCAATAATCTGCGTAGTAAATATTCTTCACCAATTTCTGTTTTGTTTTGTGCACAGTCCCTGATTCTCCAATACATGTCAGGGTCATTTACCTGCTAAGAGTTCTTTGCAACATAAACCAGATCTTGTGTCACAAGGTATTGAAGATGAGCAGGAGCAGTACCAGGGACATTAGAGCAACAGCTAAGGTAAGTGACACCTCTGACAGAGTCACCTATTCTTCATCACTAGTTACAGTCATCTATAGTTACACAGTTAAATAGTCATTCCCCTCTTGCATGCTGCCTGTCCCAGTGCCAGTATTATGACCAAGACTTTTCCTGCCAGTACCACTACCCCTTAAGTAGTCCTTGGTCCATCAGGCAGGACATCCTTATTCTTGGGATGCCTCTGGGGAAAGAACACAAAATTTCTATACCTTTTTTGAGGCATTTATTGAGGTCTTATCCTTTTCTTTTGTAAGGATTGAGTAAGGTCATTCCCTCATCTTCAGCTAGGAACTCAGAAATGCCATCAAGGCAGTTAAGGAATCTACTTTCCTCCGGGTAAATACAAATTTACTATAGCGTTAAAAGAATCAGCACTTTGGGGGCATGATTCATTGACAGTGACTTGAGTTTTTGGTCTAGTGCTGGTGACATCATGGTGGCAGCTACTCTCCCACTTCCATGACAGCATTTCCTACATTATTTCTACCTCCCTTGCTCCTATATGGGTTTTCTACTTTTCTTCCTAAGATCTAAAGGGTTGAATAGGATGATCTTTTCAGGCAAAATGAAGAGCTCTGCCAGGTCCAAGATCAAGGAAAAATGCCCCAGAAGATCAAAGAGAGTGAATACTGGGAGATTTTTGCTCCAAAGATAGAACTGCACAAGGAATACAATTATGAAGCTACACCTTGGAGGTAGCAACATGGAGTAGCTTTTAAACAGAACTTATTTAGTTAAACTTTCTAGTTTGAGCAAGATGTATCAGAGTACTTTTTTTTTTTTTTTAGCTTTTTGAGTATTTGCTGGACCTGAATTCAAATTATGAAATTAAAAATGTAGTTAAACAGTTAAGTTGAATGGAGATGGTAAATGCAGTTTCAAGAACACTAGGCATATGAGACCAATTTTCCCCAAAGGCAGCAAGTAAATAGATATTTGTCCAAGCCTCTTTTCATAATGACAATTGCACTATTTTTACCATGCAGGATCCTAAAGTTAAAAGTAGATAAAAACAAAATGGTAGCCACAATTGATATAAAGAAAGCCGGATTTAATAGACTCTTTAAACAACTGGAAAATATTAGACAGTGAAGACCCAACAATTCACTTTCTCCACTAATCAAAAGACAAAAGATTGTAGTTGAAATATTTCAAGAACAAAAAATAGAGAATAATCAACCATGTGAGCAATGGAAAATAAAGATTTAAAATAAGATGAACATATGAAAAGTAGAAAAGGAAAATTTAAGAATATATTGCTAAAACAGAAAAGGACGTATTTCCTCTTCTAGACAAGTCTTTTTGGCTAACCATAACCCATCTATCTCTAAGGAACCTCATGATACATAGCATTTTATTTGGACACTTCTGCAAGGATTGTAATTACATGGTATTCTTTTTCCTAAGTAATAATAAAGATGTTATGCCAAGGAAAAAACACTTCACTTCCATTGGTAGTCTCCAAATTATGGTATAATTATTTCAAGTGGGCAGTATAGTGTTCATTCACATCTAAGGCAATGGGACATGCCTCCTAACATTGGAAGGAAGCTTGACAGAATCAGCCATGGTGACGTTTTGTATAATGTAAACCTCAACTTTCCTATCAGTGGCGCTTATTCTCTTCCAAAGGAGTCAGATATTCTAAAGAAATTTGGAACACAAATTTGAATGTACTTTTAGAAACAATTTTTACATCTATGGGTCATTTAAAGCAACACATTAATATCAAGAAGTACTTATTAAATAGTTTACTGTGTGCCAGGCATCATGCTAAGTGCTGGGGATATAAACACAAGTAAAAAGAAAGACAATCTCTGCCCTCTAGGAGCTTTCATTCTAATGGGAAAGATAATACATAAAAAGGGACTGAAAATGGGGAAGAGAGACAATAAAAAGGTGCCTTCAAGATGAGGTAAGGGATGGTGGCAAGATTTAGGGGGTGAAGTTTGACTAGTCTGGGCCCTTCCTCAAAATGGAAACTCTAGGAAGAACTCTCCAAAGATAAAGGGGATATGGAGGATGGGAAGGGAAGAGGAAGAGAAAGGTACCTGAGTCAGTCATGGTGGCAAAGTTTAGAGAGTGAAGATGTCTAGACCCTTGCTCAAAATGGAGGTTCCGAGAAGAACTCACCAATGGGAAAGGGAGTAGAAGTGTTAAGTCAACTAACATTTGTTGAATGCTTACTCTGTTCTAGGTATTGTGCTAAATGCTAGAGACAGAAATACAACCAAAAAAAGAAAAATAGTCCTTTCCCCTAAAGAACTTAATTATAATGGGTAAAGGCATCACAGAAAAGGGACCTGAAAGTGGTGAAGGGGGCTGGTAGGAAGGTACCTGCATGTAGGTATGGCGGTTAATTCTGGAGATAGAAACATGGCTGGTCTAGGCCCTTCCTCGTAATGGAAATTCCAAGAGGAGTCATGAATGGGAAAAGGGAGACACAGGAGTAGAGAATGAAGTCAGTTGAGTATGGCCAGTCTGGACTTTCATGACAGAGAGTTTTCTCATCCTATTTGATCCATGTCTTAAACCTTATTTTCAGTCTTTTAGAACTAGAGAATTATTTAGTTAAAGTGAAGGTTACTGTGTGATCCTATGATGATGAATTTTATTTTTGTATTCAAAAAAAATCAAGGGATTTTAATCAACTGCAAGCTCAATATGAGCAAACAGTATAATGTGGCTATTCAAAAAGCTAATGTGTTTTTAGGCTATGTTCTGCTTCTGGAAAATGTAGATTAAGGTTTGTTAAATGTAGATTAAAAATATATTAAGGGAGGTGATGTTCCCTCTGTACTTGGGGGTGTTTAGTCCATGTCTGGAGTATTATGTTCAGTTCCGGGTATGATATTATTAGAGGAAAATTGGTAGAAAAGAGAACAGTGTGATCTTGGGTAGTGGAAATGATTTGAATTCAGAAGACCAGGGTTTAAATTCAAGTTTTACCCTCTAAGGATAGGTAGGTGGTGCAGAAGATAGAGTGCTGAGCTTGGGGTCAGGAAGACTTATCTTTGTGAGTTCAAATTCAGCCTCAGTCACTTACTAACTGTGACCCTAAGTAAGTAACTTAATTCTGTTTGCCTCAATTTACTCATCTATAAAATGAGCTGGAGAAGAAAATGGCAAACCACTCCAGTATCTCTGCAAGAAAACTCCAAATGGGATCATGAAGAGGCAGATATGACTGAAAAAAAAATGACTGAATCTTTGCCAAGAAAACACCAAAAAGGGTCACAAAGAGTTGGATGTGAGTCAAAAACAACTAAATAACAATTTTACTACCTAGATGAACTTGTGGAGTCATTTAACACCTCTCTCAAACCTTTGTTTCCTCATTTATAAAATGAAGGGGTAGGCTTAGATGATCTCTAACAGTACCTTCTAAAACCAAATCTTTGATTCCATGGCCAATAGGATAGAAATTCAGAAACTCATGTGAGATGAAGAAATGTTGAAATAATTCTGTAATGTTTAGAAGAAAAGATGACTTAGGACAGGATAGCTATCTTCAAATATTTGAAGGTCTGTCATTTGGAAACTTGTGTGAAATCCTTCTATATGGCTCCAGATGATACACCCAGGGAAAAGGGGTAGAAATTGACTCAGTACAAAGAAAAAAAAACTTTCTAAAAATTGGAGATGCCCATTAAAGGAATGGATTGACTTACAAAGAAATAAGCTCCCTGGTCTTCTCAGTGTTCAAGCGGAGGCTGGGTGGCCTCCTGTCAGGGATGTTACAGAAGAGATTCTTGTAATTAGACAATGACTCAACAGAATGGACTCAAAGTTGGTTTACTTCTAAGACTCTGTTTCCTTTCCTTCTTATCCACTCAGTGTCAATGTGGGTTAGAGAATATAGTAATGAAGATTAAGGGATGCATTAGCTTCAAAACTGTTGATCGGATGCAATCCTCTTTTCCACTTACCCCCCTAGGACAAGAAAGCAGGGTTCACATCTCCCCCTGAATCAGGGCTACACGAATCTTAGTGTTTGTTGTTCTTTTCATATCCAAGGCTTGCCAGGGAAAACTCAGAGCTGCAGCAATTTAAAAAGAATGACTCTGATATTATCTGACCTTTAGGCATACCAATAGTTATTCCAAACAAGCTGAAGGGAGTCTGACAAGATTTTCCTCTGAAAGTCCCATTAAAAAAAAATAAAAACCCCAGGCTCTGTATAAAATGTAAAATTTGGTGGCAATGGATTATGGGAAGAATTAAAGGTAAGAAAAAAGCAGTATTATCACCAGGTGTGGCAGGCATTTTTGTTTTAAAACTACCTTCCGGGGACACGAGATGATTTATATGCATGATATTGTGGCTGTTTTTAAATGCCATGGCTGGACTGCTTACTAAGAAAACTTTAGCATGAAAAGAGAGACCAAGGCTGAGTCCTGCCAATCAGGGGAGCCCATGTGAGCTTGGTTTCAAGGTGGCATCTCAGGTATATGTACAAATCCTGTTTCAAAGGGTAACATTTTCTCTTCCTATTGACAACTCAGTTATAGAGAAGAGGTCTCTCTTTACCCATTTGACCTCTTTTCTCACATACTACAGGATATTTTGCAAAGTCTTAAGAATTTTTCATCTGGTCTAACTCCATTGAAAGAAGAAAAAGTTGGAGGCCAACAATGAGGAAGCAATTCACCCAAAGTCACACAGGTGATCATCAGCTATTTGAAATCAGGTCCTTTGATTCCAAAGCTAGAGCTTTCCATGCTACACTAGGATGTATTTCTTTTCATTTACACACTATATTATATTTTATCAGAGCCACTTCATATACATCTGTACAGTATCTTGGACAGCGTGGAGGGAAAGGATTCTTGGGATCTCAGTAACTAGGTAGCATAATAAATAGAATACTGGGCATGAAGTCAGGAAGTCAAAATTACATAATTTCTGTTTGCATCAGTTTCCTCAACTGTAAAATGGGGGTATTACATCCCAGGGTTGTTGTAGGAATGAAATGAGATTTTTGTAAAGTGTCTGGCACTATATGAATATTAGTTATCATTATTGTTAACTATGATAGTGATGTTTCCTTGAGCAAAGATAGACTTGTTTTTCCTTGAAATTTAAGTTAGAGAAAGAGAATTAGAAAACTATCAAGTTATATTTTGATGTATAGCAACATTAATAAGGAAAAAAAATACCTGGATGATAACAGTAGAAGGAATCACAATAGACCTTGCTTTACCAACTTAACAAAGGATGTGTGTATACTGGTAAGGAGTGCTACTGGAGGTAGAGGTTCAAAGAGAAGAGAGGTATGTGGGTGTGCTGTTAGGGAGAGAAAGGAAAAGGGTAATGAATGAATGTGTGGGCATTTAATCTACTCCACTTAAAATATTCCATTAGAGAAACAATTTTAAATACTTCCCTTTTCAAGCTGAGGCTAGAGGGAGTATTGTTTTATGTAATGCATTAAAAAGAAGAAAGGAAAAATGGGGATTCTGAAAATGACAGCAGTAGAATTAATGTTTGTTATTACCAGGAAGCCACACCAAATTAATGTCCTTCAATGTGTCCTCAACATCAAGGGGAAGTTCTTAACACTTTTCCAAGAGTAGCTTTTCTAACTCCTAACTTCATTTAAGTCTTGTGCTATTGAGTGTTTGTAAACTCAAATGTTTCCCCTGTACTTAATGGTACAAAATCTCTTATTGGTTGGTAATCAAGGGAAGTTCTCTTCCTCTTCCTATCCTTCAGAGAAAGATCCTAATGTTCAGCACCAAACACTTTTTCTTCTCCACAGTCAGAGAGTGGAAGAGGCACTGGGTACTAATCACCTAGGTAGGAGGTAAAAGTAGCCCTTATTAATCATCAGTCAACCAGTATTTATTAAATGTCTTCTGGGTTCCAAGCATTGTGTGAGGTGTCAGGAGTATAAAGTAAAAAATGAAATAGTCCTTTCTCACAAAGAACTTGTGTTATGTAAGAGGAGAATAACATATAAATAAAATTGCATTTTGAATAAAGATGTCAAATAAATCAATAGTAATTTAGGGAGGGAGACAAATAGTACATAATGGGAAGAGAAGGGAATGAGGAAAAACATAGAAAACTGTGCTTGAGCTGAGATTGTTTGAGGTGGAGGTAAAGGAAAGACACAGAGAGAAGAGAATGTCTTGTGTGAATAATATCAAGACCAATTTGACTAGACTAGAAAGGGATTAAAGAGTATTGAAATGGAAAAGACAGATTGGAGGCCACATTGTGAATGGTTCTAATAAAACAAACTGAGGGGTTTATATTTTTTCCCAGAGAAAATAGGTATAAAATAGTTTACTGAATTGGTCAATTATAAGGCCAGAACTCCAGGTAAGTCATTAAGCAATTTTGGCAACTTTGGGGAAAATGCATTGGGGCAGAAAGAAGCTTGAGTCAGAGATATTAATTAAGAGTCTGTTGCAATAATTCAAGTGAAAGGTGATAGCTATATGGATATGAAGAAAGATGTGAGAGATAGTATAGAGGTAGAAAAAATAATAAGATTTGTCAACTGATTAAGTCAAAGATGTGAGAGAGGAGTGGGATTGTGAAACTATGAAACTGGAATAATGGTGGTGTTCTCTATGGCAGTTAGAAAAGCTTGGATGAAGTTTTTGGTTTGGGTGAAAGATACTGAGTTTAGTTTTAGACATGTTGAAATTGAGATGCTTCTAAGTCATTCAGTGTGAAATATCCAATAGGTAGTTGATGATACAAGATTGAATCTCAAGGGAGAAATTGGGTCTGGATATATAGATCTGTATAAAGTACAAAGATCTGTATAAGGAATGATAATTAAATTTGTGGGATATGATAAATTCACCAAATTTATCATAGCAGAGCACAGAAAACATAAGAGGTTAGGGACCTACAAGAGCGCTGTGGGAAGCATCAATAGTAGGAGGCATGGTATGGATGGTGAATCAGGAAAGAAGACAGAGAAGTGTAGTTAAACAAATAGAAGGAGAACCAAGATAGTGGTGAAATAGCATGAAACACCAGGGAAGAGTAGGAAGGAGGTGACGGTGGTCCATAGTTTCATCAAAGAGATCAAAAAGGATGAAGACTAAGAAAAGACAATCAAGTTTGGAAATTAAGAGGTAATTGGTGATTTGGAGAAAGTAGTTTCAGCTAAATGATAAAGTTGGAAGCTAGCTGACAAAGAGTTGAGATGTGAGCAGGAAAAAAGAAGAGATAAAATGATTAAACTTTTTAAAGGAAATTTAACTGAGTAAAGGAAGAGCCACATTATCTCAAGCTACCTCTCTGTATGTTTAGACATTCCATATAAAACAAGATATTGTAAACCATGACTCCTGTGATATTCTCCATAGAGATAGACTCCCAGAAGACTTATTTTTATAATTTGTAAAAACTAACCATTATTTGTCTTGGACATTACAGCCCTTGGGTTTTGTTTTGTTCTGCTTTCTGGAGGTGATCTATTAAGTCTTTCAAATGGTATTTTATTTTCTGTGTTCAGAAGTTCTAGGTAGTCCTTTTCCATTATTTCTTTAATTATGGGGTTAAAGATTTTTATCCTGTCTTTATGGAAGATCTATAATTTTTAGATTGTCTCTATGTATCCTGTCTTTGAGATCAGAATATCTCATTTGTATTATGAACATATTTTCTTTTAATGTTACTGGGTTTTTTTTGCTTCTCTTCTTCTAAATTGCCCTTTGCTTCCATATACTTGCATTCCCATTTTATTCTTTCTTTTGTTTCTTTGGTGAGACTTAATATTGGAGATTCCAGTTTTTCTATTGTACCCCTTATTTTTTGCTGTGCACACCATAAATTCTGCTTTCCTAATTCTCATTTCTCTTTCGAACCACTCTGAAGCAGCATGTTGTAGTTTCATCTTCTTTTCACATTCCACAGGGTCTCCTCATTAAGTGTTGGATCATTTTCTTTTGTTTTGCAGTATTCATTTATAGATGCCTGAACTTGTTTAGGTGATCTGAAGGTCATTTTACCTCCTGCTGTTAGTGTTTTCATTGTTGGTTTATCTGTTTATTTTCAAGTTCATTGAATTTTCTGCTTTCTAAGACCTTTAGTAATTTTTTTCTCCCTCTCCCACCCAATTTTTCCCTGTTGGTCACCTTCTGACTCTGCCCCTCTGATGATTGTATTTTTGGGGCCTGGATCTCAAAGCACTTTAGCTTTCTCCCAGTTCATGATCCTAGGTCTCTGTCCCAAATGACTTTTGGGGATATAATAGGACCCAGCTGGATGTTGAGCTCTTTTAAGTTTAATGGAGTGCTACACTACTTTCCTTCCCCCCATCTTTGAGAATCCCTCACTTTCCCTGTGCCCCCCTCCCCTACCTTGCTGGGAGCTGGACAAGACACTAGAACAGGACATAATGGCTTTATGTAACAGTCTGAGCAGATTTCTACAACCTAGATACATGATTATCACAGCTACTAGAGAGAAGGAGGAGAGATCAGGGTATAGGGTTGGGTTTTGCTGTGAGCCCATATGAATCAGGTAATATAGTTTCATTGCCAGTAGCATTGTGTCTGGGGGATGGTTACTGAATGAACTCAGTGTAGCTCATATTTCTTGGGGTTTTTATTTTACTTTATTCATTCCCAGTGTCTTAAATCATGGATTTAAAGCTGAAGTTCCTTTATCTTTGGTACATAATTTCTCTTTTGGAGAGGTTTGAGAGTTTGCAGAGATCAGAGAAAATATCTTGTCCTCCATCTTATTTAATACATGACAGAAAAACCTTTGTCCTCTTGTTTTGTGTCAGATAGATAGTAATTTGGAACCCAGAAATTTGAGCATCTGGAATCTTAGTGGTGGAAGCTTCTAAGTCAAACCCTTGAGAAGAAGCTGCTTGGGGAGAAGGGGAGAAAAATTTGGCCACTAAGCTTCCACCTTAGTCCTGCCTTTCCCTTTTGTCCATAGGAGGATTTTGTGAACTTCAAAGGGCCAGAGGATTTGTCCTACCAGCATCCTTGGAGAGAGCAGAGTCTGGGAACAATGACTGAATTGCGAGCCAAGGATAATCCAGATATAATGAAGAAAAATAGATTGAAGACTTTAGAAGGACCTTCAGAGAAAAAGCTAAACCATACCTGAGGGCAATATCTTGAAGACTCTAGCAAAAGCAATTCCAGGAGCAGTGAGTTCCCGTCCTCCTTCCTTTAGTACATGTATTCTATGCTTGAACCAGTTTTTCTCTGGACTCTGTATGTATTTGTGGGAAAGTATTTTCTAGACTTTTTTGGAGGGAGTGAGTATTTTATACCACAACTGTTTTTACTAGATCACGTTAGTAGATA
>CM053591.1:56700851-56739484 GCA_028646515.1 Pseudochirops corinnae | reverse complement strand
TGTGTTCATAAAGGTACTGGGTCTGTTTTGGCAGGTAGATTCCCAAATATTTTATAATGTCTACAGTAACTTTAAATGAGGTTTCTCTTACTATCTCTTGCTGTTGAACTTTGCTGGAAATATATAGGAATGAAGAGGATTTATGTGGGTTTATTTTATATCCTGCAACTTTGCTAAATTTATTTATTGTCTCAAGAAGTTTTTTACTTGATTCTCTAGGATTCTCCAAGCATATCATCATATCATCTGAAAAGAGTGATAGCTTAGTCTCTTCTTTGCCTAATTTGATTCCTTTGATTTCTTTTTTCTTCTCTAATTGCTACTGCTGACATTGAACAAGATTGAACACTGAACAAGATTGAATAACAGGGGGTCATAGTGGACATCCTTGTTTACCCCTTATCTTATTGGAAATCCTTCTAGCTTGTCCTCATTACATATAATACATGTTGATGGCTTTAAATACATACTACCTATTATTTTAAGAAAGACTCCATTTAGTCCTTTACTTTCTAGTGTTTTTAACAAGAATGGATGTTGTATTTTGTCAAAAGCCTTTTCTGCGTCTATTGAGATAGTCATGTGGTTTCTGCAAGTTTACTTATTGATATGATCAATTATACTGATGGTTTTCCTAATCTTAAACCATCCTTGCATTCCTGGAATAAATTCTACCTGATCAAAATGTATTATTCTTCTGATAATTTGCTGTAGTGTTTTTGCTAATATTTTGTTTAAATTTTTTGCATCTATATTCATGAGGGAGATGGGTCTATAATTTTCTTTCTCCATTTTGTCTCTTCCAGATTTAGGTATCAGTACCATATTTGTGTCATAAAAAGAATTTGATAGGACTCCTTCACCAATTTTCCCAAATAGTTTTTACAGTATTGGGATCAATTGACCTTTAAATGTTTGATAGAATTCACTAGTATATCCATCTAGCCCTGGAGACTTTTTCCTAGGGAGTTCACTGATGGCTTGTTCAATTTCTTTTTCTCAGATGGGGTTATTTAAGTAATTTACTTCCTCTTCAATTAATCTGGGCAACTTATGTTTTTGTAAATATTCATTCATTTCACTAAGATTGTCAAATTTATCTGCATATAATGGGGCAAAATAATTCCTAATTATTATTTTAATTTCCTTTTCATTGGAAGTACATTCACCCTCTTCATTTTTGATACTCAAAATTTGGTTTTTTTCTTTCTTTTTTTTTATCATATTGACTAAGGGTCTATCAATTTTATTGGTTTTTTCATAAAACCAACTCTTAGTTTTATTTATAATTTCAATAGTTTTCTTACTTTAAATTTTATTAATCTCTCCTTTGGTTTTCATTATTTCTAATTTAGTATTTCAGTGGGGATTTTCAATTTGTTCTTTTTCTAGCTTTTTCAATTGCATGCCGGATTCATTGACCTCCATTTTCTCTAATTTTTTCATTTATGCATTAAGGGATATAAAACTTCCCCTAAGAACTGCCTTTGCTGCATCCCACAAGTTTTGGTATTCTGTCTCATTATTGTCATTCTCTTGAATGAAGTTACTGATTGTTTCTATAATTTTTTGTTTGACCCACTCATTCTTTAGGATTAAATTATTTAGTTTCCAATTAGTTTTTTGTCTATCTTTCCATGGCCCTTTATTGCCTATAATTTTTATTGCATCATGATCTGAGAATGATGCATTTAATATTTCTGCCTTTCTATACTGAATTGTGAGGGTTTTGTGTCCTAGTATATGGTGAATTTTTGTGTATGTGCCATGTACCAGTGAGAAGGTATATTCCTTTTTATCCCCATTCAGTTTTCTCCATAGATCTGTCATGTCTAGTCTCTCTAAAATTCTATTTGCCTCTTTAACTTCTTTCTTTTTTATTTTGAGGTTAGATTTATCAAGTTCAGAGAGGGGGAGATTGAGCTCCCCCACTAATATAGTTTTGCTATATATTTCTTCCTCTAATTCCCTTGACTTTTCCTCTAGGAAATTTGAGGCTATACAGCTTGGTGCATATATGTTAAGTAATGATATTGCTTCATTCTCGATGGTGCTTTTTAGCAGGATTTAGTTTCCTTATCTATTTTAATTAGATCTATTTTTGCTTTTGTTTTGTCTGAGATAAGGATTGCTACCCCTGATTTTTTTACTTTATCTGAGGCATGATATATTTTACTCTAGCCTTTTACCTTTAACCTGTGTGTATCCCCCTGTTTCAGATGTGTTTCTCGTAAACAGCATACTGTAGGATTATGGTTTTAAATCTATTCCGCTATCTGCCTCTGTTTTATGGGAGAGTTCATCCCATTCACATTCACAGGTATGATTACTATCTGTGTCTTTCCCTCCATCCTGTTTCCTCCCATGTTTATGCTTTTGTTTTTCCCCTTCTCCCTTTCCATTCTTAAGGGTTTTCCTTTTGACCACCACCTCCCTCAGTATTCCCTTCAAAGTTCTTTTTGAGCTCATCTAGGAATGTTTTCTGTGCCTGAGACCAGGTTGTAGTCCCTGTTAGGGCTTCATCTGTGAGTGTGGAGTCAATACTCTCTCCTTCTGAGTTTGATTCCTCCCTCTCACCATAATGAGATTCCAGAGTCTTTGTCTTTGTCTTTGTAGCCTGCTTTCTTCCCATTTTGAGGCAGGAACTTAGCCAGGCCCTTCCTCCAGGTTCCTAAGTTTTTACTACTTAAAATTTTCTTCTGGGGCAATAATTACTGTTTTGTCAGGTGGGAGGGGGAATGGAGCAGCCAGAGTTTACTTTTCCATCTTGGTCCCTGAAAGTTGAGATAGGAGGTTTTTTAATTTCCAGGCTGTGGATGGGTAGTGCTGGGAGTAGCTGCTGCCCCTGCCGTGGGCCTTGCCTTTGTCTCTTACCCAGCTCAGTCTAATCCCCCATCATGTGGTGATAGGCCTGGGAATGGCCCTTGTGGTTGGTGGATCAACAGGCCTTGTCTTGGGGCCTCTAGGGCTGTGTTGGTGGGACCTGCGTCGGCCTATGTTTATCTTTATCTTTTGGATAAGTTTCTTAAACTTTTGTGCCGTGTGGCATGGTGCAGGGTCACGTGCAAGTATTCCATCTCCCCTTGGCAATTTTTCTAGTTCCAAAGCAATGTTACTTCCAAGGATGTCAATAGATATATCAGAGTTCATTATTTCTGCATCAGCACTAGATTTTCAGGACCATGGAAGTACAAATTACCTCAAACTCTTCTTTGGGTGGATGTTTTACCATATGATATAGATGCCAAGAATTTCTTCTGACAATGATTTAGATATCCACCTGAATGAAAAAGTGAGTTTCACCTGTAAAATTTATCCTTTCTTAAACTTCAGTACTCCAATCGTTGTGTTGCCTTGTCATTTGTCTTTTTTCTTTATAGTAACAGCAGCTGTCAGTTTTGTTTTGTTGTGTTTTAATTGTTTAAATTTAATTTAATAATTCTTGTTGTTGTTCTTTGAGTTTCTCAAAACCTGTGCTGCACTTTAGAGGAATCAGTCACAACTCATCAAGCTTCCAAGTGCCTCTAAAGGTCTTTTCTTGTTTTATGAGGATTAATTGTACTATTTTGGAGCAAAAGTTTGTCAGTTCTTGGTATGGTTTTTCATTTTAAATTGCATGAACTTTGGTTGGATTTGTCTTATTTCATTGTGGGCTGGAATGATCCATCTCAGCCCAGTGGCCTATCTAGTACCACTTGACTGATGTGAATTGTCTGCCCTGGAGCAAGGATCATCTGGGACAGGTGAGGAGAATCTATGCATAACCAAATTTCCAATCAATTTCTAGGGGACAATTAAAGACTATCAATGCATGCTCCAGAAGCAGGGTGGGAGTAATGCACTTGAGTGGAATGCCCTAAAGGGACATATGTAGTTTAGAGACTATACTTGATGTACCTAATTTTCTCTCATCCATAGCTTCTATAGTATTTGTTTTTTTTTAATTTCTTTTATTTTAATTCATGTAATAAAACAAACATTTCCATAACATAGTATAATAAAAGAAAATTGCACATGAAACTATAATCTATTATGTACAACTTGCTATTACTTTTAAATACATCACAAAGTTATGATGTACATTTCTTTTTTCTTCCCTCCCCCCCCCAGAGATGGCTATCTTTAAACACAAATAGGTATGCATGCATACACACACATACACATATATATATATGTACATACATATATATATGCACACATGGATATATATACATGTGTGTGTGAAATTCTTCTAATACATACTTCCATTAGTCCAGTGGTTCTCAACCTTCCTAATGCCATGACCCTTTAATACAGTTCCTCATGTTGTGGTGACCCCCAACCATAAAATTATTATTGTTGCTACTTCATAGCTGTAATTTTGCTACTGTTATGAATCATAATGTAAATATTTGGTATGCAGGATGTATTTAAATTGAACATCACCCACAGGTTGAGAACCGCTGCATTAGCCCTTTATCAGTTCCGGGATGTAGATAGCGTCTTTCTTCATATGTCCTTCATTGTTAATTTGGGTATTTATAATAATTATTTCTAACAATAACTGAAGCACCCTAAAGGAGATATCACCTAGGGGTGCTGGGCTTAAAATGTTTGGCTTTCCCTCATCAATAGCTGTTGTAGTTATTATAACAGTTATTGAAGGAAATTCTTTAATAGCTCCAACTTTCACACATTTTTTGGAGTACTACAGATTCTTAAAACTACAGAATTAAACACTCAATGAAATATGAATATGTCATGAAAACCAGGAATCATCTGGCAGAGCACTAACTAAACTGGAGAAACCAGCTCAGTTTGGCTTTATCTGACCAAGGTTATACATTTTGAGTCAGTCTCTTGTCGGTAGAAGAATACACACATACCCTTTGCTGTCACAAAAGAAAATCATGTCAAAATGGTTGCTCGTCCCAAGTAATCTGTACACCACTTTCCCTAAAATTGAATCACTGCTGGCAAGGAAGAGAAGAATGTTATCACCTAGAGAATATCTAACAAATCCCTTTAGGATTAGCTTCTATCTACACACTCTGAAGGAAATATTACCATGCTCAAACAAGGCACAAATAAGATAAATAGGATTTGGATTCAAAGTCACCTCAATAAATTGGTGAGTAATCAAGGGGGAAAATAGAAGGTAATTTGTTAGGAATCACTGTCCAGTAGGGGGTATACAAAGCCTAGGAGCACAAGATAAGGTAGGAATAAGTGTTATCATGGCATCAAAATTTCTGCAGTAGATGAGAAGATGGTAACAAGCCAAGAAAATAACACTGTAGCTAGGAAGACATAGGGAGAAAGTTTATGGGAATACAAATATGGATATCATGTTACACAAAGATGGTAAAAATGTCACACATAAAAAGCACTTAATGGATGCTGAATTTAATTGAATAGTTGCTGAATCAAATTTAAAAAAAATATTTATCGAGGGCCTAGTCTACAAGAATAAGATTCGATCTCTACCCTCAAGGAATCTGCAGTCACAGGTACATAAAACATGTATTTTTTTTTACTTTAGCATTTTCTTAATAATTTAAATAATAAGACAAGACATTATATGGTTAAATATAATTATTTATACTTAATTTATATTTTATATGTATAATTATATATGTATATATATTTAACTTACATATAAATATTCAGAGAAGGAGGAAACATAAACAACAGCCTGGGTGGGAAACCTGCAGCCTCGAGGTCACATGTATCCCTCTAGGTGCTCACATGTGGCCCTTTGACAATCCAAAGTTCACAGAACAAAACACTTTAATAACAAGAATCATTCTATAAAGCTTGGATTCAGCCAAAAGGCTGCATCCAAGGGCCTAGAAGGCCACATGTGGCCTCAAGGCCAGAGGTTCTTCACCTCTGAACAAGAGAGATTGAGAAAAGCTTCATGGGAGAGATGTGACTGAATCCAGATCTTGGCAATGGGAAGATTTGGAAGGACAGAGAGGAGAAGGAAAGACCTTTTTGACAGCAGAAAATTGCTGAACAAAAGCAAAAAGTTGGGAATGAGCAATATGTATTTGAGGGAAAAATAGGAGAGTGACATGACAGAGACAGTTCTTGGACTAGAGAGAAAAGGGAAATTAAAAAAGGAGATTTCACAAGATCAAAGAATCTCAGAGTTTGAAGGCAGGTCAAAGAACACCTAGTCTGATTGTATTTGACTAAGAAATCTCTGTAACATGGCATCTCATCTATTCACTACCTGAAAACTTCCAGGAATGCAAACCTACTATATACTGTTTCACCTTTGTATAGCTAGAGGTGATAACAAGTTTTACAAATTACACAAATTATAATTTGTTTTAATGTGATTTTATATAACTGAAATATTATTTCATATAATTATTATTTGATGTAATTGTAATATTTACATAATTATTATTTTATACAATTGTAATACAAAATTATAAACTAAATCAAAATGAAATTTGCTTCTTGACACCTCCTACTTGCTTCCCCTAGTCCTGTTCTCTGGAGCCAAGAAGTCTAATTCACCTTTCACCAGTACAGACCTTCAGATAATTGTTGGGTTTCCCAGTAAACCAGCAGTTCTCAACCTGTGGGTCACAACCCCTTTGGTGGTCGGACAACCCTTTCACAGGGGTCACAGGAATCACCTAAGACCGTCAGAAAACACATATTTCTGATGGTCTTAGGAACTGAGACAGCGTTCCTCGATCCGTCTCCAGGTGAGTCCGCCCACATGCAGATATGCCCACATACGAGTATTAAAAGGATGGCGGCATTTGAAAAGTTGAGAACCACTGCACTGAGCCTCTCATATCTAGAATGACCAATCCCACTTCCTTAGACCTATCCTGTGTGGGCATGGTTTCAAGTACCCCCACCATTCTAGTTCCCTTCCTCCAGTTGTACCAGCACTTGTCAATTTCTTTCCTTAAATGAATTGTGCAAAAGTGAATGCAAAGTTGTTGGGGGTAGTGTTTGTTGCACAGAACTTTAAACAGTAGACTGAGGAAATGGGACTTTCATCTACGTACAAGAGTCAGTAATTCATGGTTTGTGAGCGGATGATATTAAGTGGTTGAATCAGTATATGATCAATGAAAGCAGTATTTTAGGTAGGCTGACCTGGCAGTGTTATAGGGGTAACAATAAGCAGTAGAGAACTTAATGTACATATTAGTAAATAATAGAATGGGTTACTGGGATGTTGCAGAATGTTTTTCTCAGAAGACCTTTCTTTACAATAGTGTTGTTCATAGTGTAAAATTATTTAAAACTATTAAAATGATTTCTTCCAAAGGCAAGAGGACAGAAGAGATGGTGACTCGGGGTCCTTTATAGTCTAAGATCCCCTGGATCTGTGACATTTTGGAAAAAGGACAACTCTGATCCTTCAAAGAAACAAGACTCTCCAGAACTATATCATAATGGCTTTTTTTGAAAGTCAATTAGTAATCTTGTAAAAAATATATATTAATAACTTATAGTTACTAAAATGTGGGGATTTTCATATTTGATATTAAATGTGTAATCTATTCCTTCTTTTTCTTAACCTACAAATGAAATACTATTGGTGTAAATAGATAATGTTCATTGACAAGCCTCTGAAGAAAGTGATCGTACCCATACAAACAGTAGCAGTCAGAGCATAAAATTCTCTATGGTAACCAAGTGAGGAGAAATCACAAGTGTTATGTGTAGGCAGGAGTTGTCAATGTCAGTCAAACAATAAATGAAGACATTTTAAATAAGCATTGCCTACTTGCAACTGACAACCCCATGCCTCCTGGGAAATTTTAGCAAAGAGCTGGAGTGATAGTCACTTGATGTTACCTGGATTTAAAAAGCTCCCAGTTTTTATAACCACAGGTGACACATCTGTCCAAAATGAAAACTTTGTGTCTAGGTACAAATTTTGGTCAAGGACCTAAATATGCTGAAAATAAATCCAACTTTGCCATTTTTCCCCAAATATTTGAAAGGTAGAAGAATAACTGGACTTATTTTTCAGCCCTAGATGGAAGAACCAAGAACAAGGAGTATTCCTTACACAGAAGTGGATTCAAATACAAGAAGCATGAGAAGGTAAACATGGAAAAGAAATCCTAAGGAACTTATCAAAGTTTAACTATTTACATGCCTACATGGAAAAATGACAAATGTAACTTATGAAACTTTTCTCAGTATGAAGATAGTTGAAGGTAATAGAAATGTGTGTGTGTGTATATGTGTGTATGTATATATACATACACATATGTCTATATGGGAGGGCATATGTGCTTATGAATACATATGTGAGTGTATGTATATATGTGTACAGATATGCACAGACAGAAGACACAGGATAAATTGAATAGGAACAGATGACATTTTAAAAAGTGAAATTGAGAGGTGGAAGAGGAATATAATGAGAGGAGACAGGGAGAGATGGAATGGGGTTAATTGTCTCATATAGAAGAAGCAAGGGATAACTGCTACAATGGAGGGGAAGAACAGGAAGGCAAAAGGGAATGGGTCAATCTTACTCCCATTGAATTTGGCATGGGGAGGGAATGAGATAGACTCTAAATTGGGTATCTCACCCTACAGGAGAGTAGGGGGAAAGGGGAAGAGAGGGCAGATGTTGGAAGGGAGGGCAGCTTGGGGGGAGAGGGTTGTTAGAAGCACAGTCTTATGTAAAGGGACAGGGACAAAGTAGAGACTAGAACAACTGGGGGGTGGGATAGGAAGGAGGGAAATATAGTCAATCTTTCACAATATGTCCATTGTGGAGATGTTTTGTGTAACTACACATATACAGCCTGTATTGAATTGCTTTTCTTTCCAGTGGGGCCAGGTGACAAGGGAGGAAGGGAAAGAATCTAGAATCTAAAGTTTTAAAATCAAATTTTATGTGTATATATACATATACACACACACATAATTAATATTATTATTTATATGCAACTGGGAAATAAGATATACAAGCACTGGGGTGGGGAAATCCATCTTGCCCTACTGGAAAATCAGAGGAGTGATGGGGGAGGATATAGGGGAGAGCAAATTGGGGAAGGAGGTATGCAGTGGGAACACTGTTTTGGGGTGATGGATAGGGGAAAGAGGAGGAGAAAATTTGTAACTCAAAATTTTGTGGAAATGAATGATGTAAACTAAAATAAACAAAAGCTAATTTAAAAAAAAGAAATTACTTCCTTACAATTTAATCTATCCAGAAAAGGAATGGGCTGCCTCAGGAGAAATTCAATTCCTTGTTACTGGAAGTCTTCAGGTGAAGATTATATGAGGATTTGTTAGTGATGTAGGAGAGACTGATTCATGCTTCTAGTAAAAGCTGAAATAAATGGGTACTAAGGTTCTTTCCAATTCTGATACCAGGAGTCTATGAAATTTATCTTTTACTTGTGTGTAGGGAGAAGAGCACAAAAAACAGATTATGCTATTTAAGTCATATATAATATCTCATCAATACAGTTCTAGCCAAAGACCTTTTGTTTATATGGGTTATATATCGATGTAACAACAATGCAATATTCATAACACCCATAGTGACTGTAAATATGCTGGTGTAGTTGTGAATCACAAATTATAACAGGCTCTCAACATGGAGGACAGAGCCAAAGAATTTATTCAAATATCAGGAAACAAGTCCCAAAACCAGAAAGTCAAAACCATTTAGTAGCCCCAAAGTTGGTACGCATAGTTAATGCAGTGAACACCCACATTCCCAAGCCTTCAAAGCAAAACAGGCTCCCTCAGGCAAAGATCCTCCTCTCCTCACTCATGGTAGCTGCTCAGCTTCCATGCTGCTGGCTCCCAGAAGTTACAGCTCTCACCAGTTCTTGTTCCCAGCAGTTCTCAGCAAAGATCTTCAACAGAAGTTCTGGCTGGCTCTCAGAAGAAGTTCTTCCACCACCAGTTCAGTTTAAAAATCTCTTTCCTGCCACACCACCCTTCCTACTGCATCAACAAGTTCATCCCACTGTGGGATTCACAAGTTCTGGGTCTCAATACTTGACATAATTATGAACTTGAAACCAAGCTCCAAGCACCCACAAGCTCGCCAATACAAGGGGCATGGAAGATCTTCAAACCCCATTACCATTACAATCTATTGCTATTTACCTTCTCAGAAATTAAATTGTCTTGGTAGTATTGTGAAAATAATTTTCACCTTGTATACCACCTAAAAGGGTCACACAGACCCTCAGATCCCCAGGCCACATTTTGAGAACCACTGGATTAGAAGAAAATCATGTGTCTCTAGGACACCTGAAGGTAGAGGCTAGAAAAGAGAGACTTCACCCACATGGAGGTGAGGACCAGAGAGACAGAGTACGGTAGTTTTCCCTTTCTCCCACTTCCCAAGGACTATGAGGGCATGTTTGCTCCCTGAGGGGGGAGGATTATATGGTTTCATCTTTATAGCCTTAATGAGTTGCACATAATAGGTATGTAGTTGTTGAACTGAATTGAGTTAATACAATGTTAATATCTACCCTTTAGGATAGCAGGGCTTAGAAAGGGCATGTGTGGACATTCTTCGCAGATTCCAAATAATCTAATATTAGATAAAAATGCCTCATCCAAACTGGAAAGATGACTTTCCAGTCATTCTCAGTATAAAGATCTGATTGTGCAGTGTCCCCAAAACTGAACCAATGATAACTGAGAAGACTTTTGTAAACAAGTACTGTTATCTGGGCTATGTGTATGTTCTGATGTTCTCATTCATATCTAGGCTATACTAGAGATTTCCTCTACCATCCTGAAGCCTAGAGTTATGATCTAGCCTAGTTATGATCTAGTTATGATCTAGTCAAGTCTTCCTCCAGTCTTGGAATTCACACATTGGAAATGTACCCTTCCCTTTTGTGCTCTCCTTCTAATTGGATACCTTCTCCAAGAACCTCCAATTAGGGAGGGCGCCCAGACCAGCCATGTCTCATTCTTCTCCAGGCTGCACTACAGACTTCCTCTACCATGTTCCCTCCTCCCCCTCACGCTGGGTACCTTTGTTCTATACTGGGTAGATGTAAAGTAATCTCAGAAGGAAAGCATTAACAGTGAGGTGAGGAAGGGGCAGAGAGAGGGAAAGGAAGGGGA
This sequence comes from Pseudochirops corinnae, assembly GCA_028646515.1. Taxonomy (NCBI): domain Eukaryota; kingdom Metazoa; phylum Chordata; class Mammalia; order Diprotodontia; family Pseudocheiridae; genus Pseudochirops; species Pseudochirops corinnae. The sequence continues at coordinate 56,728,399 of CM053591.1, read as the reverse complement.
AAGTCCAGGAAAGGTCTCTTGGAGAAGTTAACCTAAAAAGTGAGAGTTATTTTTCCTTTGTACCTCTAAGTAGACAATACAAATATGGTAGAAGAATATAAGGCATACTTTGGACATATGGAAATGTAAGTTCCAGACCACAGAAATAAAGTGAATATTGCAATAAAGCTAATCACACAAATGTCTTTGTTTCCAATGTGTATAAAGGTATGTTTGTGCTATATTGTAGTCTATTAAGTATGCAATAGCATTATGTCTAAAACAGCAATGTACATATCTTAATTAAAAAATACTTCATTGCTAAAAAAAAAATGACGCTAACCATCATTTGAACCTCCAGTGAGTCATAATTTTTTTTTTGTTGTTGGTGGAGGGTGTTGTCTTGATGTCGATAACTGTTGACTGAGCAGGGTGGTAGTTGTTGAAGGCTGGGGTGGCTGTGACAATTTCTTAAAACTAGAAAACAAACTTTGCCACATAGATGGGTTCTTCCTTTTACTTGAACACTTAGAGGCCATTGTAGGCTTATTAATTGTTCTAATTTAAATGTGAGTCTCAGGCAATAGGGAGGCCCAAGGAGAGGGAGAGAGATGGGAAACAGCTGGCCAGTGAAGAGTCAGAACACACAATATTTATTGATTAAGTTTGTTTGGGCATGTTTTGTGCAATCCCAAAACAATTACAATAGTAACATCAAAGATCACTGATGACACATCACCATAACAGATAAAATAGCAATGAAAAAAGTTTGAAATACTGTAAGAATTGACAAAATGTAACAGAAAGACACATGTGAGAACATACTGTTGGAAAAATGGCATCAATATATTTGCTCAACAAGGTTGCCACAAAATTTTTGATTTGTAAAAAAAAAAAAAACTATCTGTGAAGTGCAAAAAAGCAAAGCACAATGAAATGAAGTATGCCTGTATACAAATTAGAAAAAAAGTCCCTGTGTTACAGCAAGTTAATGATCATGTGTGTTGTTCTGAATGCTGTTGATATCCAAAAAGCTATACTGCAACAGTGAACAAGAAGATGACACAATGGAAGGTGATTAAAAAAAAACAACCCCTTGACAGAGGATTGATTTGGGATTACATTTGGAGAGAGAGAGAGAGAGAGATGATAGATAGATAGTGATAGAGGTACACACACATATATATGTGTGTGTGTATGCATGTGTGTATGTATGTCCCAGGTTGCCTTGCTTCCAAGAAGCTCAGGACTTATTCCATCTTTTTAACAAAGTGAAAGTGAGATCCTTGAGGGGGATTTGTTTTTGTATCTCTAGGACCTTGCATAGTACCTGGTATATAGAAAACACTTATTAAATTGAACTGAAGTGAAATGAGAAAAACACAAACTAGTATTAAGAATGATTTTGAAGGGCGGCTAGGTGGCACAGTAAATAGAGCACCAGCCCTGGAGTCAGGAAGACCTGAGTTCAAATCCGAACTGAGACATTTACCATTTACTAGCTGTGTGACCTTGGGCAAGTCACTTAACCCCGATTGCCCTGCCCTTCCTCCTCCAAAAAAAAAGCAAAAAAAAAAAAAAAGAATTTTTTGAGAGAATAACTTAGAGATCTTTCTGAGGACAATACTCATTCAACCTTATATCCTGTACTACCTTCACCTTCATTTATACCTCTCTCTATAGCTACATTTCATCTTATCTCAATATCTGATCTTCATAGCCCAGATGACAAAGTAATCAAGAAACATTTATGAAAGATCTGCTTATGTTCCAGCTACTAAGCCATATTCAGTATACGTATGTAAAAGCTAAGAGGAGAATATTATATATTTTCGGAAGGTAGGTAGTGCGGTGGATAGAGTGCTGCACCTGAAGTCAGGAAGACTTCAATGGTTTGGTCATGTCTCTGTGTGAACCTCACAATATACTGACCTTGGGCAGATCCCCTAACCTTAGGCAAGTCAGTGCTGATCAAGCCTTACTGAAGAAGCTTCACAGACTAAGTATTCAGCACCTGCTGAATACTTTGCCACAACAATTTCACTCTTTATCTGAGAGGCCCAAATGTATTGATAGATATACTTTTACATAGAGAGTAGACAAGAGATTTCCTTTTTATGGGAAGACTCCTTGTTGAGGAAATTCCCCATATCAATGCAAATAGAAATCTGTTGTACAAGTCACAGTCATAGCCTGTGATAAATGGCTTGCTAGGCTGTGTCAGAGGTGGTGGTTGAGTCTACTTCTTCTTGACTTTGAGATCAGCCTTCTAGTTAGTGCCCCATATTGCCATGTATCATAGATGTGATCCTTAGCATGACGTAACATAGGGACTTTTTTCTAACTTGTATACAGGCATATCTCATTTCATGATGTATACACAAATATATACACATAGATATATGTGTACATTATACACACATACATATACATTCACACATGTATGTAAATGTTTGCTGTTCACTTGTTCAATCGTGTCTGACTCTTTGTGCCTCCATGGACAATAGCGTGCTAGGCCCTTCTCTCTTCCACTATCCCTCCAAGTCCACGTCCATTGTTTCCATGACACTATCTATCCATCTCATCCTCTGCCATCCCCTTTTTCCTTTTCCCTTTGAACTTTCCCAACATCAGAGTCTTTTCCAATGAGTCCCATCTTCTCATCATGTGACCCAAGTAATTAGGCTTCAGCTTCAGTATTTGACCTTCCAGTGAATAGTCTGAATGAACATAGACATATTCATGTGAATGAAAGGTAGTATAGTAGTAGAGAGTTGGCCTCAGACTCAGGATTCAAGTTCTTCTAACACACTTAGCAAGTCTAGCAATGCCCCAGGCAACTCTCTAAGACTGTAATTTGCACAGAAGCTACCAACCTGCATCACAGAGGAAGTTTCTCTCTACCCTCACAGTTCTGGTGTAAGTATGCATGCTCACATATATGTATGTATTCATGCATGTATGTGTATCTGTGTACACATATATATGCATATACATGCATATATAATATTGTATCAAATATGTTTTATATACACATGCATATTTTAAGCACATGCACATATACTATCTATATACATAACCACACACATTATAATTATGATTCATTTATTTATTTGACCTCCACAAAGTACATGTTCTTAAGAGACCTACTTATTCTTTTAGCGAAAACAAGATGTTTTCAGGAAACCTTGGAATCCCACTGAAGGAAGTGGCTTACTGGGTACGCTGGCCAGATCACCAGATGTGATTGGCCTTTAAGGAGTAGATACAAGAGGAATGACTGTCATGGAGGGGTTGTTTTCATTATCAGTAGTTCTCTCTTCTCTTTTGCCACAGAGAGCCATTTCTACTGGGGTGGGGAACTTGCAGCCTTGAGGCCACATGTGGCCCTCTAGATCTTCAAGTGTGGTCCTTTTGGATCCAATCAAAGGGCCTCAGTTCAGGATCTAGATGGTCATAAAGGCTGCACTTGAGGATCTAGAGGGTCACATGTGGCCTTGAAGCCACAGGTTCCCCACTCTTGGCTCTGCCAGTCAAACCCCATTCTTTTTTTTCTGGACCAGCAGCCAAAACGGCAGCATGAGAACTGATGGACCTGGAGGCAAGAGAGACTTGTATATGAATTCTGACTCTGGCACTCACTAGCTCTCCAATCACAGACTGCTAACCTCCTTGTGCCTAGATTTAATTATCAAGAAAAATGACAATACCTAGAGTATTCACTTCACAGGTTGTTGAAATCATCATACGAGATGATATATGTAAAGCACTCTAAATCTTTAAATACTACATAAATATCAGACACTATTAAAGGTGAGATAATATCATAATTTACATAATTCTTTCTGTCTTCTAACAATCTTTTTATCATGTCAGCAAAAACCATTGCCTCAAACACTAGGCAATACATCAGGCAGTGTTCAGTGTGCATTGTAGGCCAGTCACTGTTCTAACGTGATAAAAAGGAAACAGTGCCTGCTCTCAATGAGTTTATACCCTTTTTTTGAGTTTATATTCTAGTAGTGGGAAAAAACATGAATATATGAAATATATTTATGCATAGTAAGTGATGGTAATGACAGAGGAAATTAGCAGTTGGGGGAATCAGGAAAAGCCTCTAAAAAGAGGGTTGTGCTGTGATTTGGAGAAAGTAAATGAGGGGAAAGTTCCTTAAGGAAAAGGGGAGACTGCTCTTTCTTTACAGACATTATAGGCAAGGGGACAACCTGAATACGGTAAGAAGAAACAGAAGGTTATTTACAAGCTGCAAGAAAGTAGGCCAGTTTTTCTGAAAGCTTGAGTGCACGAGGGGAAGCAAGGGGGTGTGATGAGCCTGGAAATATGGATGTAGAGGTTGGAGTGAGATTGTGAACAACCTCAAATGCCAAATGAAGGAGTTCATATTTAATTCTCAAAACAATTGCAGAATGAGTGGGATTTCTTGAGGACAAGAGTGATGTGGTCAGATCTGTACTTCATTAATATCATTTTTGTCAGTTGTGGAGAGGATGAATTAAAGAAGGGAGCGGCTTGAGTCAGGAAGAAAAATTAGGTGAAAATAACAAATAGCCAAGATCTAGCACATAGTAAAGACTTAATACACACTTTTAATTCATTCATTCATGGTAAGAGGTCTGAGGGTCATTTGAGAAGAGAGAAAGTGACCGAGGTGATAAATGTAAGAGGAGGTAAGAATCAACAAGACTTGGCAATTGATCTTTTCTAGTGTGTGAGAGATAACGAGGAGTCAAAACCAACTTCCAATGTGAATCAAAGTGACTATAAGGGTGAAGTCCCCCTTTAAATAGACATTTATACTTATCCTTAATCTTATGGAAAATTTCCTCTTACGGTCACTTTCCATTCACCTTCCTTCCTTTTCTCATTAGGTAAAGTCTAGTTTGGAACTGATCATGACCATTGTGTGGAAAAGGGTTTGTTCTATTTGTTAAGATTTCACTCAGGATTTATGGGTTATTGGCAGCACATTCAGCTTTGTAATTCTCAAAGTGGGGGGAGGAGGAGTGAAAGACAGTGCTGGAAGGAGAATATAAGAAATTTAAGGGTGGAGATATAAAATTCTTCTCTAATCCCACATCTAAAATTTCTTCTTTTTTTTTTTTGGTCATTGACTGAAATACAATATTCGCCCTAGAGACACATTGGATTTATATGAGAATACAACACATTTTTTTTTTGAGTCTGAAAAGAGATCTGGACACAAAGAGGACTAGTGTGCTGCATTATTAATGGGAAAGCATTTTCCATTTTATTAGGAGCACCTGCATGCTTTAAGCTTCACTGAATGGTGAGTTTTGCCAGAGGACAGATTGAACCACCCAGGTTCTCATGAGTACTATGAACCAGATTGTCCAAGGAGGGCTCATCAAATGTGAAATTAACAAGAAGACTATTTCCAAAGCTTTGAGTGGAAGGCAGGTGCAGCTTTTGGAAAATGTAGCATTATAAAATATGGGTTCTGCCCCAGAAGTTGCCTAGGTATCAGGCGATATGTGGACACCATGGACAGCAAGCACATGTAATTTAATGTAGACTTGAGTATTCTTCTGTAAAAACAGATACTAAAAAATTAAAGACATTGAGATACATAAAGGTGAATTGACTGCATGCATCCTAAGTAGACAGCCCAAGAACTTGAGTTCAAGTCTTTTGACTTCCAGTCCCCATACCATGCTTTCTGTGAACGAGTGCTTCTCAAACTGTGAGTTGTGATCCCATACGGGGATGTATACCTGAACGTGGGGGTCATGAAGAATGTATCTACAGTAATTTTGTAATGACAAAAAATGTATTCAAAATCAAACACATAATGAATCTGAGGTGTTTCTGGCAGTGCTTGCCCATTTTCCATCACATGACTTCAGTCCAGCCTTGGTTCTGAACACACAACATGTATACGTTGTACTGCTCATGCTGTCATGCCACGCAGCACCAACAAACATTGCCAGAAACACCCCAGCTTAGATTTGAGATCATTGCATATTATGAATTGCAGCATTTTTACTGTACATAAAACGTTTTCTGCTTTTACAGAAACACAATAGTTTAATTAAAGAAAATAAAGACTTTTAATATTTTACTACCATCATTCCTCAGCATCTAAGTATCAAATTAGTATATCTTTGGATTGTATTGTGTTGGAATGCTTGATTTAAAAATTGCTGTTATTTCCTTCTTTTATAGAAATAGCAATCTTTAAAGTCAAACATTTTAGCAGAATATAATTTATAGAAACATAAGCGTTTAATTGCAAGTAAAGGCAAAAGCCCTTTAATATTTCTCCATCATTACCACTGTCTGTATGTAAGTGTGAATATCAGGGTTTTTTTTAATTAAGCACAAACAAACATAATTTCATAAACTAAAGCTAGTAGTTATTTGAGAAATTATTAGCAATATTTATATTTTAGGACAAAATTTTTTGGTTATAGATAAGTGGCTAAATTTAGACAGAAGAGGTAAAAATAATGATGACAATGCCACAGAGTCTTTGTTACCAGGTTGTAGTACACCTGAAATGACAAGAAAAAGAAAATACATTGAATCATTGTTGCAATATGGATTTACTTCTAATAATGATGATGGTGTGGAAAAACATCTTTGCCCCCTAGGAGCTTTCCCTCTTTTACTGGGAGGAGACAATATATACTGCTAAGAAAATTCAGGGGATATCCCCAATTGTCTTGACCTATGTCTTGCCACTGTACTCCCATGACTCTGGAGGAGAGAGTGAGGCTGATAACTTTGCACAACTCTGCCTCACTTAAATCCAATTCACTTGCAAGTCAAGACACCACCCTCCTAATGTCATTGGTCCTCTTGGAGAATAAAAGTTGAACAACAATCTGTGGGTAATAGTAGCTGCCCTCTGAGGATCCAAGAAGCCAGTATGAGTTGGGCAATGCTATTATTTCTTCCCCCTCCTCCTCCTCTTCTTCCTCTTCTTCTTCTCCCTCTGTCTGTGGGGAGTCATACCCTTATATGTGGGTACTTTGTCCAAAGGAATATAAATGTTGATCACTTATACTTTACAAGCTATCTTGAGACTTGGGGGCTAGATTTTTTTTTCTTCCCTGTTTATTTGTTCTATCATTAAAAAAACTGGAACAATTAACTCCTTTGTCTCGTGTAGTTTTCACTTATGATTTCTTGAAATATAGCTCTGAAAAACCAGGTTTTGATAAAGCCCATTGTGATTCACATGGAGCTACTCGACTATGCCTTTAAAGTCAAATCACTCTGGCTCTCACTGATGGTCCAATAATAGGTCCCAATGAACACTTGTTCATCGTTTGAGTTTTGATGACTCAGCGTGAATGTAAATAGCAATTATTTCTGTTCTGGACAGAAACTCTGAGGGTCTTCCCTTCCCAGATTAATTCTTTTATGAAGACAAACTAGACCATCTTTTGCCTCAGTTCTTACCTAGCTTTTAACTACTGAGTGGGCATCACTTCAGACAAATTGATACATTAGAAAGACCTTAGGTTACAAACAAGGCCTTCCACTGCATACGGGACCATCCCCAGTTGTCTTGACCTATGTCTTCCCACTGGACTCCAATGACTCTGAAGAAGAAAGTGAGGTTGATGACTTTGTGCAGCTCTACCTCACTTAAATCCAATTCACTTCCAAGTCAAGACATCAACCATCCTGATGTCATTGGTCCTTTTTTAGAACAAAGGACAAACAACAAGTAAATTCAAGATAATTTGAGGAAAGAGAATATTGACAACTGGGGAATAAGGGAAGATTTCAAGTAGGAGTTGGTACCTGAACTGATTCTTTGAAGAAAATAAGGATTCTGAAAGTTGAAGCCAAGAAGGGTATACATCAAGAAAGAGAAATATTTTGTGTAAATATAAGCAAGTTAGAGGTGGGAATGTTAAGTAGGGAGAACAGTAGTCCATTTTGACTGCAATACAGAGATTTGAAGTCAGAGATTTGAAAGGTAGGTTGGAGCCAGATGTGGAGGGACTTTAAATATCAAATTGAAGAGACTATATTTTATCCCACATGAAATGGGGAACTAATGAAGATTTTTGAGCAAAAGAATGGTAATATAAGACCTGGGGTTGGGGAAAATAATTTTGACAACTGTGTAGAGAATTCATTAGAGAGAGAAAAAAATAGAAATAAAGAGATAAATCAGGAGGTTATTGCAATCATCCAGAACAAAGGTTGATACAGGTCTGAACAAGTATGAAGGTCATATGAATGGAGAGAAGGGAACAGATTTAAGAGATGGTTATGGAGGGAGAATGGACAAGACTTGGCAAATGATGCAATGCGGGTTGGGAGGAATTGAGAAGGGAAGGAGTCAAGGGAAATTATTTTGATGTATGGAGACTGGAAAAATAAGTAATGAACACACTATCAGTAATCTAGATGTTAGAGTAGGAATTATCATTTAATTATGGAAGCATTTGAGTAAATGCCCCTTCACACATGGATAAACCTCATCTTCACATAAAACATCCAGGGCTTAGATTGCCTCATGTCCTATCTACAGAAGAGACATACTTTTTAATAACTGGAGAACTCCAAGTCCCCTGAATTGGTAGTTGTCAGGCAAATGAAACTATCACCAGGTTTAGATACTAGTCTTCAGATATGAAATTTTCAAAGGTGTATTGAATTGTTATCATGTACCAGGGAAAAATCTCTGATAGAAGATACCAAGTTTTGTATCAGAAGGAGAGCTTAGTGTTGGGGGAGTATGTGGGAAGCAGGGATTGAGGAAGAGTAAACCTATGGGCACTAAATAGCTTGGATTTCTTTACTTGGATCCTTTACTCTAAAGATTTTTGTACCTGGCACCAAGAATCTACTCTGGAGATGAGAAGCCTCAGAGGCCAGACTCTGAGACAAAGGATAAGGACTTTTTCAGTCTTTTTAAAGAGTCAGATAAAAGAGTATGGAGACACATCATTCAAAACTCCCAGTTGTCAGTTTAGCAATTTGGTATTTAAAGTCCCTCCCCATTTGGCTCCAACCTACCTTTCAAATCTCTTACTACACTCTGTATTGCAGTCAAAATGGACTACTGTTCTCCCTACTTAACATTCCCACCTCTAACTTGCTTATATTTACACAAGATATTTCTCTTTCTTGATGTATACCCTTCTTGGCTTCAACTTTCAGAATCCTTATTTTCTTCAAAGAATTAGTTCAGGTACCAACTCCTATTTGAAGTCTTCCCTTATTCCCCAGTTGTCAGTTTAGCAATAAGCTAGTGGCGGTGGACACTGTTTGGCAGTGTCTAAATGAACAGTATTCTTCTGAGTCCTGTGGAATAATATCCAACAGAAGTGATGAGACTAGTGTGTTTGCAGTTCCATGCATCAGAGATTACAAGACTGGTATCAACCTATGGGAACAATTCCCATGCATCACTAGAGGATATCACTCATAAATCCTAAATCACGAAAAATATTAGTTATCCCTCCATGCTCATGCTCTACCCATATTGGGAAATCTTGATCAACCTACAAGACCCAAGAAGTCTTAGTACTTTATCAGGACCCTCTGTTCCTCTGAATTATGACTCAGCCTCCATTTAAGGAGTAGGCAAAGGACAGAAATGTCCTCATTTCCCACCCAGCTACACTCCTTTTAGACTTTTTCCACAATGTCTCCATTTGAAGTACCTCTCCCAACCTTGCTTTTCAGATTTTTTTTATGTTGTCTTCCCTCATTAAATTGTAAGCTCTTTGAGGGTAGGGACTATCTTTCTTTTTCTTATTTGTATCTTTAGCACTTAGTGCAGCACCTGGAATATGATAGCAGCTTAATAAATGTTTATTGACTACTGACTATAAGCAGCTCTGCATTCATTTTCTATTTGTGATCACTCTTCTCAGTGATGCTTGTGGGACAATGCACCAAAGGTTCATGGAACAAATGTTTTATTGCTATTTTTCTTAAGGTGCCATTTTACTAAATGTTTTTGCCTTGAGCTAATTGTTTCCTTTAGTAGACTGCTGAAGGTAAACAGTTTGTTGGAAGCTCCTGGTGGCACAGATACACAAAGTACCACAAACAAAAATATGAGCATCCTCGATACAAATGTGAATTAAATGATTGTAGGATTGTTTGCAGTGACTTGGGACAACTCTATCACCACGAAACACAGCACTTCTGGGATGCATCCTACATATGTAACTTTCTTGGTTGCAAATAGTTCTATTCGTCTAAAACTGGGTTTCAGAATCACTTTTCCATGCATAATGGTAACATTTCAAGTGGAGATGTTAAGACAACATCAAAGCTTGATCTTGCAGTAAATGGAAAGAACAATTGTCAAGACTGACCTCATCTACTTGACCCAACAAATCACATCTACCTGAGGATCTGCTTTACTCTGTGTAATCAATTAGTTCTCAGCTCCAGATATTGAGGAAACAGGTTTTGACAACCAAAAAGAAAACAATGACAGCCACTACAGTGATCTGTTAAGTCAGAGTTCATCTGCCTCAGTGAATAAACTGATGGATATACTGGACTCCCTTGAGGCAATGCCTGATATTTTAATGTCTTCTCATGATAAATCTTTGACAAATCCACTGAGGACTCCACTGCACATGATGGTGTCTCCTGTGCAACAACTGCAAATTCAAAAACATTTTCAATTTCTCTTTTTTGAATAGTGAGAGAAAAATAGTTATTTTTATGCCCATCTCTTTGGACTTCTTAAACACACAAGGTCCAGGGACCAGGAGACTTGGAGTCTGCTCCAGGCTCCAAGGCTCACTAAGTTCACAACTTTGGACAGTTCCCGTAATCTCCTTGGACCTCACTGTCTTTGCCTATAATCAATCTTTAAAAAGCTTTCTAGATCTAACATTTTGACCCATCACATCAAGAACAAATTAGTAGTAGAAAAGTCTCTTACATACACAAATGCTAATAGGATTTTATTTAACAGTGACTTTGCTTTTTGCCATTCCTCAGGAGAGAAGCTTTAAGCCTCCACACCAAAGTTTACACCTCTTGCATGAATTAAGCACCAAGGTTTTCATAGCAGTGTGGAAAATGAGGTTCAAAAGAGACCATTTTTAAAGAGTTACCTCACATAGTTACAGTTTCGAACATGTGTGGAAGCCACTGATGACAAGGTGGCTAATTAGTTTCTAACTGGAATTTTTTTTTACATTCATCTTCCTAGCTGGAACATGCCTAGTTGCTATGGAAACTGGGTTTTTTCCCCTTTCTTCTTCGTGTTTTATCATTTACAGCTTTCCATATGATGCTGTACCATGTCACTGCTTTGACTGACTGAGGAAGCAGCCCCCCTGGATCTTTCACTGCACTAATTGCCACATGCAGAACATACAAAAGAAAACTCATATTTCTTTCTTCCCAGTACAAAGATAGATCCTGCAACAGCACAGTTGCAATAGACAAGTAACCCCATTCAGATTTACTTGATCCATTATTTTTTTCTAGAGCACTAGGACTCCATCATGGTTTTGAGATCCCTTAAAAAATATGCATGAATGGCCAGGAATTGGCAGAACAATTAAATGAATTAAATTAAACCCAATTTAACATTATTAACTCATTTCCGAACAGCTGATACAAGGAACAGTGGAAGGAGAAAGAAGCACTCAGATTGAACCATTAAAGCTGCCATCCTCCACATCCAGGACTTGAGATTCAGCTTATAAGAAGTGTGAGTGTCTTTTGATAGCAGCTGGAGAATGAGAAGAAAAGAGTTCATTTATTTTCATCACTATGAGCTGTGTGTTGGGTGCCTTTCCTCCTGGCCTCTTCCCCTCCAAATCCCTCCCCTGCCCACATACTTACACTTTCCTCCTATTCCCAAATACATTTAACTGATGCCACATTTGGCATATCCACAGTCATGAATTTATTTTGTTCTCCACACTGCAACAAACAGGATTTTCCTCTCTTCTGTTGCTGAAAAGGAACAGTTACTGCCAGAAGAACTGGTGGATTTGTAGACCAGCATTCACACCAGCAATGCTAACCCTTAGAGCTTCTCTCTCTCTTTTCCAGGTGGAGGCGGAAGTCTGTCTGCATAATCAAGTATTGAAGCATGCAGAAGGAGAGCTGGGGACGCACGTACAGTGGCCCAGGGGAACAGTGGGAACGTTTATTCCCTACCCAGCTCAATCTCTTGTTGGCAGCTTAATGAATACTGCAATACAGGCCCCTTTCTTCAAGATTCTTCACCAGCTGTCCCCATGTCTGGCATTCTCACTCTCCCTGTCTCTTTGCCTACCAGCTTCCCCAGCTTCCTTCAAGGCTCAACTCAAATCCCATCATCCGCAGGAATCCTTTTCCAGTCACCTGATGGCTAGTGTCTTCCTTCTGAGATTACCTTTCATGCATTACCTTCCCAAAGTCTATTCAAATACACTTTCAAGGTATTAAAAGCTTAATGTGATACCATGTACAGCTTATATGTATATAGCTGCTTGCGTGCTGTCTCCCATATTAGAATGTGAGTTTCTTGAGGGCAGGGATTGTGTTGTTTTCCCTCTTTTCTATTGTTAAATGACTGCTTGACAGACTCAATGGTACATTTCATCACATTTTTCTTTTTTTGCACAGTAAGGAAACTAAAGAACAAGTAAGATATCTTGCATTCAACTTACAAACAAATTTAGGGGAAGAGAATAAGCATTTATTAAGCACCTACTACATAGTAAACACTTCACAGACATTAATTTCATATCAGTCTCACAACAATCCTGTAAGCTAGGTGCTATTATGAATGCCATTTTCCAGAAGAGGAAACTACTATAGGGAGTAGTGATTAAGTAATTTGCCCAGGGTCACACAGCTGATAAGTATCTTAGGTCACATTTGAACTCAGGCCCTCTTGACTCCAGGCCCAGCACCCTATGCATTATAACTCCTAGCAGAGAAAGCAGTTCGGTTGAGGAAGGAGCATTTGGCTTACAATTCCTCAATTGCTTTTCACTCTCTGAGTGTCAGATTGAATTAAGATGTGAGAACATTCCTCTCTGTGACAGCTACCTCACAAAGCCAGAAGACTGAAGGGTCCAAAAGTCTGAAGCAACAAAGTAAGATAAAGATACAAACTTTGGCAAATACATCCTGGACAAAAAAATAATAATAATAAGTGTAAGGTATCCTTGACTGTTGTCACAAACCAGGTAGGCTGCTTTAAATGATTCTTAATTGGAATCCAGCCTGGATTCCAATGGCAAGAAGCCAAAGTCAGCAAGTACCAGGATGCACTAAAAATTCTAGTAAATGCTACACTATGTAATTCAGAATCACCTGGAAAGGCTCACAAGCACACACCTGCTTTTTAGCCTATATTCTTCCAAGAAGAGATAATAAACTCCAAATCCCCTGTCAGCCTGTAGGCTCAAAAGGAAATCTGTTAGACTACTTCAGGATCTGTTTGTCCCATCTGGTTGCCTAAGTTCTGAATTAGATCCAATGAAAGTGAAGTGGAGGTGCTTAATCTCCTCAAGCTTTTAGAAATTTCAGGTCTAAACATGAGCCTAGTTTGTGATTTGGACGCTATCCAACTCCCAAACCGATGTGATCTCCACACCTCAAGTAAATAGGCATATTCTAGAAATGACATGAAGGGACATTTTGCAAATGAGGAAACTAAGGGTCTGAGACATGACTTATTCAAGCTCTTGCCACTGATAAGCAGCAGAGCTGGGCTGGGAATGACTGTGACCTCATATCACTATTCAATCTGCTTGGAAATGAGGATATGCACCACAGAACATTCTTTGAATTTGTACCACACACAAATACCAAAGGAGAGGAAGGTGGTAAAGATCTAAACTATATGTGCAACCATATTTTTGTTGCTCATCTGTGGCTTTTGAAGATGACCAGTGACATCATGGTGTGATGTCTTGACTTGCACATGAATGGACTTTAAGTGAGACAGGGCTGTGCAAAATCATCAGCCTCCCTCTCTCTCAGATTCACTGAAGTCCGGTGGCAAGATGAAAGACTACTCTGAGTGCAAAGACTAAAACTAATCATTCCATGACCTTCTCAAGAAACTTATAAAAATGTTGTATTGTTTTTGTTGTTGATGATGATGAAAATGCTGATGCTGATGCTGTTGAATATGATGAGCTGTTTTAGTCATATCTGACTCTTCATGACCCCATTTGGGGTTTTCTTAGCAAAGATACTGGAGTGCTTTGCTATCTCCTTCTCCAGATATTTTATAGATGGGGCAAACAAGGTTAAGTGACTTGCCCAAGATCATACAGCTAGTAAGTGTGTGAGACCAAAATTGAACTCGGGTCTCCTTGACCTGTTATTCTATCCACTGACCAATGTTGTTGTTTTCAGTCGTTCAGTCATGTCTGACTCTCCACAACCCCATGAACCACAGCATACCAGGCCTTTCTATTATCCACTGTATCTCAAAGTCTGTCCAAGTTCATGTTTGTTGTTTAAGTGACACTATCTATCCATCTCATCCTCTGCTTTCCCTTTGTCCTTTTCCTGTCCACTACTGAATATGTGACTCCAAATTGGCCTGTTGTATTATACATGGACCCAGAGGTAGGACTGATTCCTTCAGCCAATCTAAAGACAATTCTTATGTGGTGTCATCAGACTTCATCTACTGATCAAAGCACCTCCCTCCTCCAAATTTGATTTAGGAATTGTTTGTACCTCCTCTATATCTGTGATGGGTTGATTCAATTGAGAAGACTCCCATCTTGCTTACATAGCAATGGGTTCTCTCCCTCTAGCCCAATCACTGTTTTTACACAAAACCTTACCCTAGTTTGATCCTAATACATCCTAGTTTGATAAGGAATTCGTTCTGAGTGGATCTCATAAAATCTCAAAGAAAGAGTAGGTCAACTTGGTTGTACATCTGCCAAATATATGCTGAGTAAGAAGGAGCTTTCCACTTTCAATTTTAAATGGATAAGTCTGCAGGGCTAGCCCCTTTTCTAGGTTTAATTTGGTTTTAATTCTTCATAAAGCTTACACATAGGAATATTAATACCTTTGCCAGAACAAATCATTTGAGTCTTTCATGCACAGTCAAAACTTTTCATCTGACCTGAGAGATAATTTCTCTAAACAATATCAGCATAGTCAATAGGAGTTATAATTAATTCATACATTGAGATTATAATTAGCATTCAAATAAAGGAACTGACTGCTGTACTGCGTTATATTAAAAAAATTTCCATTATTATGTTAGATACAAATCAAGAATGCAGAAAAATCTCCACTATTAGGATCAGGTTTGTAATAATGCCTCTGTCTAGCAGTAGAATATATTTATATATTCTGCAGTAGAATATATTTAAAGCCAATAGATCAAATAAAAAGAGTAGTCTAGCTATTAGGGCAAGCTTGTCCTTCAATATTAAATGTTGAGGAGCAGTTCATCCTCTCTGTCTTCATGTCTTTCTAAGCAGTCAAGTTCAAATTACAACTTCAACTGATTTATGGGTAGGAAATCTGAGAAGCTGAAAGACTGTGGCAAAGACATTTATTCCCATCACCTAAAATGTCATCAAGAGAACCAGAATTTTTTCTCCAGTGATAATAGTGTTTGTTTCAGAAAGGTAGCAATATCTTAAGGCCTGGTGATCACACCATTCCCTGTGAAATATTTCAGCAATAAGTGTTTGTGGGGAAGGAGAGACTGACTGGGAGACAACGGATGGCAAACAGAGATGGGGACTCAGGAGGGAAGAGTTTATCGATTCACCCACCACTTATCCTCAGGTTTACTCCTCCTGGACAATAACAGAAAAGCAATCATAGCTGTCCTCCAAAGAAAAAAGAGAAAAGATTATAAACAGTGTACTGAGCCTATGCAGCCTGGGTAAAGGGACACGATGTTGTCACTCGCTCTCTATTCAGAGACACTGGAAATATTTCCTGCATTTGTACATTTTTTCCAAATTTCAAAACCTTTCTATGTACATTTTATTATATGATTCAAAGAGATCAGTATGTAAAATGTGCTACGAGTCTTATAGTGCTGTAAAATACAGGCTATAATTTGATCATCATGGCGATTCATAGGAAATAAGTAGAACAGATACTATCCCATTTGATGGACAGGAGGACTGAGTCATTGTAGAAGTTAAATGAGTTATCTAAGGTTATTGATGTGCTAAGACTAGAATTGAGATCATCTTTTTGCTTAACTCAGCATTTTATGTTTCTTCATTTCTAAACCAATTTCATGGAACTCATCTGTAAACATCTCCTTCCATCCCCTATTGGGCAAATGTGTAGAATGCGTGGCTTAGAAGGTGTAAATGAGCTCTTTCTACCCAACAAAAGAAATGAAAGAAGAGGAATTAACACCAGGAATTTGCATTGCTCCCAAATTACAAAGTTGAGGAACTATTTTTACAAGTCTGGTCACGACCCATATTAATCATACCAGTGAAAGCAATGTTAGTCTTATACCTCCATTTTGGGATGCTAGAGGGAAAAAAATAAAAAAGACTACAAGGAATTCAACAGCACGTTCACTTTTGTTATCCAAAAGAGTGCAGAGCATCAGAAAACAACAAGGGAGGTAGAGTACAAGAAAACCTTAAGGGTGAATGAAAAGCATACATCCTACTATTTGCTAAGACTTTTAATTTGGAGGAGAACAGGAATTCAGCCTAACATGATGTCCTTCTAAAATTTATAATATAATTTTTAGAGACAAATTTAGTTGAAGACAAGTACAGAGAAGCATTTCTTAATAAAACAGAAAGATAAAATCATAATCCAGGCCCTCACCAACCCTCCTCTGGTCTGTTGCAATGACCTTGTAACTGTTCTTCCTATTTCTAGGCCCCCCTCCTAAATGTTACTTTCCCAGTCCCTGTGATATTAACTCAGCTGCTGTTTAAGAGCAAACCAAGTGCTCGCCCCAAACTCCACCTCCTGTTTTCTGTTCTCATTTCAATACTTTCTCATTCAATTACCAGTCACACAGCTTAGTCCTCTCTAGACAATATGCTGGATATGGTAACTTCACCTGGAATATATTTCAGTGCCCTTCAAAGTTTCAGGAGCTCACCGGAAAGATTAATCTACTCAAGATTCTTGTTCTTAGGTTTCCTATTTCTCAGGGATCTTCTAGTGAAAAATGTTAATTTTCCCCTCTCTTTTTTGTCTTGGACACTGTTTTCCAGATATCTTTTCTAGATCCCACTGTTTTCTATTTTCTAGATCCCATTGCGATCCATACCAGCTTCTCTGAGATAATCTTTGCTCATTTGAATGCATTATTACTAATACCTATGGTGACATCCTATATTGTTGCATGCATTAATCATAGCATGTTTCTGTTTTATTATTATTTCCTGGTTATGATAATTTGTTGTTTACTGGTGTGATGCTTCTATTGTAGCTCTAGTTGGTTAACTTTGTCTGGATTTGCTGTGAGCTCTATACACATTGTTTTAGCTGATTTGCTCATTTTGTAAGCCTACTATTGTTATTGCTTGTGTGTTTGTTCTTATGCACATTTGCTTTGATTTTATGGTTATATATAAACCAATGTGTTCGGTGCCTATAATGGATTTTGCATGTAATTTAGACCTGTAGTCATGGAAGCAGCCAGTCAGTCAAGTGATGCTTTCTTTGCATAGTGCTATGTCTAATATGTGTATTATTGATGTGTTTTTGCCATGTGTGGAGGTCTAAGAGCATCACCAGGAGCACTGGAATAAGCATCCTTGATCTATTATGTAGTGGTGTGTACAGGATGCTATGCTGCCTAGAATCACATGCCAAGCATACTGATGCTTAATTTGTAAAGGGGTGCAGGGATCCAGAGGAAATGTTTAGGCCAAAGCAGTTTGGTTCCTCATTTAAATGATGAGGGAGTTACTTCCAGTCCACTCCAGGAACTGAAAGGCTATGGAGAGAGCTATATGTATTTGGGGGACTAGGTTGGAATTATGATTTCTCTGAACAAAAACTTGGTTTTCACTTTTCATTATTTTTGGCTTTTGTTAATTGCTGGGTTCTTTTTTTTTTTTGTCCAATTTTCATTTTTAATAGCACATGCCTTTTCTTTAAGTAAAAAAGAAAATTATAACTTCTAATACTTTTAAAATGCCCTTTGACTTGAATTCTCACAATTGTAATTGAGGAGGAATCTTGATTTCTGTCTTCTATAAGATCTGTACCATATGGATTATTCTGATTCTGTAATATATGAAATTTAAAAAGGGCAATGCTTGGGCATCTGCAAGATCGCAGAGAACTTTTCTTGATCGAGGATATGAACAAAGAATGCAAAATGCACCAAAGCCAAGTTCCTGATATAGCAAACCTTTAACTAGGAGGGGGGTAGGGTGGAATGTGGGAGCATCTGCTAATAGTGGTTAATTATCACTGGGCTGAGTTCATGGGATCTGGCAGTCAGCACCATTTCCAACCTTTACTTGTCATCTGGGTTTGCCTAGCATTCTGCTGTAGAAGATGCCTGGTTTCTCACATACATTGGTTCATCACTCTTACCTCAGTTTCCCCAAAATTAACATTGTTAATTATAGTAATGTTACTTTGGTTTTTAAGCTAGGGTTACCACCCTCCCCCCAAAATGAGGGGAATTGGGAGCAATAAAAAGGTATTTAGTGTACAAATATGAGTCAGATATGGAACATGTTTATTCCCACATAGAAAGGGATTGCTAAACACAGAAGAATGATAGTGCATATTATAGCGATTAACTTATCACAACTAGTATAATAAGTTGGGAAACTAATATTTAAGCCTTGTTGGCACATAAATTGTTTTTACAAGGCCACTAATAAGCTATTTTACTCTTTTATTTAACAAAACACCAAACTGATCGTCTTTCCTGAGGTCTCCAGTGTCTACTTCTTCCCTTGGCACTAAACCACTCTTCCTGCTGCTGCTGTTGTATGCAATTGCTCCAAGGGAGACTTATTTTCATCTCATCAGCACTTTCAAGATTTGTGTGCCCATAAGGTTGTTGCTGGAAGAAGGAAACCCACAAGAGAAGTCAAAGGGCAGTCCCAGGAGTACTGGTATAAGCATGAGCTAGTTGAGCCCACAGAAGTGGAAAAGACTTAAAATAGATGCTACTGGAAACACAACAGTCAATCATGAGGGCAGGGCCCCTATCTTCTTTTTTAAACTTCTCCTAGGAACCAGCACAAGGCTCTACACATAGTAGAAATGCAATGAATGTTGTGATGTAGGAAAAGTCTGAGAGACATCATTTCTGGGTGATTAATAGTTATTTTATTAACTATAACTAGTCAATACCACATTTCACCACATAATCATTGCACCCTGGGTTTTTTTTTTTCTGTCCAAAAATTGGTTTATAACCTTTCATCACGTAATGGTCACATAGCATAATTCTGTTCCTCATGTCGCTTAACAGGTAAACAGAACAGCAATGAATTCACCAGGGGCTTAAGGATATGCATTTGTCTATCACACATTTACAGTCCAGGAGCCTAGAACTCTCAGCCCACTGGGCATTGTTAGTATATTTCCAAAAACTGACTTGCATGGTTTGTTTAGAGTGCTGCAGGACTAATGATATTATTGTTCAACCCAATGAAGAATCACTGGCACGAGGGGAACGTGGTTCAGACGAAAAGGTGAGTAAGTCACATGATACAGTAAGACTTGCTTATTCCCAATTTTTATGAATATTCACGAGTATTACATGTATCATAATCTTGCACGAAAGACAGTTTAGTAATAGATGATTTTTAAGTAATATCAGCACATTTTTTAAAAAAAGTTTCATAAAATGGTCATGTCCCACTTTTTTAGAAATAAATTTGCCATAAAATCTGCCACAATTATGCAGTGAAATATGGTAATTTTTTAAAAAGGATGCGCATTTTGTTTTCTCTCATAAACCAAAGACCAGTCACGGACGTCAATCAACATTTATATGCCCTTGGAAGAGTGGGTGTTAGCGACAGATGGAAATAATAAGAGAATTAATATTATAATGAGAGATGGGCTTATCTCATCTATCAGCAATCTCCTTCAGAGACTAAGCTTTGAATGAAGAAATAGAAAGGAAAAAAAACCACCTGGATCCCCCCTTCCCCTACATATTAATTGGTAATGTAAGAGAGAAATAATCATTTCTCTCAATGTTAACTGAATTATGGGACTGGATTTGTTGAACTGCTGTACCAAAGTAAAAAGGGCCTTCCAGAGACAGAATTGAATAGAATGCAAAGAGAATCAATAAACAGAATTTCAAATATTTTGACAAACTTATAGGGAAAAACATTTTGGGGCTGGTGGCAGCTCTAACAATTGCATTCTCTCAGTTTGGGTTCAATTTTGGGAAGATATAAGTTCCTAGAAAGTCACTGAACAGTTGGCAAAAGGAGGTCTACTTTGCCCTAACACAACCAGGAGATTTGGTAAGAGTACACTGGCATCCAGCTTCTCTGTATTTGATTCTTCTGTCTCTATGTAGATCAGGATCTGGTCATGCAGGCAAGATATGGTAAAGGACAGGGTAACTCATAGGGTCTTCAGAACACTATCAAGTCTGAGAGACTGCTGGTGGCTGGCACTTTTAGATGACTTTAGATGACCAGGAAGCTGCATCAGGGCAATTAGAGCCAATCTGATCACAAGAGCAATTTTTTCTTCTTTTAGAAGAGGCAAATTGGTGATATAGCAGATAGAGGTCTGTAGAGTTGTGAAGATGTGGGTTCAAATCTAGCCCTAGATATTTAAGCTGTATGACACTGGACAAGTCACTTAACCTACCATGCTCTCCCTCCTGGCTACCCTAACTTACATCAAGTCCCAGGTCAAAACCCACCTCCTACAAAAAAATGTTTCTTTATCCCTCTTTAATTCTAGCACCTTCCCCCTGCTGATTATTTCCAATTTATCCCTGCTGTCAGGCCAGAATGGGAGGTGGGGAAAGTCAGTATATGTATAAAGTGTAGGGGTATTAAGTATTTGTACACAGTTTGAATATTTTCTGTCCCATTAGGCCGTGAACTCTTTGAGAACGAGGAATGTCTTTTACATTTCTTTGTATTTCCTGCCCTTACTCCAGTTCCTGACGCATAGTAAGGTCTTAATTAATGTTACCTGACTGACTTCACCTCTTTTTCCTTCAATTTCCTCAAGTGTAAAATGGGAATTAATAAAAACATCCTTGACCCTGGGTTGTTGTGAGGATAATGAGATAATATTTGTCAAGTGCCTTTTATAGTTGAGGGGGGAAAAGGAAATGTGCTCAAATATCTGCTGAACTGAATTTAATTTTCCTATTCCATTCATTTGTAAAAATATTTTAAGCTCTAAGCTGACCTGTTTTGTTGGTTTTGTTGTTATCATCTTTGTTGTTGTGTAAGCCAACTTGCATGAACCGAAGGCCATGCAATTTTTAAATTGAATAAACAGCTCCCTAGACATATTAAAGAGAAGAGTCAAAATGGTTATTCATTTAAATGCACTTTCTGAAAACTAAACAAAGCAGGAAAGGAAGAAAGCAACGATCTAAGTGTTTACTATTTTCAGAGCACTATTCCAAGAACACAAACAATGCTGTCAGGCAGGAATGGGGGTGGGGAAAGTCAGTATATGTATAAAGTGTAGGGGTAGAACTCTAAGACTCTCTTTGGTCTCATTTTCTATGCCTACAAAATAAATGAGTGGGACCGTATGACCTCTAGGTCTTCTTCATCTCTAAATCATGTAGTCCTTTGCAGGTGAGAATGGATAGATGGCTAAATTAATTAATTGATTAATTAATAAACTAATAATAGCTGGCATCAATATAGCACTTAAAAGTTTAAATCATCTCATTAATCGTTTAAGCTTCACAAAAGCCTTGCGAAGTGTTGCTTTTATTCCATTTTATACATGAGGAAGCTGAGACAGAGAAATCAAGTAACATATGCTATTAGAATGTCAGCTCCTCAGAGGCTAGTACTGTCAAGTTTTATTTGTCTTTTTTAAAAATCCTCAGTGCCTGCTACTGGACTACAGTAAGCCCTTAATGTTTGCTGAAATGGAATGAATTGCTTTTTTTGCATTCTGAATGCTGTTTTGGCCATACCCAATCTCTTTTGCACATTCCTCTGAATGTGCCATGGATAACCCCACTTCTGAAATCTACTTTTTCCTTCTAAAAAGGTTCCCTACATCCTGGCTACTTCAAATGTGTCACCAAACAGTTGACTTTCAGAGCTGTTCATTTACAGGGTAAGTATAATGCCAAGACTTCCCAGGAAACTTAAGAAGAGAATATTGAAAAAGACCTTTACACTTTAATAAGCAGTTGAACTCTACTTGTCAACATGTTCAAGTGAGTAGAGTTACCATATTTCACTACATAATCATCGTAGTTTCATACCAATTTTTTTTGCAAAAAAGTGGGGTATGATCATGATATGGAGCTTTTAAAAATTTGTGCCAGTATTATTTAAAAGTCATTTATTATTAAATTGTTTTTGGTGAAAGATTAGGATGCACAGAATACTTGTGAATATACAGAATATATTGAGAAGATGCAAGTATTACTTTATCACGTGAATGTAATCCATGTACGAGCTGTGAACAGCTTTTAAGGTTCTGATTACACAGTATAGTGAACACTCTATTCCATAACAATGCAAAGCAAAACATTCACAGAAAATCAAGGTATAGTACTCACAATATTACAACTTATCACAGAAAATTACAACATAGTATTCACAACAGCTTATTATTAAAATGGCCACAAAGTTTTCACCAAAGTGGTCACAATATTTAGAACAAAGAACAATAATCTGGTATCCCTAAGGAGGTTTGCCTCCTGACTCAGTTATTCAGTTATCTCAGAGTACAACAGTCAGTATTCCACTCATGGGGCAACTAAGTTAACTCAATAAGCACTTATTCAGCAATCAATTACTAACCATAAATAATCACTAAGTACAATCATTAGAGACTGCACAAACCCTCCACCCCTAGGTCACTAGTAAACCACATTATTATTACAGCATTCAATACCCAAGGAGAGGTCTTTTCTTCGTCTTGACCTGGGGCAAGTTCTCAGCAATCTCTGTTCCTGGGGAAACGAAGCTTAACACAGCCACAATATTCATTGTCAGTGTCCTTATCAGTTCACTCTCTGCCTGCTGAATAATCTCAGGACCCCTGAAAACATCAGCAAGACCCTCTTCCAGGATTCCTGTAAACATACAACAATAAAATCCTTCTTCAAGGCTTCTGAGCCAACAGCAAGGTTCTAGGACCTCTGCAACAACAGCATTGTCCTTCACCAGCAGATGCATCTGGCAAACAACATCAAAACAGACAGGATATGGGCACCATAGGCATGCTTCCTCAGTCCTCTGGCAGTTTGACTGGCCCTGGGACCCAGAAGAAACCTCAGCTGGCTCCCAGAATCAAAATCAATCCTCCCAGGTTTTCAAAATCAAAATCTTTTTCTCCAGCCTAGGGTGGGGGGGGGGTGGGGGGAGAGAGGGAGCTTTCCCAGCCTTCCCAGCAGCAGCAACTTCAGTCTCCATGATTCCTGTCTGAAGAAAAGTCTGACTCAGTTCTCAGTCCAGTAGTAGCAGCCCAGTCTCCAGATGTGGCTGAGAGAAACTCTCTCTCTCCCCAGCAGAACAACTTCTGCCACCAGATTCTTATCAGAAGAAATTCTGACTGTGCCTCTCTGGGGCTTTTCTTATATACACACAGTATTAGCTTCCTGTTTCAGCCAAGCCCTTCCTGTTACATCAGTAACAGGAGACAAGAGTTCATACCTTCTGTTTCCCCAACAGTGGCTTGATCAATTACTAACTGCTAAGTACCTGTTACCCACCTGCTTACTTGCCAGTACAAAAAAAGGGGTCTTCAAATTTAAATTAATTGCCATTACAGTGACCTACTCATGGCAACTTTACCTGCCTTTCTTCTCCCCTTTTGCCTATGGATCTTCATTGGGTTGAGTGACAATACCATTAGTACTGAAGCACTCTAAGCATACCAATCAAGTCAATTTTCAGAAATAAACTGATAATGTACAATGGGTTGAGAATTCCAGGTTCTCAGCTTGCAGTGCTCAAGGGATAAATGCATATCCATATGCCACTGGTGAATACATTGCTGCTCTGTTTACCTTTTAAGTGGAGTACTGAACAGAGTTATACCAAGTGACAATTATGTGATGAAAGTTATAGACCAATTTTTGGACTGAAAAAACAAGGTTAGAGGATTATGTGGTAGAAATAGTTATGCGCTGAAATACCATATTCTATGAGGGTGAGAAATTGAACAGGAACAGAATATATAGACACATACACACATATATGCATATATATATATACACATACCTATACACACATGTATTTGTATGTATAAATGTATTTAAGTAAAATGCATATATGTGTATATACACCTATATACTTATACAACATGTGCATATATACATATGTATATGCACATAGATAAGCTGATATTTAAGCTCAAATTAATGTGTAACTGGGGTAATCAGAAGAGGCCCCAATCAATGTGAGGGTTCCAACCATAATCTAATTCCAGATATCTCCCTCTTATGTACCCCACAAATCCAATCCAATGTAAAATCTACCATCAAAGCATCTCTCCCATGAGTCCTCTTCTTTCCCCCCATTTAGCCACCACCCTAGTACAAGTTCATATCTCTTGTCACTTGGACTATTCCAAGTCTAATTGTCTCGAGCCTCTCCCCATTGGAATCCATCCTCCACTCAACTTTCTAAGTGATTTTCTTGAAGCAAAACCATGTTACTCCTCTACTCAACAAATTCCAGTACTTCCCTATTACTTCCAGGGTCCAATATAAAGTCTTCCTTTTGGCATTTAAAGCCTTTCAAAGCCTAGCCCCTTCTTATATTTACAACCTTTTTATACCTTATATACATTCTATGATCCAGGGATGCTGGGCCTAATTGCTGTTTCTTACAAATGGTACTCCATTTCCATCCATCTCAATGCTTTTCTACTGGATATTCCCTATTATTACGATGTCCTGAACCCTCACCTTGACTACTCATCTTCCCTGTCTTACTTTAAGACCCAGTTCAAATTTCATTATCTGTAGGAGACCTTTATTTCCCAGGGTCTGGACAATTGTTAGTGTCTTCACTTTGAGAATACTTTCCATCTATTCTGCATGTATCGTGTATGTTCATAATTATTTACATGTTACTCCACCTTGAGAATGAGAGCTCCTTAAAGGAAGGGACAGTATCTTTGCTTTTGTTTATTTTTGCAGAGCTTATCATAGTCTCTGGCAAATTATAGGAGATTAATAAATGCTTGTTGGCTAACAGTGGAGAGTCCCAGAACACACTTGATGACATTACAGAGTATAGATCTTTCTCAGGTTATATCTCATGTAGGTAGACATCATTTGCCCATAGCTCCTTGTGGCTTGGTTCCCAGTGACTAGGTCAAGCTTTTGATGACTGGTTGATGGAGCATTAGGAGGATGGACTTTTTGTGATCTATAAGAAGTAGCTGTAAAACAAACCTGCCCTTTATTTTATGCCTTTATCCTTTTCCTCTTCAATTCACCTTTTCTTACCTGCTTTCCAGACTAGATTCCAAATATTGCTTTCTCAGCAAATTTCTCCTTCTAGGGTCCCTAGAGCTTATCTCAACTTCCTATGGCAAACAAATAGTGACTTCCTAGGGAAGAACATTGCAATTAGCCCATACATGCCCAGGTACACCTTAGAGATGAGTTTTTGCACTGCCAGTTCCTGGCTGCTTTCTTCATATCATTAGCCCAGATCAGAGACTAATGATCCTTACAATGAATGTTTCCAGCCTTGGTGATTAACTCATGGCAAATTATCCACAGAGGCAATCTTCCTAGCCCAAGGTCACACAGTGAGTTAGTAGAAAGCCAGCCCTCCAGTTCAGACATCCTTACTGCCAGGTCAGTGATCTGACTACACCCAAGATACCTAGAAGCTTTTAGTTTACAAAATTTTAGGTTACAACATTCAATTCCACAAATTTTTGAGTTCCAAATTTTCTCTCCCCTCTCTTCTTGCCCCTACCCCCTCTATGGAGGCATACAATCTGATATAGGTTCTACAAATACCTTCACATTAAATATTAGTCAAGTTGTAAAGAACGATTCTAACCAATAGAATGAACAATGAGAAAAAAAGAACAAAACAAAACAAAAATGAGAAAGAGCAAGTAGTTTGCTTCAATTAGTATTCAGCCTATGTAAATCTTTCTCTGGATGTGGACATCCTTTTCCATCATGAGCCCTTTGGAACTGTCTTATAGCCTTGCATTGCTGAGATGAGGTCAGTCTATCAAAGTTAGACATCACAGATAAAATGTATCTGTAATTATGTACCCTGTTCTCTGGGTCCTATTCCCCTCACTCAGCAACAGTTTACATATGTCTCTCCAGGTTATTATGAAGTCTTCTCTGCTCCTCATTTCTTATAGCACAATAGTATTCCATTACATTCATATGCCACAACTTGTTTAGTCATTCCCTAATTGATGGGTATCCCCTCGATTTCCAATTCTTTGCCACCACAAACAGAGCTGCTATAAATATTTTTGTACATATGGGTCCTTTTCCAACTTCTATGATCTCTTTGGGATACAGCCTTAGAAGTGGTATTGTTGGGTCAAAGGGTATGCACATTTTTATAGCACTTTGGACATAGTTCCAGATTGATCTCCAGGAATGGTTGGATCAGTTCACAACTCCACCAACAATGCATTAGAGTTCCAATTTTTCCACATATTCTCCAGCATTTATTATTTTCCCGTTTTGTCATATTAACCAATCTGACCAGTGAGATGTGGTGCCTCAGAGTTGTTTTGATTTACATTTCTCTAATCAATATGGATTTAAAGCCTTTTTTCTATATGATTATAGATATCTTTAATTTCTTCCTCTGAAAACTGCCTGTTCATAGCCTTTATCCATTTTCAATTGGGGAATGACTTGTATTCTTATATATTTAACTCAGCTCTCTATAATTTTAGAAATGAGGCCTTTTAGGGCAGAGCCAAGGAGGTAGAATAAAAGCAGGAAATTGCTTAAGCTCCCACACCAACCACCTCCAATAACTGTAAAATATAACTATAAACATTTTTAGAGCTACAGAACCCCCAAAGTGATAGAGAGAAACAAATCTCCCACTGAAGGCAACCTGGCAGGCTGACAGGAAGGGTCTATTGTACTGGGCTGGGGGCTGAACAGTCCTGTGTGAGCCAAGTGGGCACAGACTTAGGGTGGCCCCAACCAACAGTACAAAATGGCCAGAGAAGACTTCAGAAGAGAAAATCAACAGCAGCTGTGGTGGTTTCTAGACATCTCAACCCATAAACACCAACGAGAAAGTAAAAGGTCAGTAGGGAACTGTGCTGGAACTGGCTGACAGAAGAGTGTGATCCAACACCTGTGTCCGGAGTGTGAGGTGGCACAAAGGCTGCAGCTGCATGGCTGTCACCAGAGCTCCTGGTCTAAAGATAGTAGGGGGACCAAGCGATCATTCAGAGGGTAATCACTCTTGCTTTGACCTGCTTGGATCTGG
>CM053591.1:56682369-56700351 GCA_028646515.1 Pseudochirops corinnae | reverse complement strand
GTGAAGTTTCCCCATTCTGAAAAATCAAATCTAGAATGGCTTTAGTATTCACTAGGCCTACATTTAGAAGTCACCTGACCTTCTAGCAATCTGGGGCTAAGAGCAATGGAGACCCTCCCCCAGTGCCAACTCAGCACCAGATATGCCAAATAAAGTTAAGACTGCTTTCATTGGACACCCATATGTTTCAGGGTCCTTTGTCTCAGAGAGAGATTCCCATGCTTAGGCTGTGGCCCAGCCTTCTTACCAATAAGAGTGAAGGCCTATTGGGGGGGGTTGGGTTTCTGCATTAGAAGATTACATAACCATGGGCTGGCTTCTACTTGTTGCTCTTTCCCTGCCACCATGTGGGCAACAGGGGCAGAGTCCTTTCCGATGAGAAAGATTGATCTTAGATTCAGACTCTGAACTCTTTCATCTCACACAGCTATGGTGCCCTGATAGAGTTGGAATTAAAATTTGAGTCCTCTGACTCCAAATGCAACCCTCATTTCCCTATACCATACTGCCTCTAAGATTTTTAAGTACTTAAGTTTTAAGTTTTTTAAATGCTATTGTAATTTCAGAAATCTAGAAGTCTTCGGGAAATTTTCATTCTGTTCCATCAGTACAAAACTGGATAGCACTAGCATGCAAAAATGAAAACACATTTTTATAATAATTAATGATATCGTGTACTTTCAGTGGATTGTTGATCCATAGTTCTTCAAACTCTCTTTCTAATTAACTATTTGCTATTATCATTTTCCATATGGGGACATGAATCCCAGAAAGGTTTGGTGAGGAAATTAAAACATGTAAACTATATTCTGACTCTTAGTTATTATCTCTCATCACTAAGTAATGCCTCAGTCTTTTAACTGAATTGTTCTGTGAAAAATCCTAATGAAGGAAAACGATTTGGGGCTGTTTGACTGTATTTTATTTATTTCCATGTAATACCATTAATATCCCCAGAGTTTCTAAACCTGCTTGTATTCCATCTGTTGTCTTCCTGCCAGAAAAAGTCCTACTCTGCCCCAGAAGGTTTTGTTTCTATTGAATGAAGCAGCAGAACCCTAAACCTTCTGGAATTTGTCAGCATCACATAAACAGATAAAAGAAAAAAATCAATAGGCTTTGGACTGTCACATCAGATCTCAGGGCTAGTAATGAGAGGCAGCTGGTAATAAAAGATAATATGAAGACATACATGGGAGAGAGTTGTTTATATGCCTGGTGGCAATGTCTACTTAACTTTTTTCTACTTTTTACTCATAAGTAAACCATCTGATCTGACCCAAGGAGATTACTAGTATTTCCCAAATGGTATAATCAATGCAGTCTGTTTAGATCAGGTCTCTTCACCAAGATGGAGAAAGAAAATGTAGAGACAAAGATAATTCAAATGAATGATGAATATCCACCAACACAGCCCTTGACTTCACAGCAGTCTCCTAGATCCTATGTTTAACCTTGTATATAAACTACTTATGATTAATATATCCTGAGGTAATTGAGGTCCACTTAACCATAAGAATGTATAATTTGTAAGAATGTCACTCCTTTTGTCTACATTAATATAAAATGGCATAGCCCGTAACATGTGTGAACCATCTGTTCATTGGACTTCATTGGAAGAAAGTTGGCTTCCTAGAAACATTAGGTTGTTTGGCTCTATTTCCTTAAATCATACAAAGATAGTAACCAAGGAAGAGGCAGTGAATTGGAATGTATGTCCTCTTTTTCCCATCTATGTATGAGTAGGCATGTTCATTAAATCAGTTGGTATCTTCCTATAAAGCCTGTAATTAGATCATTAGAATATTAGTCTTTGCTTCTTGAAATTCTAGATTTGATTATCATAAAGAATTTTACTTTGGAAAATCAAAATTCCTGTAAAGACTTTAATAATAGTACAATAATAACATTAACTGATAGCTATGTAGCATTTTAACCATTATGCAATGACGTAGAGATTCGGCCCATTTTACATATGAAAACACTGGGTCTCAGAGAGGCTAAATTACTTGCCCAATCTCACACAACTAGAAGAACCCATCCACACAAATCTGGATAACTGGAAAGGCAAACCTCAATAGTTGTAGAAATTCATTATCCTTTGTAGGTAGATAACACTTTATCCATCTGGTATAGTTTGTACTGCACTCTAACTTCCACATTAGGTGATGATGAGAAACTTTTGTACACTATTTTCTACCTTCACATTCTGTGGTAGAGCCCATATTTTGTTTCATGTGCATTAAATTGCATCTAATGAGAGGCAGAATATTACAGACAGATTCTCTCAGAACCTGAGGGTCTTCATTTGTAAAATGAGGGGGTTGGAATAAGTCACCTCTAAGATCCATTCTATTGTTTATTCCATGAACCTGTGAAGTCTCTGTGACCATAGTATAGTGGAAAGAGCAGTGGCCTTCTAAGTCCAGATTATAGCTCCACTAATTCATAGAGTCATCGCTTTAGAATTGGAATTGAATTTAGAGGTTATTGAGTCCAATGCCCACATTGTACAAATGAGGAAACTGAGGCACAGAGAGGTTAAGTGACTCTCCTAGGGTAACATAGATAGGAAGTGTCTGAGCCGAGTTTTGAACATAGGGCCTTCTGACTCCAAAGCTGGTGCCTTACCCACTATCTAATCCAATCCAATAAATATTTATTAAGGGTCTACTTTATGCCAGGCATTGTGGTGAGCGCTGGGAATATAATTAATATAAAGA
Source organism: Pseudochirops corinnae (assembly GCA_028646515.1). Lineage (NCBI taxonomy): Eukaryota > Metazoa > Chordata > Mammalia > Diprotodontia > Pseudocheiridae > Pseudochirops > Pseudochirops corinnae. Next base: position 56,697,628 of record CM053591.1, on the reverse strand, counting down.
AAGGACAGTCCCTGCCCACAAGAAGCTTACAATCTAATGAGTAAACAACAATCAAAAGGAAGGAGACTAGTAGGGGTGGGGGAAAGTGAAGAGACCAGGAGGCCTCTGGCACAAGGGCATCTTGTCATGGAAATTAATTTTAATTCTGTATCATTTGATTTTTAACATTATTCTGTAATTTTCTTTTCTGTTTAATTCTCCTCCCACCTCTTAGCCTAGCTCAAAAGAGACCTCTCCCATTCTAGAAGAGAAATGCAATCTAGTCCCAGCCCCTGAGACATCAAACAAGAAATCAAGATTTGGGGTGACCTGGTCTACAGTAGGGGAAACTAAGCCAGTGAAAATCTGATTGAGATAGCTTGTGTTTTTCTAAGTAAAGACTGATAGGGGTAGACAGGTTTCACAAAGCCACTAACATTCTATTTAGTGCCAGAGAGGGGTGGATCAGCCACCTCTGGAAGACATTTTCCTGAGTTATGTAATGATCTACTCAAGTCCTTTCCCTTTCAAGGATGAAGTAATAGGGAGGTACTGAAGATTCTTGGTCCACTTCCTCATTAAAATGTCCACCAATCAAGATTGCCAGGGAAGGTCTCAATGATGCATTGTCAGATCAAAGGTTGCATGCCCCTGCTAATAAAGGATATCAGAGAGAATTGCCTCTGCTTGACCTTTGTTAAACTCCAGGTCCCACACCATTCTGTGGAGTTGAAACCAAGCAGAGCAGCAGATGCAGAGTGGAATGAACTAAAAAGTTCAGTTTCTACCCTCTATGAAGGAGGGCTTTGGGAGGAATTCCATACTCCACCCTCCAGCCTTCCAATCAGAAGGGAGAGGAGTTAGAAGCATATCTTGAGTTAGAAGCATGATGATGGAATTAGAGGTGACAACCCTAACCTAGGGGGAGATATCTGGTTCCATGAATTTGAAACCAGGCAGAGCATCCATTCTAGCTACATTGCCCTGGGTTACATGACTTTGGGCAACCAATCTAAATGTAGCCCTACCAAGGCATCTCTTCTTTGATGTGAGCTCCCTAGAAAAGCCAGCCCTAGTTTGAAACACTCCATTGGTCAGGACCCACTCAAAATCACAGCTCAAGAGCCCCCATTAAGCTGTCTCATTTAGAGAAGATATTGAATAAAATAACAGGAAATAAAGTGACAAGAGAAGATTGCGACCATGTGGACATGAGATATGCTACTGCATAAATTTCCATGTGATCAACAGGGGAAGGTACACGCAGAGAAAATGTATATAACAAGAAAACATATATGAAGGATGCATAACACATACATAAAAACACATTATCAGGGACTACATATGATGGACATATATATATAAAGAAAATGTGCCTTGGGAATATATATGATGAATCATATGACAGGAGGGCATGTGACCAGTTGTGGGCATATACATAGGTAAAATATACCAAAGAAGGGACAGCTAAATGACACATTGAATAGAGTGTTGGCCTTGAAGTCAGAAAGACTCTACTTCCTGAGTTCAAATGTGGCCTCAGACACCAGCTGTGTGACCCTGGGTAAGTCACTTAACCCCTTTTGCCTCAGTTTCTTCATCTATAAAATGAGCTGAGATGGAAATGGCAAACTACTCCAGTATCTTTGCCAAGAAAATCTCAAGTGGAGTAAAAAAAAAAAATAGAACATGACTGAAAAATGACTGAACAACAATACAACCTAAGAAATCCACACCTCTCACATTGCAAAACAGCTCCAAAATATGATTTACATTTAACTAATAGAAAAGCACCTGTGGGGCAGATTTTCCACTCTCTTTACCTCATCCTTTTTCTCTCACACACAAACACAACATCACCTCCCTCTGGCTCTGTAGTCTGTGCTGAGAACAGAAGTAGTTGAGAGTGATTGATACTTTGCAGCTGTCTGACCTGCTCTAAAATGTCTTGTCAGATCTAAGTGTACGGCGTCCACCTCCTTCCTCTGTCCTTACACTTACTGTACAATCTCATGTGTCTCCACACAAGGTTGGAAAGACAAAAAATAAACATAGAAAAAAATGTTAGTACTTAACGGTCTTGTCATCTTTCCTGGGCATGTTGTCTCTATTCTCCATTGGGCATAATATTGTCTCTAATGGGAATCTCTGATAGCTTTTTGGTTTCCATCTTCTCTGTTACCAATTTCTAGGCTTCATATATTCCAGGTTACCCATGGCTATTTTGGCTCCTGTCTGACTTCATTGATTAAAAAGTTTCTCTCATCCAAAGGCAGCTCTTTAGTCAAATTGAGGCAATAAGATATCATGTTGTTAAGGAAGAGTAATGGAAACTAGGCAAAATATTCTTAGACTAAAATAAAGTCTTTTAACTCCCTGAGTTTGGAGCTAAATTTTGATACATTATCCTCAACAGCTATTTGACTTAGGGTAAGAAATCTTTTGTAACTCTGATTTATGGGGGTTTCGTCTCCAAAGCCATTTCCAAAGGATCTACCAAAGAATCTTCATGAAAGCTGCTTGGGCCATGAAGCACACCCCCTTTCCATAGTAGGTAGTTATATTGTGAAAGACTAACTATATTTCCCTCCATCCTATCGCGCCCCCCCACTTATTCTATTTTCTCCTTTGACCCTGTCCCTTTTCAAAAGTGTTTGCTTCTAACTACCCTCTCCCTTAATCTGCCCTCCCTTCTATTATCCCCCCTGTTATCCCCTCCCCTACTTTCCTGTAGGGTAAGATATCTAATAGAGTGTGTATGTTATTCCCTCCTTAAACCAAATTCAATGAGAGTAAGTTTGACCTATTCCCTTTCACCTTCCTGCTCTTCTCCTCAGCACACCCCCTTTTACAAGGTCCTCTCTAGCTTGTCATGCAGAGCAAAAGCTAAACTGTGGAGACAGCATCATTGTTCTCTACTCCTCTGGCTCGAATTCCTGTCTTCATTGTGTGTATTTGTCAACAGCAAAGCAACATTGAAAACGACCTTAACTTTGGTGCTATATGTTGTCCAAGGAAATACTTCAAAGTCTCCATATATGTAAAAATAGGGACAATAAAATAATCGTAGTACCTACTTCATAGAGATATTATGGGAAAGTGCTGTGTAAACCATAAAGCATTGCTTAAATGTGAATTGTTGTTATTGTTAAATAATGTCAGCATGCTTGCGAGCAACTTTGTTAAGTAGGCTATGATAAAAATTTCTAGATATGAACATTGGAAGCACTCTAAATAATGAATATAACCTTGAACTTTCCTATCATACCATTTGCTATAAAACAGAATTCAGCCTAGATTGGTCTAGCTTAGATCTTATTCCAAGGGACTTATTTATAGAAGGATCTGAAAGAATTAGCCTATTTTTTAGGCCCTAGCTGACAGAAGTGATTCCATGTTTGACCACTAATTGATGCCCCTATATGTCATGAAACTTCTATGTATCCAGCAATTGACTTGGTCAGGATCATTTAAGGGTAGGAAAAGAAGATTAACAATCTATCAGCAAACTTGACTAATGTCAGTGGCCTTGTGGTTGACAGCGAGAGGTGAAGCCCATATCACCTGATAACTGACTGCCCCTAAGGTCCTTCTCCCACTCAGTCCCTGTAAATCTACCCAGCAATAACAATCAAATACCACAGAAAAGAACCAGGAGATCTAGATTCTCAGTAGGGGTACACAAAGCCACCACTGTATGGCCAATCGGCTGTTAATGTGTGCCCATAGAACTGAGGGCTGACGAAGCCACATTGCTTACATTCCTTTGAGTCACAAGCTGCCTATATCACGGTCATTTGAGTGCTCATGTTCCTTCTTGATACCTCAGTACCCTTGATCCTCTTATAGCATCAAAAAAATTTCATTATAAGACAGTCCCAATAGCAGGTTGGTCTCATGGCAGGAACCCCAATAAATATGACTCTCCTAGCTAGGCTCCTCACTGGAAGTTTGGCCACCTGGAAATTAATATTATTTTACTAAAACAACTCATGAAAATGTTCTGAGTTGCACGGTGGGGTGGGACAATGTGACCTGCATCAGTGAAAATACTATCAATAAAAACAAGTATTTTTCACCTGTTGAAGCCATGCATATATCATACAGTGAAAACCAATTTTCAGAGAAATAGGACACAATAAAACACATGACAACTACAATTAGACCGACTATAATTGAATCTTTCCTTAATGACTCAAAATGAATGATAAGATCTTATGGTGCCTGAAGGTTACCAATGATCTGTGCAATGATGAAACATAGAAGTCTTCTCTCATTTGTGTTTCCAATGGATAAAATGATTAATAAATTTAAAATTTATTTTATGCACACATATACCCTGTGGCAAGGAAAATGAGACCATTTGCTCCATTGGGCTATTCTCAATAATTACTAAAACATTAGGAGCTTACATGTAGTCATACTGGCACATTGTGACATCAAAAGATACTAGCTTGCACTCTAAAAAGTTTAATTCTTAGGCTCCTCAGAGATGGCATATATTAAAATTATCCCTAATCCTTTAATTACATTCTGGTGAAGAGATCCCTCCATCTATTCTTGAAACTTTCTTGTGTTTATCAAGTACTGAAGACATATAGAGAGTAACCTCTTTTTGCTCCTTTCTTTCTTTTGACTTCACCATCCTTCTTCTTCCATAGACCAAATACTAAAGACTGAACAATTTAAATAAATTATCAGTCCTCTGATCATTACATAAGAGACATGTCCCATTCCATTCCTCTTAACATTCAGTAAGTTTCTACCATGTGCAAAGTACTGAATAGGGAATGGGACACAAATCTAAAATACAAAGCAATCCCTTCCTTTAGGGAGGCTACAATTTAACTGAGGTCATAGTACATGTGCTGATAGAAGTATGATATAAGGTAAAACATGTGCTCCCTTTAATGAGTGTTTTTATGTGTAAGACATGTGTCTTTCATAGAAGTCCCCTCATTAAACAGGTTTACTCTGCATGTGAACTCCTGCAGTGGTGGTATGATAATCTATACAAAAGCATATACCATGTTTTGGTAGAATCAGGGAAGGTTTCATGTGAAAGGTGATTGCTGAATTGGATCTTAAATGACAAGATGTCTTTCCATCATCAGACAATGTCTTGGGGATACACTCAAGCCCTTCTTTCCCCTCCCACCATGTACCATCCCATGGATGTAAGGTTGGAACAATAGAAGGTAAATGATTCATAGTATCAGCCAAGGATGACTGGTGGATTCATATAGTTGTCAAAAGATATTAGAGATACTGTATCAATAATTGATTTGCATTCTTTTTTGACTTGCCTGAGATTGTGCTCATACTTACTCAGTTATGCTTTTACCACATATGAACATCTTCAGAAAAAGTACCGGCTTTCTTCACCTATCTCTGAGTAAATGCAAGAAAAAGTGGGAATTCTGAATGAGATACAGGAACAATGAGCACTCCAGATTGACTGGAATACAGAGTAAGTGAAGGGGAATAAAGTGAAATCAGATTAGAAAGGCAAGTCGAAGGAAGAATATGGAAGGGGTCTTACATGTCATGCTAAAGTTACATACCCACATATGTGTGTATGTGTGTGTGTGTATCTATCTATATTATAAAAGGTAATGGTATGCTACTGAGCTTTTTGAACAGGATGATGAAGTCAGCACACTTGTACATTAGGAAGATGATCTGGTAATCATAATATGTGAAGAAAGCATTAGAAAGGGGAGAGAGGGTGACAGACAGGGAGCTAATAAAATAGACCAGATGAGAGGTCAAAAGGCCCAAACGAGAGGGGTAGCATGGTGAATGTAAATAAGAGGACAGAAATGAGAGATATTATAAAGACAGACTCAACAGACCTTGGCAGTTCAGTGACGAGGAAGAGTAAGTAACTACTCTGAGATTTCAAGAGTAATTGACTTAGTGTCCTTAATCAAAACAAAGAATATAGGAGGAAGGGAAAGGTTTAGGAAGAAAATAATGAATTTATTCATTATTCATTCAGATAAGGGTGTCTAGCAGATACTTAGAAATGTGGGACTGGAGCTCAGTAGCGTCACTTGGACTGGATATATAGATTAGAGGCTCATAGCGTAAAGATCACTATTGCAGGTTGGTCAAATTTGGCTCATCTTCCCCATTTCCCATGCAGGTTGGGGTGGAGGGATTGTTTGTTAAGGATTGCATAGTATCAGTCAAAAATGACTGGTGAGTTCATATCATTGTCACCAGATATCAGAGACACAGAATTAATACTGACTTGCTTATTATAATTGTTATGTTCATATATATTCAAATATTCTTTTATCACAGATAGTTATCTTCAGAAGGGACACTAGCCTTTTATTCATCTGCCTCTGAACATCAGATATCATCAGCTAGACAGGGGATTTACATAAAAATGAATTTTAGGAGTTGAGGTCTGCTAAAATATGGGCTGTGTACCTTTTCCTTGAAATTCATAATCAATCCATAAGCCACAATTTGAGGCCACTGGAATGGATGAGTCTGAAAATGGAGCCAATATAGAGAGAAGAAAGTATGGCTGAAGTTAGAAACTTGCAGAACTCTAACAGTTAAGAAGCAGGAGAAGGAAGATAGATGTAAGCCCATTGAAATCAGGTACTGGATTTTTACTTGATATGCCCATGATATAGAACAATGCCTTAAACTTGGTAGATATTTATTAATTATGTGTGGAAATAAACTAAATGGAACCTGTGAAGGAAACTTAGAAGGAGTGACAAAGTAGACAGGGGGTAAATCAGGAGAGACCAATGCATTGAAGAGGAAAACTAAGAAGGACGGGAGTGGTCAAAAGCATCAGTGCTATAGGAAGATCAAGGACACTGACAAGGAGAAAGGAGTAACAGATTTAAATATTGAAAAGTTTTTGACTACTTTAGAGAGTTGCTGGAGGGGAGCCAGATTACATGGGGTTGAGGAGTGAGTTGTGAAGAAGTGGAGGAAGTGAGTATAGACTACTTTGACTAAAATAGGGTTCTAGGGTCCCTGGACCCCCAAGAGACTTGTGGATAAATTTCAGGGAAGCTGTGAATTAGGATATGAAAAAACATTTCTATTTTCACTAACTTCTAACCACAAGTTCACCTTTCCTTTAGTTATTTTAAAACATTATTCTGGAAGCTTCCATAGGCTTCACGAGACTGCCAAGAGGGTCCATAACCTAAAAAACAAAGTTAGGAATTCCTGCACTAGAAGTTTATCAGTGAAAGAAAGGACAAACAGGATAATATCTTGAGGTCAAGGAAAGCAAGTGAAGGCTTTATTTTCTTTCTTTTAGGATATAGAGGAGGCTTTAAGATGCTTTTAGGAAGAGTAGAAGATATCGGTAGACAGGAACCAATCAAAGATGTGAGAGAGTGGGAATGACTAATGTGTTCAGCAGAGATAATGATCCTTCTAAAAAATCTAGCCCATTGAAAGTGCATAGGAATAGAGCATCTCTAAACAAGTGGTCTCATACTGACATTCTGTGTGCTTGGAGGAGCCTCTTGTCAAATACTAGCTCCTGAAACATGGGTGAATTATGAAACAAAACCCATACTAACCATTCTCATCCAGTCAGTGATACTCCATCTTTTTATTTCAACTTCCTCTGAAAAGCAAATTGTGCCATATTTATGGCATGACTCACTGATGGCTCACTCTTGAAACTTAACCCATGAAAAGATTCATTTCAGCAAAATAAAGTTTGCATTTTTTTAACCTAATGTAACCTGATTTTGGCTCCTTCCTTCCACAAGTGTTTTATTTTAAAGTATGCAGAGTTGTTTGGCTGGAGGGATTCTTTTGTTTGGTGTTCCTGTCACATTATGTCCTAGAAAGAATGACTTTGATGTCTTTGTTAGTTCTGTGGCTCACAGCCTGAACCCAAGTACTCAGCAATAAGAACAGAAACACCCCCGGGTACAAAGCATATCATTTGTAATAAAAGTGTTTCATCTGCCCAGTACAAGGGTAAAGGGTTTCCATGGGAGACCTTAGCATTTTGTCTTCTATTTTAACAAACAGGAGCTTCAAAGACAGACACTGCTGTCATATTCAATAGTGTCCCCAGGGAAGAGTTTAAAGCCTTTGGGGTTACCTGAAATGTACGAGGTTTGGACATGGGGGAAAGCACAAGTTAGTTACAGTTCCTAACAACGCTACTTAAGGAATACTGCTTGTACGTCGGGTGCATATGCTGACTAGCTGAGGAAGTCATCTAGGAAGAAGAAGGCAAGGTGTTCTTACTGCACTTTCTATTTCTGACATTAAAACATGAAAAGGTTTTTTGACTACTTTAGAGAGCTGCTGAAGGGGAGCCAGATTACATGGGGTTGAGGAGTGAGTTGTGAGGAAGTGGTGGAAGTGAATATAGACTACTTTGACTAAAATATGGTTCTGGGGTCCCTGGACCTCCAAGACATTTCCACCCTCCTTCAAGCTTTCTTACCCTGAAAAGATCCCTCCATATGGGTGGCACCTTCCTCTGATTGGTGAGTTTAATATGAAACTTCCATGTTCATGAGGCTCCCAGACCTCTACGCTCCCTGCTTTACCCCTCTCCTAGCTCTGCTACTGGCTGTCTGGATTTTATCACCAAATCCCATCTCTTTCCTTCTCTCATTCCCCACCGCCCTTCCCCTCCCCCCCCCCCAACACTTTTCAGTTCCCTTGTTTGTTGTTGAAGATAGCAACTGTCTCTACTTTTGCTTGTATTTGAATTTCCAGTACTTAGCATAGTGCCTGGTACAAAATAAGTGTTTTATAAACGCTTGTTGATCTGACTTAACTGGACTTACATTGAACCTTTATAACTCAAGTATAAAACCCCCAAAGGCAAATAACTGCATTTTTTCTATCAGTTTTTTTGAACTCTTATATATTTTTCTTCTATTTTTTATCTTTTCTCAATTGGTATTTCAGTTTTAATTGTTTTTTTTTTTTTATTTTACTTTGAAGGGGAGGAGAACAGACTGAGGAGGAAAGAAAATCGACAGCAGCCTCCATTGTGAAGCAGAAGGAATCCTAGAAGAAGAGAAATGGGAACTATGTTCTGGTCTTGGTTTCATTGCTTCCTGGCTGTGTGACCTCATAATAAATCAAGTAACTTCTCTGAGTCTTGGCTTCCTCAGTTGTACACTAGAGACAATAAACTTACATTGCCTACATAGTTGCTGTGCGGATCAAATGATAAAAGATGTGAAAGATTTTTAAAGCAAAGACAAATATAATTATTTGTATCATTTCTTTTTTTCTCATCTTTTTCAAAGTTCAGTCATAAATGGCCATAGAACAAATTTCTCTCCTGATGTTTCTTTTATATTTGATATTCTGTGGACTCTTGAACAAGAAGACAAAATAATTGCTTTTTATAATTGAATACAAGGATTGGGATGTAAGCTCATCTTATGGGGGCTCACTGACAGCATTCTCAGGACAATTCCAAGAATGAACAGGACAAAAAACTGTATGTACTTCAGATTGTTCCTAAATTGATTTATTTTCCTTGATCTTTCTAATTTCAAAGATGCATTCAGAAGGTGCTAAATTTTTGTAGCCTCCAGGGATTTGTTGCATAGTTTCTGGCATTCACTTGAATGATCTTCCTTGATTTGGGCTTTTTAGGGATAACTTGTCTGCAACTTTATTTTAAATTGCCATCAGAAATTTCTCTGTTTCTAGAAACAAATCCAGATGACTCAGCCATTTGTTCAATTCATGCTTGTTGAGCAAGTTGATATGGATATCGGTGACTGAGCTGGTTTAGATGTCACACTTGGAGAAATTTTTTATTCCCCTCTTGTGAATGTGAGACATTTCTTATGTTCTATCCAGAGGTAAACTGCTTTCAGTTTCATTGAATAAATCCAATGATCTATTATCAGTAATCTATTATCAATTGTTATTATCGCTTGGTCAAGCAATTCCTATTTGTTCAAAAAGCATTTCTATAGGTTTTTAGCTATGTGTCATGTGCTCTGAGAATGTCTTTCAACCCTCATTCTCCTTTTATGTTAAGAAAGAAGTCCTATTTTTTTATAGTTGCCTTAGAGTATTGGCCAATGTATGTTATTAAAAGTATATGGATTTTTGTTAGCATGCATTTGATATGTGTTGTGGCCCATTTTATAGATCCAAAAGTATAAATTATAATTGGAATTGCAAACATGTTGCTTCCTGCTCATATGTTTTTCCCATTGCATATTGATTTTAGCTGATTCGTGTAATAGAAAAGACAGTACACCAAAGCAAGGATACCTAGTGTGGGGTTATCTTGTTCCATGGAGATGAAGAAAATGGAAGAGAGACAAAGAAACAGACAGATACATACGCGCGCACACACGCACACACACACACACACACAGACTGTAATGACATCTCTCCAAATGGAGAGGTTAGGGATCCTACTTCCAAGAGAGCTTGTTATGATGTTGAATGGCAGCACCTTTTAGGGACTGTGGTTTGGTTTGCTAACCACATAGTACTGGGTAATAGTGAAATCCAGGGTATAATGGAAGAAGTGACATAAGATCTCCTCTTAATATTCCTACTCCAGGATGGAGATCAGGCAGAAGATGGATAGAGAAAGAAGGAAGGTTTATCTCTTCATAAAGGAGACCCACATTGTTCAGTGTATTATGTTCCTGAGTGCTAAGGCATGGAGGGATGAACATTTAAACATAAAGATACAAAAAATCCAAATCATGATATCATAAAATTTGAAACTTAGAAAGGACCTGATTGGATATCTAGATCAACCTGTACCTGAAAGGAATCCTCATGATAACACACCTAACGAGTGGATGTCCAAAAGTTGTAAAACATTCTGAAGTCTTTTCAGAGGCTGAGGTTCTAGGTAGATGGTTGTTTTGATGAAGTGAGCTCAAGTTTATTCCTCAAATAAAAATAAATCAAAAGGCATGCTTTATGCTGACAATATACCACAGATGATAATAAGGAGTGAGAAGTGGACTGTGAGGTGATGGTAGAGAAGGGTAGGAAAATAAGATGAAAGAGACATTTAGATATTATTCATGAAGAATGGATTTCTGGGAACTTTGTTTTTAACTGAAAACTACCCAAATACAAATGAGTCTCATTACTTTGCCATCAGAGGCTTATGCTCAGTCTCAGCACAGAGATTACTGAGGATTTCCAGAAAGCCACTGCTCTGGCTCAAGAGCCAATTCAGACTTTTTATGCCCAGTTAGCAGAGTCCTTTGCAATCATACTCTGCAGAAGGCCAATCTTGGAAAGGGGATATGGTAATGAAGGCTGTTCAAGTAACAAGAGAAACATCTAATGGATTTGAGAATGTGCAGGTGGCAAATACAAAGGGATCTAGACATAAAAGGGCCAAATTTCCAACAGGAATTAACATCATACTGATTTATTTATGACTTCTGCCTCCCTAGAGATGTTGGGTGACACTGAGAGTGATGTTGGGGTAGGGAAGCCCATATACTCTCATTAATGATTTATTTCAGATCTGGAGCTGAACTGGACTTGAGAAATTATCCAGCTCAAGTCTCATTTTATAGATGAAGAAACAAACCAATAGCTAAGTGTCTTGTCCAAAGTCATGCAGGTAGTAAGTGACAAGTTCTGATCTCCTTTATGTCATACACAGCACAGAACTTTTCCCTCTGACCCCTGATCCCCTAAACCAATATTGGTCACATTTAACATGAAAATATACTTCACTTCACGTGTAAAATATCATGTAGATTAGCCAAGAAAAAGTGAAATAATTAAATGCATTGACTCACCTAATAAACTTTACAACTTTATGCATCTTTAAAAATTTTAAATGTGTGACACATCCTCATTTTTCTACAGTCTTTGGTTTTACACAATTTGGCTTTAAGTTCTCAAAAATTTCATTTACATTCTTTGATTCTTCATCATGAAAACACAGATCACCTTAGATATTAATATACTTTTTAAAGAACAATTCACACATTGGCTATTACTGTACTTTTTTTTTTTTTAACAAACTACATTTGTCCAAGTTTAGTTTTGATTATCGTTCATAGATTTTTAGTGAAGTTAATATCAAGCCACTGAAACATGTTTGTCTCCATTTCTTGGATCAATTCTTTATCCTCTCTAGCTACATCTATAGCATTTTTTGCCACATACAAACATGGTATAAGGTTGTGTTGCAGCATTCCACATCCATTTGAGGATTTCCAAATTAATTGGAATTATTCCAAAATAATTATACTTCAATTAGTTATCTGAGTTCATTATTCTCTTAATGGAGATAAGACTTCCAGGTCTATTGGAAGAAAGAAAACACCCCTAAATATTTTGGATATGAATGTTTTATAATTTGATGAAGATGTTCAGTTCTTACAATATCTCTTGAATTTATCTCTGACAATGGTTTGAGTATAGCTTTGAATCAAAATATTAACTTAATTTGTAAAATCACCTCCTTTTTCCTCCAGTCTTGGAGACAGCTGTTGCAGTATCTTGCCCATGACAAATGGGTGGTGGTTGTTGTTTTTCCACAGCAACAATTACCAGTTGTTGTTGTCATTGTTTTAATTCGTCTTCTCATCATACTTCCAATTTTAAAAATCCAATGCTGATTGTGGAGGACTTAATAACAACTCCTCCAGCTTCTATGTTCCTCTAAAAATTTTGCTCATTTTGTCAGAATTAATTAGAATTTTTTGTAGAAAAAAGTTGGGAAGTTAGTGGAATCGATTTTCAACTGTATTTTTTCCTTTTCCCAACTGTCTTTGTTGGCCTATTGGGAGCTGTTACTTGCTCATGAAGTCAGAGAGAGATGTGTGGACATTTACTGGCATCTGGTTGTTCAGTGACCTATGATCCCTGATGTGAAAAGAGAACTAGGATCAGTTTTCTAGCGCCTATAAATAAATACCCATGACCCTTGCAAATGCTAATTGAGATGCTCTGAAGGAAGAACCCTCCCATGTAGGGATTCCTAAATATCAGCTAAGGGAAGAAATAAAAACTTCCTAAAACCATTGTTGGCCATGTCTGGGGGCAGTCTCTTTCAGGACCATAAATGACTCCCTTCTTTCTCCTCCTGTGAACTTGCAAACTCCCCTTCTGGTGATTAATAAGCAAAATCCTTTGCCCTGAACCTCACTTCCTCTGCCTCCCCTCTACCCTACCCATTAATGTCTCAAATTAATTCTCACACATTCCTCTGTCTCTGTTAAATGGTATATATAAATACATATGATATTACATATAATAAATATGTAAATACAAGTTGGTGATAAAATATAGGGATAAAGATAGGAAGAAGGACTTGACACTGTACTTTTGGTTTCACTAGTATGGTTTTATGATTACATGAGGGTCTCATTTCTCTGTAAAACCGAAAGTCCCATGACTGTTAGAAGAAAGGAAAAAAATCATGCCAGTGTTTTCAGAAGGGAGAAATTCCCTGTCTCTACTGCTGCTGTAAGCAAGGCAGGTGGATTTTCTTATCTCTAGAAAAGCCCATAGATGACTTCCTTCTATAATTATAGGACAGCATGACCTACAATCCATGGTTTTGAGATCCAAGCTGAACTGTAGTTGAAATTCTACCTAAATTATTAAGTCAAGGAGTCATATACAACACATTCCTCTTAAAAGTGGAAAGTTTCATGTTTCTATATTCTAGTAGCTATTCCCCAAACCTACGATTCAAGAAGTCTTTTTTCAAATGAACAAATATTCAAATTCTGTCTTACACCACTAAAATATGGTGGCCATCCCCATGTTTATACAGAAGTATGATATGGTCTCAGAAAGAAACTTGTTGAATGTTTGAGGGGCCTAGAAAGTATCCCATCATAAATACCTTGAAATAGAATAATTGTTGGGGAAATCACCCATAGAACAATTGATTTTTCAGTGCATTCAACTACAGCCTTTTCCACCTATCATCTTCAGAGAAATATGTTTTCATTATCAATCATTCAAATGTGCTTTTACAACAGCTACTATTCCAAGGAAATGGGCGTTTCCTTCAGACAAATGGATGGATTCTTTAGTCTGTTGATAGTTCTTGGCTTACTTGCTCCCTTTTGGTTAATACCATATACATATAGATGAATTTTAAAAATTTAAATCTAAATCTAAAATTTATCATCTAAAAATTCTTATTCCATTTCCCCTCTCCTTTTAATTCTAAAAATAATTCAATTTCTTCATGAATCTTACCCTAATAATACCATCTGCATCAAGTCATTTTATAGCTTTCCAAAATCCTCAGCCTGTATCTATGCTGAGGCAATATGATATAACCATATGAGCAATGAACTTGGAAATCAAAGAAGCAGGTGACATGCCTGCCATTAACCTGTATGTCACTATGTGACCTATGTGACCTTAAGTTAGCTATTTAACTTCTCTTACTCTCCAAAACCTCATCTGTAAAGATGTAGTAGGAAAAGAAAAAAAAAATAGCACTGGATACATAGTCAAAAGTCTTGAGTTCAGATTCTGATTCTCACCCTACTTGTGTCAGTTTGAGCAAGTCACTTGACATTTTTGGCTTGGTTTCCTTATCTGTAAAATGGAAGTGATTGGTCTAGATAGATGATATCCAAAGATATATCCAAAGATGATATCCCTCCTAGCTCCAAATTCTATGGAAATGGGGATCAAATAATAATACTTGTACTGTCTAACCCATAGGATAGTAAGGAGGAAAATACTTTGCAAACTGTGTAGTGCTATGTTAAATTAAATTATACTTATACTAGTCTCACCAAAGAAACAAAAGAATGAACAACATATACAGATACAGGGAAGTGAAAGACAATCTGGAAGAAGAGAAGCAAAAAACAATAATGTTAAAAGGAAGCATAATTTCCTTACAAACGTATGTATTGGTTTCAAATATAAGATTTATAGAGATAATTTAAGGATTATAGAGCTCCAAGAGGGACATGGCTAGCCAAAATCCTGAATACAATAATGCAAGAAATAATACAAGAAAACTTCCCAGCACTTCTGAACACTGAAAACAATATGCCAATTGAAAAATTCTACAGACAACTGTAACAGCAAGCACCCTAGCATACCTAGGGCGGCTACTAACACAGGTTCTTAGATCTGCTTTTCTAAAGGAAAGCAACTCAAAATGGGTTAACAATCTCACTTTAATCAAACATATCATTTACCTAGTTCAGGGGGAAAAGTCAGCACCCTGAACTTCAGAGAATACAAACAGAAGTTACAAACAAACAGAAAAACAGATCAGCAGACGGCTTCCAGCGTCTGATCATTACATCAGTTA
>CM053591.1:56664050-56681869 GCA_028646515.1 Pseudochirops corinnae | reverse complement strand
AGCTTGTGATTGGATGAGGGATGGTGATAAAAGACCTGAATGCGGAAGCATCCGCCCTGTTGAGATGTGACCTTACAAGAATAAACCACCCCTTGAATCTCGCCTTCTGTCTGACTCATTCTTCCTGTTGGAAGCCGGTGATCACCGAAGACCTGAAGGGTAAGTGAGGGTTGTAGGGCTAGTCAAACATATGTCCCTGAGCTTGTGGCAGCAGTAGAGCCCCTGACAACTAATTTGATTTTTGAAAGGAAAACAAATTATAAACAAAAAATGAAAAAAGTGAATTTACAATCAATGAGGATGAAATAAAATTTCAATAAAATTTCAATTATTTGGAGTTATTTTGCCCCACCATATGCCAATAAAATTGACTATCTAAATGAAATGGATGAATATTTATCAATAAAAATTACCCAAATTAACAGAAGAGGAAATAAAATACTTAAATAATCTTATCTTAGGAAAAAAAAATTAACCATATATGAACTTGCTAAGAAACAGAACAAAATTCAGGATCACATGGATTTACAAATTAATTCTATCAAACATGTAAAGAACATTTAATTTTAATATTACATATACTTAAAAAATAAGTAAAGAAGGAATTCTATCATATTTCTTCCATGCCACAAATATTGTCTTGATTGTTGATGTTTGTCCTTTGTTTTCAAAGAGGACGTTGGTGACAATACTGGTAATGTCTTGACTTGTATGTGAATTTGATTTAAGTGAGGCATAGTTGCACACTCATTACCCTTACTCTTTCTTCCTGAGTCATCTAAGTCCAGTGGCAGGACAGAATTCAAGACAACTGGTGATGGCCTGTGATGCAGTGGATCACCTTGCTGTCTTTGGTGCCTGGAGAATTTCTAAGAGCCCCACAACATCTACTTCAGTCTCTTTCATGGCCTTCATGGTCACTGGAATAAATTATTCTCATCCAACCCATTCAGCCAGGGAAAGTCTTCACATGCTTGAGTAGACAATCTGCTAACTCACCAAAAGATTTGAAGACTTGTTGATTACTCCCAATGATATTGATACTTATGCCAGGGAGAATATAAAATATAATATAATATATATACAAAATATAACATATTATAATATATATGATATATATATAATAAAATAGAATAGAAAATAAAATAGAAAAAGAAAACTATAGACCAATCTTAAAATAAAATTTAAAATACCTGAAATTACAGCAATATATTACAAAGATCATATACTATGACCAGGATGGATTTATATTAGGAATGCAAGGCTGGTTCAGTATTAGAGAAAATGTAAGTATAATTGACCTTGTTAACAGCAAAACAACAAAAATGGTATGATTATTTCAATAGACACAGAAAAAATGTGAACATATAGAACATCCATTCCTATTGAAAACACAGGAATAAATAGGGCTTTCCTTAAAATCACGAGAGACATTTATCTGAGAAGAGCAAATATTATCTCTAATAGGGGCAAATTAGAAGCCTTTCCAATAAGATCAACAGTAAAGCAAAGAGGTCCATCATCACTATTACCATTCAATATTGTACTAGAAATACTAGCTGTAGCAATAAGACAAGAAAAAGAAATCCAAGAAATAAACACAGGCAATGAGGGAACAAAATCATCACTTTTTGTAAATGATACTGATGGTTTATGTAGAAAACTATATAACATCAATGAAAAATTTATAGAACCACATATGCACTCTATATGAGTATTCCAGTTATTTTCTACCCCCCTAACTGTTTAGAAAAAATAAATGAAGGAGTCCTACCAAAATCCTTTTATCACACAAATATGGTCCAATCTATTGGGACAAAAACTCAGTATCTGGAAAAAAAATACTTGGCAAACTGGAAAACAATATGGCAGAAACTACACATAGACCCACATCTCACACAATATACCAAGATAAGACACATATCTTATCTTACACATATCTTACCTAAACGGGGGGGGGGGGTAAGAAATGCTGCTATGATATGCTAACATGTATTATTATGTTATAACCACCAATGCTGCTATGATATGCTAACATGTATTATGCCTTTTTGTCTTGGCCCTTTTGGAGTGCACTGTGAATTTTTTTTCTACTCCACCTTAAGTAAGCTGCCAATAGGATGCAGTAAGGCAGAACTGCTTAAAGCAGAAGGACAAACTACAGAGGAAGTCTCTCAAGTATACATTTTGGAGTTGACAACAACAACTATACTAATATTTATATTACACTTTAAGTTTTGCAAAACACTTTATAAATATCTGATTTCATTCACACAATAACTCTGAGAGATAGGTACTATTATGACTTCCATTTTACAGATGAGGAAATGGAATGATTTTTCCAGGATCACACAGTTACTAAGTGTCTAAGACAGGATTTGAAATCAGGTTTTCTTGATTCTAGGTCCAGCATTCCATCCACTGCCCACTGAGGTACAAATAGAAAAGAATACAGGATACAGTAGTCAAGCATCAATCAAACTGAAGGGTAAGTTCCAAGCAACTTTTACCCAACTAATAGTGTGGTGTATGAATTCATATCCTTGCCACAGAACAAAATTAGAGAATAAAAGCAAAATTCCAGTCTAGAAGGAATAAGGAAGCTGTCTGGAAACTTTTTGCTGCTCAACCTGGAGCGGATAAAAAATGGTTTCCGTGCATCATTTTCACTTATGACTAACAAGACATTAAAGGAAGAATAGACGTCCATATTTTTGGCCACTTCCTCATCCTCACCACTATAATTTCTGGCACATACCTGGAGCTGTGTTGGGAAATGAAACCATAAAAATGCGTTGGTATAATCATTTGGAAATAACTGGGCCCTGAAACATTTCATTATCCTGGCAAAAAAGGAAACATATTCTATTTGAGTATCCGATACTTCATAGTGGTTTTCTAATATATTACTTCATGTCTGCAATAAGGCTCCCTGTATCAATTTTATGGTTATGCATTATTTATGCTCATGTGTCAAACTAATGATTTTCATCTTGCAGTTTGGAATCAATCTGGAAATGAATCTGCTTTATATTTGGCTGAGAAATAGTTTGATTTTTTGTTTGTTTTTATTAAAAGACATTGAAGGGAAGATTTTCCCTTTGCCAGGAGATTAGGATGCTAATGCAATAAAATACTCAATAATCATCCTCATATTGTGCAGCATCTAATTTTCCTCATAATCTTAGCTTTTTCTGGGTATAGTTTTAGGGGCATCCTGAAGGTAGCTTTTAATGCTAACATATCTAATAAATCCAAACCTAAACCCCAGAGATGAATTCTCATTCTTTTTCTCTGACTGTTGTTCCCCTATACAGCCTTTTTACTAACTTATTTTGAAGCCACTGTATCTCACTTCCTAGATTACTTTTCTCAGGTGCAAGAATCATCTTAATAATGGTCAGCAAGTGGCCCCAAATCCTTTTCACATTAGTTGCTGACAGGTCCTGTCATACTTAGCATTTCCTCAGGATAATGTCTTTGTTGTCTAAAAGATTTGGAAGTATAAAGGCGAGGAAAAAATGGAGGATTGGATAATGTAATGCACATCTTCAGTGTCTAATAAGGACTTAAATATGGGAAGAGGGGCATGTTGCCTCAGGCTAGGAAATTCTATTTGAGTGTATGTATGTGTGTGTGTGTGTGTGTGTATGTGTCTTATCTTGGTATATTGTGTGAGATGTGGGTCTATGTGTAGTTTCTGCCATACTGTTTTCCAGTTTGCCAAGTATTTTTTTTTCCAGATACTGAGTTTTTGTCCCAATAGATTGGACCATATTTGTGTCATAAAAGGATTTTGGTAGGACTCCTTCATTTATTTTTTCTAAACAGTTTATTACATGTAACTTCTAAGAATAATTATTAGGTTACTTAGAAGGATTGTAAACAGAGAGAAGACTGGGGGGGGGAGACAATTATGTTGGGATAATATTTAAAAAATGGGTAGATGAGAAAGAGAGATACTCTAGGAATAGGGGGAAGGGAGAAAAACAGTATGGAAAATCACCACACATATTTCCGACGGTCTTAGGAACTAAGACAACACTCCTCTATCCATCTCCAGGAGGGTCCACCCACATGCAGAAACGCCCACATATGAGTATTAAAGGGTCATGGCATTAGGAAGGTTGAGAACTACTGCTCTACAGGGAAGTAGAGGGGAGACAGCATAATAGAAAGACGAGTTGATAAAAGGAAGGGAGTATAAAGAAATGCAGTGATCAGAAGAAAAATCGACTTTAGAAGAAGTACAGGTTAGAAAGACATAGTTTTACAATGATCTCTTAATTGATAAAATTTAATGTTTTTTACCCTTAATCTTCATGCCTCTTGCTCCCTCTACAACTTTTAACACTGTCAATCACTTTCTTATTTTTGATACTCTCTCTTCTCTAAATTTTTGTTGCATTACAGTGTCTTGGGGCAGTGAGGTAGTGCAGTGTGTGCTGGGCCTGGAGTAATGAAGACTCATCTTCCTGACTGGAAAGATGGCCCCAGAAACCTATTAGCTATGTGACCCTGGGCAAGTCACTTAACCCTGTTTGCCTCAGTTTTCTCATCTTTGAAATGAGTTGGAAAAGGAAATGGTAAACTATCTCTGTCAAGAAAATTCCAAACGTGGTGATGAAAAGTTGGACATGACTGAAAACAATTGAACAAAACAATCTCTTTGTTTTCCTCCTATCTGTCTGAAGTTTCCTCAGTCTCTTTTGCTAGATTTTCACACTAAGTCACATCCACTTACTGTAGGTATCCTTGAAGTCTCTAACCTGGACCCTCTCCTCTTCCCTCTCAATATTTTCTCATTTGGTGATTACATGGGCTCCTCTGGATTGGATTCAGTTGTCATTTCTATGCTGATGATTTTCAACCTATTTTTCTAACTCTTACATTTCTCCTAAGTATCAGGCTCAAATGATCAACTGTCTCCTGGTCATCTCAAACTGGATGTCTTATAGACATCTTAAACTCACTATGTCCTAAACAGACATTATCTTTCCTTCCAAAACTTTTTTCTCTTCCTATCCTAACTTCCCCATTACATTTGAGTACACCACTCATCCTCCCAGTTACCCATCTCATAATCTAGGTGTCATCTTCAATTCCTCATTCACGTTCATTGCTCATATCTAATCTTTTGCTGTGTCCAGTCATTTTTACCTTCACATCATCTTTGGTATACATCCCTTTCTCTTTGCCACAGCTGCCACTTTGTTGTAAGGTCTCATTACACCTCTCCTTCACTCTTACAATGGTCTTCTTTTTGGTCTACATCTCTCAAAATTCTCTCCACTTCATCCCATTCTTATTTCAGCTGCCAAAGTCACCTTTCTAAAGTGTGAGTCTGCTCATGCTTCCCTCCTCAACAAATTCCAGTGCCTCCCTATTATTTCCAGGATCAAATTTGAAAATCCTCTGTTTGCCTTCATAATTTTGTCCCTTCTACTTTTTTATTCTTCTGACACTTTACTCCACATACTGAGTGATCCAGTAGCAATGTCTTTCTTAATGTTTCTTGCACCTAATAAATACACCTAATCTCTTGACTCTCATGCATTTTCTTTAAAAAAATATACATATACGTATAATTTTTAAAATATGTCCTAATTATATTTTACAAAATTAATACTCATTTTAAAAATCTGTTACAAATTCTTTTTTTCCCTCCACCCTTCCCTCACCACATGAAAAGGCAAGAAATATGAAATTGATTATATACGTGAAGTCATGTAAAACACATTTTAACATTAGTCATGTTGCAAAAGAGAACACAGAAAGAAGAAAAAAAAGAAGCAAAAAATGTATAGCTTCAAATTGCACCTAGAGCTCATCAGTTCTCTCTCTCTGGATATGGATAGCATTTTTCATCGTGGGTCTTTTGGGATTGTCTTGGAACATCATCTTGATCAGAGTAGCTAAGTCTTCCACAGTGGATCATGCTTACAGCATTGCTATTACTGTATACAATGTTCTGGTTCTGATCACTTCACTTTATATCAGTTCCTATAAGTCTTCCTAGGTTTAATCTGAAATCATCCTGCTTGTCATTTCTTATAACACAATAGTATTTCATTGCAATCATATAGTACAACTTGTTCAGCCTTTCCTCAATTGATGGATATTCCCTCAATTTCCAATTTTTTTTTTGCGATCACAAAAAGAGCTGCTATAAATATTTTTGTCCAAATCGGTCCTTCTATCTTTCCTAGTAGTATTGCTCATTCAAAGGGTATGCAGTTTTATAATCTTTTGGGCTTGGTTCCAAATGTTCTCCCAAATACTTGGATGACTCCTATGCATTTTCTTTCTCTTTTTTTCTTTCTTTCTTTCTTTCTTTCTTTCTTTCTTTCTTTCTTTCTTTCTTTCTTTCCTTCTTCCTTTCTTTCTTTGGTCACACAGCTAGTAAGTGCCAAGTGCCTGAGGCTGAATTTGAACTCAGTTAGAGCCAATGCTTTACCAACTGTACCACCTAGCTGCCCTTCCCAAACATTTTCACTGGTTGTCCTTAATGCCTGGAAGTCTTTCCTTCCTAACCTCTACCTCCAAGTTTCCTTGGATTCCTCCAAGATTTACCAGGAATGTCATTTTTGGCAGGAAGTTTTTCCCAGTCCTTCTCCCATACAGAGACATACTGTCCCTATCTAATGCATTCCTTCTGAAATCACTTTCCATTTGCTTTGTGAAAATTATATATATATATATATATATAATTGTTCACATGTCTCTTCTACTAAAATGTCAACTCCTTGAGTTACTATTTTTGCATTTCTTCATATCCCCAATATTTAGCACAGTGCCTGGCACATGGTAAATACTTATTAAATGGTCATTGACAATTGTCTGGCTACCTATTCTTTGTCTCTTATCTGCTGGTATAGTGAGAAGAATAATAGATTGACAGGTAATCAGGAAATGAATTCTAGTTTTAGATGTGTGACCTTTAGTAAACCTTAGACTATTATGCAGATATTAGTCTAATCCTCCCATTTTATAGATGAGAAAACCAAGGTCTCTTCCAGACTTAACATCCAATGACGTGCTGTAGGTTTGTTTTTTAAATAACAAAGGATATTGAATTTCCTGATGTTGGGAAGACTAGGTCCAAATTCTGCCTCTAATAATTACTGAGTGACTCTTACATTGAGCTTCTGTGTGCCCCCAAAACTCCCCAATTATAGAAAAGTGTCAATCTGTGATTGTGGATAGAGTTTCTATACCAGACATTTTCCATTTTGAAAAAAAATTATAGATAATTTTCATAATAGTGGTGGCATGACATAATGGATTAAGAGTTGGCCTCAGAGAGAGGAAGCCCTGAGCTCAAGTGCTATCTTTGAAGCAATCCTAGGCAGGTCACTCTAAAGGCCCTGGGCAATTCTCTAAAATGATGTTATGGAGAGAATGGGCTGATTGGAATCAATAGACAGTTTCCTTACCTTGGAGCTATCATGAAATCCCAGATTTATTCCTTATACCCTATGAAATTTTATCCAGGATTTTGAACTATGTTATTGGCTACAAAATAGTATTCATTACACTCCAACAATTCAGTGAGAACATTGAAACATCAATTCATAGATTTAAAGTTGTTAAGGACTTCGGAGAACATCTTACTCACTATCCCTATCCCCATTTCACAGATGAAGAAACTGAGGCACAGAGAGCTGGAGTAATTTATGTAAATGCATAGCACAGCCAAGGCTCAGCTCAGCTTCTTGATTCTAAAGTCATAAGCACAGAAGCGATTTCATCAGAGAGTGAGCCATTTCACTGGTTGTTCTAGACACAGTCAAACTACAGAGAAATATTTAGTAAGTGAATACCAACCTCCACTCCTGAGTTTACCTAGGTCTATTAGAACTGACATGTGTTAACTTTAAATGCTGGGTTGATATCAGAAAGGAAGACCACTGTGTACCATTAGCTGGAATAATTCACCAGCTGACACTCTTAGCATGTGGTCATCAAGAATACTTTAAATCATTGACTGGGATTGGGCGACAGCTTCTCCGCTTGCCCTACTCCCTGTAGGCAACATCCTGTTAGTGAGTCATTAGTGTGCCCCCAATATATTTGAAGCATCTTCTAGGAACTCAGAGACTTCAATAACATTTTTGTGGGTTAAGGGATCCTACAAAGGGCATCTAGCATTTTCCCCTCCCATATTCTTTCTCTATTTTTGTTATATATTCTTGCTAGAGACAAAGAAGCAACAAGCAAATTTGTTTCCATAGCCCAGGTCACACACTATGCCTTTCAGCCATATTCGTTTGTAGGTATGGGAAATGTTAGCCATGTCATTGTTATATAAATGCCTCAAGGAATTCTTAGTGATATAAACAAATTAAGTTTTTATCCCTTGAATCACTTTAGTGACATTATTTATTTTCCCGATTTTGGCTCTAGCTAGAACATGTCTACAATGAAAAAGAATGTATTTTCCTCCCTTATTGGGATGCCTTCCACATTTTTCTATTTATCCAAACCATTTTCCAAGGCCTGAATTTAGCCTAGGGGTGTCCTGGAACCAAGCATGTACAAGATGATGAGAGGCAATTGTTAAATTTTCAGTGTAAGCATTTATACATTGGAAATTAACAAATTCTACAATCAGGACTTGGATTACTGTTTTGTTTATTGTCACGACTTAAGAAAATGATGCAGAAAATGTTAATAATATATAATCAACTTAAAAAATGTGTTATGACTACTTTCTGTCCCCCCCCCACCTATTGTTAAATAGTAACCAGTTCACTACTGCTTAATCCTCACCCCGCTCATGATGACATTTGAAACCGCATCTTCTTCCTTTGAACTCATAGAGCTTATTCCATGCCCTACTCATTGGACACTTGACCATGTTTGTCTTCTCAGTGTTTTTATTTTATTGTACTAGATTGTTCTTTTAGAGTAAATGTGGTGCGGTAGAAAGAACATTGGATTTGGAGTTAGGGGACTTGGGAGGGGGGCATGATTACAGTGCAATGTTTGTTAATCCTACTGAATAAAGTATGTAATGCTGCCAAGGATGCAGTGAGCCATCTCACAGGCTTGCTGTAAACCCTGTAATGCCATTCTCTCCCTGGGTAACAGTAATGCTCATCACAAACTTTCCCCATTACATGAGTGTAATGTTGTCTTGATGCTAGGAGACAATTAGACCAATATGACTCAGTTACTCCACTGCATTGGAGCATGTACCATGGCTAAAGCCATCTGTTTGTTCCTGACAGAAAGTTTCATTTGCATAGTCTTCTATCTCATATCACTTCTTATCAGATTTCCCAGATTTTCTTCAACTTCTGAATTCCATTACCAATATCCTTTTAAGTAAAGATTTGCTTGGGATATAACCATTAGTGGGTGAGAAGATAAAGTAAATGAAATTAACCCTACATATCACCTGGAAGTATGCTCATGGACCCAGTCCTACCACTTACTAACACAGAAGCTTTGATCTGCTCCATTTCTGGATAGGGCCACTTTGCCTGTCCTTAAGTAACATAGTAGTTCCCTCATTTCTGGGGATTCAGCATTTTGCTGCTGGACTTAGCATGGATACCTGATAGGCTTAGCCCACTACAACTTTGAATTCCTGAACTCAAGAGATTTGCCAGCTTCAACCTCCCCACAGAAAGGATTAGAGGGTTTGTCACCCCCAGGACTAGACTACAGCCAGGTCTACCAACTCATGAGAACATATTTTTAAATTTTCCTTGTGACCGTTTGTAATGGTAATTAATTAAAATTTGAGACCTCTTTTTGTTATGTCAAGTAAGCAGGTATTTAGTCCTTAGTAACTAATCAAACCTTTGTGGCTAAGAGGCAGAGGGTATGAACTCTGTCTCCTGTTGCTGACATAACAGGAAGGGTTTGGCTGAAACAGGAAACCAACGTTTTGTGTGTATATAAGAAGAGCCCCAGAGAGAGACAGTCAGAATTAGAATTTTTCTCCTAGCAGTCTCCTGGTAGAGGAGAGAGAGAGAGTTTCTCTCAGTGAGCATCTGGAAGCTGACTGAGAACTGAGACAGGATTTCCTTGAGACCAGAATTTGGTGAAGGCTGAAGTTGCTGCCAAGAAGGCTGCCTGGAAGGCTGAGATTTTTTCTGGGTCCTAGAGCCAGCCAAACTGCCACAGGACTGAAGAAGCATGACCGGGATAAGACTTTGTTTGTGGCTTGGTCAATCCTTGAGTCCCCGGGAACAGAAGTTGTGAAGGTTTTGAGATGTGCTGGACCCTGTGAACTTCAGTGTATAGCAGGAACTGCCTGTGAACTTCAGTGTGTAGCAGGAACTGCCTGGAGGACTGGATAAGGACCTGGGAGCTGTCTGCCTCTGATTCCAGGTGACAGTTTGGTGGATTCATGTAGGAGCTGGGATCATGGAATGGGATCCAGGGAATCTGAGAGACCACCCCAAATCAAGATGAAGAAAAGTCCTCTCTTTGGATATTGAATGTGGTGATTAAATTGAAGTTTACTAGAGACTGAGAAGTGGAGGGTTTGTGTAATTTTGTAATGATTATATTTAGTGATTAACAATATTTAGTGACTGATTGCTAGATAAAAGACTGATTAAGTTAACCTATGATTGCCCCATGAGTGGAAGACTGAGTATTATATTTTGAGATGACTGAATGACTGAGTAAGGAGGCGAACCTCCTTAGGGATATCAGATGATTGTTCTTTGTTCTAAATACTGTGACCACTTTGGTGAACACTATGTGGCCATTCTAATGATAAACTGTTGTGAACACTATATTGTGATTTTCTGTGATAAGGTGTAATGTTGTGATTATTGTATTGTGATTTGTTGTGAATGTTTACCTTGATTTGTTATGGAATAAATGGAGTGTTCACTATACTGTGTAATCAGAACCTTAAAAGCTATTCACAGTAGCATTCTTTTGGGAAGCTGCTCATGTATGGCATTACACCATTACACCTTGGAAATCAACAGAAGCTATAAATAGGGTACTGATTTATTGTTTCACTAATTTAATAAGGTGAGGGAAAGATGTACATAATGCAAATTAAATTTAAAACTGTGTCATGAGTATGTTTGAGTTGGTTGTTACACATCTACCAGCACACGCCCAGCCACCATGTATAGCTTCAATTGAGCAGTTACCTTCTTAGTTCTTTATTCTCATGCCTAGCTTCCTCTTCATGAAGCCCTTGGATTTTAAGAACCCAGAAAAACTCAGATTCATTCTCCCAATGTAGCATTTGGTTTATAGTTATTTGGATAATACTATTATAGTTCCATAGAATATAGAGTTGGCAGGAATATTAGAGATCATCATTTTACCAGTGTAACTTGTCTTTGGTCCCATTCACAAGGGGGTCAGTGACTTGAGAGACTTAGAAGAGGGAACTACTTGACATTTTATCTAGCGCTCTCCAAATTCTGACATCACCCCCCCCTTTTTTTGAAAGGCAATTGGAGTTAAGTGACTTGGCCAGGGTCACATTGCTATACACATCTGAGGTCAAATTTGAACTGAGGTCCTCCTAATTCCAGGACTGGTGCTCTATTCACTAAGCTAACTAGATTCCCCAATCATCCCCTTATCTTGAACTGAAAAGGAGTTGTACAAAGAAAAAGAGGAAGCACAGTCACTGCCACAGGAGGACTGATTTTGATAGACTTAGTTTTTTGCTTTCTTATGGTTTTCTCCATTCATTATAATTCAATATAATTATAACACATGACTAGTGCGAAAATGTGTTTAATAGGAATGTATGTGTGGAGCCCATATCAGACTGCAAGCCATCTTTGAGAGGGAGGTGGAGAAAATTGAAAACTTGTAGAAGTGATTGTCAAAAACTAAAAAGAAATAATTTAATGATAAAAAAGAGGGGAAAAAAAGAAAAAGAGGAAGGAAGAAGCTAGAAACTATCACCTTTGGCAGCTAGGAGGAACTATGAGGAATGCCAGAGGTTGGCAAGCATGAACTGCATGAGAAGCTAAGGGAGGGGAATGATCCAAATGTTCTACATGTGAACAATGAATTCAATGGAATCTGTGTTCCTGACCTACCTGATCCAGGAGGGCAAGAAAAGGTGTTTACTATATTAATCAATGCACAGAAAGTATAAATAGAAGAAAAATTAATTCCTTCTTTCAGAGACAAAAGATATTTTTATCCATAAAAGCTAGACTGGAGGGTAGAATTATAGAGGAAGAAAAAGGCATTGTTGATATCCACCACAAGTTTTGCAGGCAAACCTGAGACCCATTATAGAAGGTTACCTCTAGACCAACTCTCCTTTTCCATAAAGATGCAGAACAAAAGCAGCAGCTGTTGGGGGGAGGGGAGAAAGAAAATCTGCCACCACTTCAGCCTGAGAGGCTCAGAGCAGCCAGCTCTCTCCAATTCATTTCAAAATTGTAGTCTCTCTAGGGAAAGGGGAGCAAGGACAGAGGGCATCAACTGTGCATGCAAGGTTATCATGCTGACACTACCATGGCAACCTAGCCATCTGCTACCAGTGTCTGAAGTCACTCATGAGCTCCCTCTGGTGGCAAGAGATGAAACTTGAAGTGATTTGGCCAATGTCTCATAGGTGGTAAAGTAGGATAGGAGCATAGGACATCTGATTTTGTCCAACATTCTTTACAGTATTTATATTTTTGTAGTCTTTATTCATTATTATCTTGCTCTAAGAGGGGATTACTACCCCAAAATCTTGCCCTAATGATTTTCCTAATCACCAGTCTATAAAAACATACTGTGGATAACACATTAGGTAGTTTTGTACTGCTTGGAAATAAGTGGTGATTTTCTAGATGGTACTATATGTATATGTGTATAGATGGTTGAATACAGATTTCTCTTGTTTTTGCTTGACTTTTCCAAATATATCCCTTTACTACTCAGAGAGCCATACCTTGTAACAAAAAATAAAAAAGGGAAAAGAAAGCAGTTCAAACTAACCAACATATAGAATCATAGACATAGAATGGGAAAGGTACTCAAAATGTCAATTAGATAAATCCATTCATTTTGTATATGAAGAAATTGAGACTTAGGGAAGATAAGTTAATTGCCCAAGGTCACTCAGGTAATAAGTATTGGGTAGACTTGACCCCAGGCACTCTAATTACAGAACCAGTGTTTTTCCCACCGTGCCATTCTACTATCCCCTCAATTTCGTTAATACCCATAGTATCCTGCTTTCTCAAGACCAATGGTGATCATATTTGGTCATTAGAGTTTCATAGGCATGGAAATTACTTGGAAGAAGCAATGGTTATGAAATTGTTACATTTTGTGAAAGCAAAGGTCAATATGGGTGCTTTTGCTGGCACTAACCTTACTCAGTATATCTGGTCTTGAGCAGCTTATTCTGGATTGATCTAGTTTCCCCATTTTTAGTTAGTTATCTGTCATTTGAGTGCTGGATTGCATGCCATACACATAGGTTTCATTGCTTTCTCTAATTTTAATTTTATGGTTTTTATAAATGGGTACCACTTCAAGAAAATGTCATTCTCAAAAAACATACTCTGAAGACTGTTAAAGATATTGAAAGGGCTGTTCATGTGAGGGAATCTCACTCAAAACAAATACTCAGTCATACCAAATGCAAAGTAAAATGCAGTTGAAAATGAAAAGCAACTCCAAAAATGGATAAGCTATTACTACGAAACAGACTAATTGGTTTTCAGAAAACAAAGAACTTCAGAAGAACCTGGAGAGGATATTACCAAATACTCCACAGTATAGCTTAGTTGTCTTAAAGAGGAGGAGGAAGAGCAGGAAGAGTAAGAGGAGGAAGAGGAGGAGGAGGAAGAGAAACTGTAAACCATTGCTACTAAAAAAAGTCACTTTTTCATATAGAGCTCCACTAGAACTTTTATCAGAATATATACAGATGATTTGGGCATCTTAATTAGACTCTAAAACATTTTAGGTGATGTTTTGTTTAATCTGCAATAAGTTTGCAATTCTTTTCTATGTTGAAGGAATGATGAAGTCAAATAAATATGCTAACTAAGAAGCAGAATTGTTCTAGAATTATAGAAATTGCCAAATGGAGATGGAATACTACAAGAAGAAGAGAAAAAGGAGGAGGCGGAGGAGGAGAAGGGGGAAGAGAAGAAAGAGAAGTAGAAGAATCCATTCACCTGACCCTGACATCTTTTCAGCTACTTCCCTATATCTCTTCTCTATCTATCTTCTAGGTTTCACTTCATCTCATTTTAGCTCACTTCTCATATCCTTGCAATTTAGCCTTTTCTCTCACAAATCATCTGAAATTACTTCCTTCAGAGATTGCTACCTGCAATCTCTGAACTATTCAAATGCTATGGCCTTTGCTCAGTCCTCACCCTTCTTGAACTTCATAGCATTTGACTACACCTTCCACCTAAATAGTCTACCTCCTAAGGTTTGAGGACACTGATCTTTCCTGGTTCTCTTCCTATCTCTGATTATTCTTTATCAGACTCTTTTTTTGGATCATCATCAATACTCCCTAACTGTGGGTATATACTAACGTCAGTCCTAAGATTTTTTCTGCTCTTTCTCTACCCCTCTCCTCGGTGATTTCGTGATCTCCTATGAGTAAAATTATCATTATGTTGCAAAGGAATCTCGGATTTGTATCTCCAATACTAATCTCTTCTATTAATGACTGGTCCCACATCATCACCTGCTGGATGCCTCATAGGCATCTGAAACACAAGTCCACAATGGAATTCATGATCTTTTCACATTAAAACCACCCCTAACTCCAAACATTTCCATTTCCATTACACATATCACATCTTTCCAATTATCTGGGCATATAACCTTTCCTCAATCCCAACATCCATATCCAATCAGTTGCCAAGTCAGCCTCTACATCTCTTGCATCTTACCCCTTCTCTCCACTCATAGATCACCTCTATCCTAAATTCTACTCGCAGATTCCAGGCTCTTTCTTCTCTGATCTATTCTGTGAAAATTGTATTTTTAACAAGCAAAATTCTCATAGTGCCAAGAAAGAACCTTCAGGGTTTCTTATTTAACCTCTAAATGCCAGCTGAGGAGACTTAAAAAAAAATTCTCAATCCCTTCCCAACCTGGAGTCCCACCTATAGCCTCATTTTACATTACTTAATTCTCCATTCTCGATAAACTGCCCTATTTGCAGTTCCTTGAGCTTGGTATTTCATTTCCCACCTCCATGCATTTGTATAGGCTATCCTTCTATGCCTGCAATGGACATCTCCTTAACTCTCCTTAACTGAAACATCTAACTTTGTTCCTGACTCAGTTCATTTGCCATCTCCTATAGGGACCCTTTTCCTGATCCACTTACTTGTTGGCATGTTCTTCTTCCTCAAATTATCTTATATATACATGTTTTACCTTCTAAAACAGTTTAGGCTCCTGAAACTACTAGGTACTATTTTACATTTTGTCTATGTTTCCCCATTTCCTGAAGCAGTGACCTCAGACACTTACTAGCTTGTGTGACCCAGAGTATAAAGGCCATTGTGTGCGCATTACAGGATTACCTTACAGAGCTATTGAAAATGCTATTTATGATATCATTTAAGTCACTTAACCTTGTTTGCCTCAATTTCTTCATCTGTAAAATGAGTTAGAGAAGGAAAAGGTAAACCACTCCAGTATCTTTGCCAAGAAAACCCTAAAATGGGGTCACAGAGTAGAACACAAGTGAACAGCAACAAAATTTCTAACCATGAGATTAAATGCTCTTTTCTTAGTAGGGAAGCTCGCTTTTCTAGTGCTAAATATATCAGTCAAGATTTTTGTCATGTGTTATATAATATAGGCTACATAAATCTTAGTAAAGGTAACGTTTACCACATGCAACCCTCTGAATCAAAATTATCCCCTGGGTAAAAACCAGAATGCTGAAATTTCACTGTGCAATAGCTAAACTCTTCATCTATACCCTCACCTTCTTGGGGATGATCTCTTTTCAAACTACTGGCTAAGCAATCATATTTCTGAATCTGTTCACCTTTATCTAAAAAGCCAATAGTCACTGTATCTTTGTTCATTTCTCTTCATTGCCCTCCCTAACTTCCCAGAATTATATTATTCTTCTATAGACATATGTTTCACTTCTACATTCAATACAATTTCATGAAATGGTATGTATTTTGACAAGTATTTGTTAAGCTCCTACCATGTGAAAGGAATTGGAGGATGCAAAGACAAAAATAATTTTTTGCACTACAGAAGTTTATATCATACTGGAGAAAAAACAACTGTGTGTATATGTACATATGTATATATATATATGTGTGTATGTAAATGTAGATGTGTGTATACATACAAACTACATATACATCATATATATGTCTATATATAGTATATGTAATACTACATATATGTGTATGTATATATATGTATGTATATATGTATGTATGCATGTACTATTCAGGTGGCAGGCAGAGGTATCAGTTACTTTAGTACCCTCCTCACCATTTTTCTGTGACAGGAACTTTACCAGGACTTGGGCTTTACTTGCGATATAACTTTCTAAGAACTGCATTTTCCCTTCTAGGAGCCTGGTTTCTTCATGTAAGACTGACTACCCTGATCCCTATTGCTTGAAGGTCACGTACATTCTATTTCACCCCTCCATTAGACTTAAAGTTACCTTTAAGAGGGTTGGGGTGTCTAGGCTCTCTGTCATTCTCTCCTATTCCTACTGATGGTGTTTCCTCAAGTATATGGTGTGTATCTCCTATACCCCCATTGCATTTAATCACCAACGGATTTGTTTTTACAAAGGAATAGTTACTTCAAAGAATACAAACACATTCAATGACACATGGTAGGTATAATTGCTACCTTATACTGCTTCAGTATCTACGGAAGGTAAATGATTGGACTCATAGCTAAGTTCAGTTTTTATATAGCACAGTTCCATTTCCAAGTCCATTCTACCATTTTGGGCTCAAGTCTCAGGCACCCTGGCTTCTCAAGGTTTTCCTGCTGGGCTATCTGGCTGCAATATCACATCTAGAGTCCCAGCTCCAAGTTCCCCACAACTTGAACTCTTGGGTCCAATGGAGATTACCACCTGAACCTGAAACTGAAGACAAATTAAAGCAGAACAGAGCCCCAGGATCATTTCTTGAAGTCATCGAAAAAAGAGGATACCAAATAGAAGGAACCTCCTCCCTGTCCCCCCTCAACAGTTCATTGCACCCAACCTTTATTTTCTCTATTTGATGAACAGGAAAAAATATATAGGAAAGAGAGCAAAATTGTCCTAGTCAGGCAGTTTTAAAGACACAGGCTGTTCTGGCTACATTGGAAGCCATTGGAAGGTGATAGGAGAATGCAGAGAAGCAAAGTACCTCCATGCTAGAAACTAGGCATGCTCCAAGTCCCCATTACACTTACAAATCCAGTTTGCAAAGGTGGTATAGCTGTAGCAACTTGCACCAGCTAGCCACTGCTTTGATTATAGGATCTCTTTAGTCACAAAGGTGACCTAGATAAATGTTTTCTCTCCCAGGTGGAAAATTGTCAAAATGATCAATCAATAAAAAATTTCTTTCTCCTTGTATATGAGTTTCTTTTTTTTTATTTTATTATAGTTTGCATCATTCATTTCCACAAGATTTTGAATTACATATTTTCTCCCCCTCTTTCCCCCACCCACCAACCCTAAACAGCCATCCCAGTGTGTCCCCCCTCCCCCAGTCTGTTCTCTCCTATGTCACTTCTTGGTAGGGCAGGATGGATCTCCCAACCACAGTGCCTGTGTATCTCCAGTTCCAGTTGGGTATAGTCAATAATAATAATAATAATTGCATATATAGATAGAAAGATAGATACAT
>CM053591.1:56641302-56663550 GCA_028646515.1 Pseudochirops corinnae | reverse complement strand
ATTATTTTGCATGAATTGTTGTCTAGGCTTATTTCCTCCTTCTCGAACTTTTAAAATTGAGTACTTGAACCTAAGTATAGATAATTATATTTATTCCTCTCAAATCTCATCTTTAAAAAAAAGTTAAACCCATTATTTCAGCCTTTCAAGTTTCAATTAGATCCTGACTCTTTCATTCAATGTGTTATTTCTCCCTCAAAGTTTTGCATTATCATAAAATTTGATAATGAAGCTAACTATTTCTTCACACAAAGACAAAGCTAAAAATATTGAAAAGTTCAGGTATAGAGCTGAGACCATTGAGCATTGCACCAGAGCCCTCCTTCCAGGCTGCTAGTGCTCCATTAGTGGTTGCTCTTTGGGTCCAGTCATTCAGTGAGGACCATAGGATAATAGGATCCTAGATTTAAGAACTTGAAGGCACCTTAGAGAGTCAACATGTTCAACCCCCTTAATTCTGAATTTATCTAAATGCCAAATCATCTAATCCACATAACACCACAGTATCATAGGTTTAGGGATGTAAGGAACCTTCAAGATCATGTAGTCAAACTCCTCCTCCTTTTTACAGTGGAAGAATCTGAGGTCTAGAGAGACTCTTGATAAAAAGTTTGCAAGTATTAATTGGCAGAGCATGTATTTGTACAGCCCCTCACTCATCCTCTGGTTTTTAAATCCAGCAATCCTTCTGCTATGCTCCAAATATTTCTGTTTTGTCCATAAGTGTAGTATGGGTTTTTTTTAATGCTTTGTTGAAATATAGATATATGTGTATATATGCTGATATAGTATATATTTTTATATATACCCGTATGTGTATATATACATACATGTGTATGCATGTGTGTATATATACACATATACATTATTAATATATGTGTCTATGTGTGTGTGTCTATATGTGTGTGTATGCATGTATATATATGTATATATGTATATATATGTACATATATACACATCGTTGTCCAGGTTTACCAGTCTACTAGCTCTATTAGAGAAAAGAAGTTGCTTAATTCAACATGACCCATTCTTGACGACATGTGATTCCTTTTCTAATTGTTCACAAACTATACCTTATAATACATTTTACAGTTTTGACAGGAATTGAGTCAAACTCAATGACCTATAGTTTGTAGATTCTACCTTCTTCCCTTTAAAAAACAAACAAACAAATAATTAGGTAAATATTTTTCTCCTTTCCCTAGTCCTGTGACACTTCTTCTATTTTTCATTATTATTCACATATTAGAAACTATAGCTTGGTAATCATGTCAAAAATTCTTTAATTATTTTGGAATATATATTTTTGGCTCCAGTGACAAATTCATTGAAGGCAGCTAAGTACTTTCTAACTAGCTTCTGCTTCTTGAGAGTCTCTTGAAGCATAACAGATGCTGTTCCATTTTCACTCTGTATGTGTCAATGTTGTGTATGTGTGTGTATAATGTAGGAAACTGAAGCTCACAGATGTCCCAGATAGCCAGGAAAACCAAAGTTTTTCTAGCTTCAGATCTAGTGATACTTCTCTTATATCATAGTCTTTCATTCAGTTCCTTGCCATGCCATAGGGCCATTGTTGTAAACTTCTATGGAGTTCTACGGGTAAGAAACTGGATTGAATTTCTGATGGTCTCAGAACATGCCGTTGGAGTTGTCCTGTGAGTTAGGCAAAGTGTTTCTTTGGTATCCTGACCACCTCTTAAGATGTATTTTATCCATGCTACCTTCTACTTAGAGGCTTAACAGAGAGAATGTACTTCACACACTTTCTTTCCTTTCAAAACCTATAGGATGTCCCAAGAGTCTTAGTGTAGTGTTAAGCTTTGACACTAAGACTCTTGGGACATCATATATTTTTCAGAAATAATCAGTGATGAACCACTTATAAGTAATTTAGTCCTTAATGTAGATTTAAATGTATTTGCCACTAGAGCTATTTAAATTTGAGGAGTGTCATAGTGAGACAATCGTGGAGTACATGGACATAAGTTTAAGTTCTGGTTCTTCTGCTTACCAACTTTATGACCTTGGATGATTCTATTCACTTCTCTATGCCTCAGCTTCCTTATCTGTAAAATGAGTGAAGTTTTTGACCTCTAAAATTCCTTCCAACTCTGATGTACTATGATTCCGTTCTTTGGCATAGGAATTTCAGGCATCAAAGAGCATTTAGGCAATTCAGTACCATTAGGGTCATAGATTGTGATCTAGAAGAATCCTTAAAAGTCTCCAAATTTATCCACTTCATTTTACAGATAAAGAAACTGAGGCACAGACATAGTAAATGACTTGCTCATCTTGTCCAGTAAATTCCTCATCAATCATTCCCTCTCTAATTGTTTGTTTTCCCTAATTTACTAGTTTCTTCCTTGCTGCCTTCAAATGCCCTAAATCTTCACAGCTTTAAAAAAAAAAAAAAAAGCAAACAGCCAAAATAAAAACCTTCACTAGGCTCTAGTACCCCTGCAGGCTAGTGTCCCATATCTCTCCTCTGCTTCTTAGTTGAATGCCTTGTAAAAAAAAAAAACAAACACTATCTGTAATTGCTTCTATTTCTTTTCCATTCACTCTGGAACCTTTGCAATCTTACCTAAAACCTCAATACTTAACCCAAACTGTTCTCTCCAATGTTACCTAAAATCTCTCAACAGTCAAATTTGATGACCTTTTCTTAGTCCTCATACTTCTTTATCTCTCTGCTGCTCTTGACCTTCTTGATCACTCCTCCTGGATATTCTCTCCTCTCAGAGATTTTGTACCATTTCTCTCCATAGAGAGAGAAGTGTCCTTTGTCTGTGTTGTTGCATTATAATCCATATCATACTGTTATATATCACTCAGCTGTTGGTACTCCCTAAGACTTTTTCCTGAGCTTGCTTCTCTCTATATATATTCTTAATCTTGGTGACTTTATTAGCTTCTATGGTTTTAATTCTCTATATGCAGATGACTCCTAAATCTATAGATTCAGTATAAATCTCTTCTATGAGCATTAAGTCCTACCTAACCAAATATTAGTGTTCTCTCTCCATAACCATATTGCATTTAGTTATCTTATATTTATATTTTTATATTTATTATCTTCAAATGCATGTACTTAAATACTTAATTATTTTCTCCAATTGGATTGTAAATCACTCAAGAGTAGAGATTTTTTCATTATTTACACGTGTTAGTGAATGAATGAATGAAAAATTATTTATGTTTATTTTTATGTTTAAAATACTATGCTAAAATACTAGTTATATAATACAAAAGTAAAATCAGTCTCTGACTGAGTTACACAACTAATAAGTGTCTGAGGTGGGATTTGAACCCTATGCACTCAGGAGAAGAGAGATCATCTTTCCTGGTGCACCTAAAATTATATCACAAAGGTGGCTACCTACTTAGAAGCATCTAAAGCCTGCCTTGAATATTCTACAATTTTCCAGACTTTTAAGCAAATCCCTGATTTGAGCTTCTTTTCTAGTCATTAACTTAATGTAAACAATCTTTGGCAATTAAAAGTTACTGAAAATTAGGTCCTGAATCAATTTTTTTATTATTTTTACATTTTTAAGAAAGATCTTGAGAGCATTGCTGCCACCAACTTTTTTAAAGTATCTCTATTTACCTGATATTTTTTCTAGTCTTTACACATAGAGAAATATTTCCATGGTCCCTGACATTCATGATAAGAAGCATAAATCTGGTTAACAGGATTGAACCATGTAATAAAGTTAGCATTACACAATGATCTAGAACCTAGGCTTTGGAATTAGAGGGCTGGAGATTTGTTCTTTGCTTAAATGGACTTCAAGCAGCCAGAGTTGTCTCCTCATTGGAAGGTATTAGAAGACTATAATTCCTACTAGTGATGTCTTAACCGTCTCTCATTATAAATAAAAAGTTAAGTAAAACCAAATGACGAAAGGACAGTGGCTGACAGCATATGTAATAATCCATCATTATAGCTTCTCACCTTTCCAACAAAAGGAGTAAATGTATTTCTGAAAGATAACTTAACAGAGGCTTTGTGACCATGGATGAAACTGAAAATCTTCCCTGGAGTCTCAGTTTTCTGATATATAAAATGAAAAAGTCAGATTACATCAATGGTTTCCAACATTTTTTTTTTTTATCATATACTCCCGCCAGTAAATAATTTTGGGCATACTCTCAATAGAGATATATTTACTTATTTATATATGTGCTATTTTACTAATAGTTTTCAGCATCACATAACATAAAATAGACGTTTAAAGTGGGTGAAATAAAGATGAAATGGTATTTTAAAATATTTATTAATGGTACAAAATGTTTTGCTCTTACTAAAATATTAATAATGATATTTTAGAGAGAGCAGTATGATTTACTATTTCATTATTTTTGAAAATCGTGGTTTAGCATTTTGTGATATAAACTTGAAGGTCTTATTCTAAATTTATTTCAATACAACTGAAAAAAATAGCTGTCATAGCTGCAAAAGGTACCTCAAAAAGTATGTAGTTCCAAATGGAAGAAGTTCATCTTTGGCTGAAATTATTAAATCATAATGGCCATTTAACAAAATCATTCACCACTTATTTATGCCAAATTCATTTTGGTGAACTTCAGCTATTAAATTTCCATTTTCATAAGTTAAGTTTTTGCATTTTTATAATTTTAACAAATGAGTTTAAAAATCTATTGAAAGTCTTCAATTGGAAGATTTTTTTGAAAGGTTAGAACATTCTTTTACTAAGATTTAAAGAGAAGGCAAAATCAGCATGGTGGAGATAGAACAAATAGCTGGGTCTACCTATACACTATCTTCTCCACAATGATCTAGAAAATGCACCATACTTCAGATGGAGGAAAGAAAAGAAAAAGTCACAGTCAGATGTTTTGTACAGCTCAGGGAAACTCAAAGAAAGAGACAGACAGAGAGAGAGAGAGGGAGAGAGAGAGAGAGAGAGAGAGAGAGAGAGAGAGAGAGAGAGAGAGAGAGAGACATAGACAGACAGACAGAAAGAGAGACAGAGATAGAGACAGAGAGAGATCTGCAGGCACTGGAGACTGGGGATGAGATTCAAGCAATGGTGTGAAAGATTCTAGCACCCAAAGAATGAAGCAAAGCTGAGATGGGCACCAAGTCAGGAAGTCCCAAAGCAGAAAGAGATCTCAGGGGGTCCCTGGATTGCCACTGGAAGCAGGAATGGGTATCATGTGGCAATTTTGTTGCCTACTACCTAATTCTGGGTCACAGATCCAGGGTAGAGAGGAGCAGTCATGAGAATGGCCCCTAGCTATGTAGTCTGGAAACACAGCTGTATGGCTCTACTCCCAAGAATAGTGACTGAGTTCTAGTCTTTAGTAGAATAGTTCTAGTACTAGAATAATTGTGCTATTCTACTACTAGAACTACTAATAGTTCTAGCCTGAATTAGAATAACCAGAACAGGAATCCCAGAACAAAGGGGAGCCAATAATTCAATCACTGCAAATCTATAGAACCTCCTAGCTTTCTAACAGTGATTGAGTCCAGCAGCAGTTTATTGAAATTCCTAAACAAGAACAGATCCAAAACTAGGTTAGAATCTTACAGAGGTCAGACTAGGAGGTCTGAGTGAACAGACCTGACTCTGGATCATACCATTTTTTTGGAACACTGAAAGTTTGCTGGAAGTATAGTGAGCAGAACCAGAAGAACATTGTACACAGTAACAACAATATTGTACATTACTGTAAATTACTTAGCTATTCTCAGCAATGCCATGATCTAGGACAATTCCAAAATACTCATAATGAAAAAATGTTATCCACCTCCAAAGAAAGAACTGATACAGTCTGAATGCAGATCAAAGCATACTGTTTTTCACTTTATTTTTTTGTGATTTTTTTCTTTTCATCTGTTTCTTTTTTTTTTTCACAAAATGACTGATATGGAAATATGCTTTACATGATTCACATATATAACTTCCAGTAAATTGCTTGCCTTCTTAGGGAGGAAAAAGATGAGGATGGAAGGGAGACATTTTGGAACTCAAATTTTTGTAAATGAATGTTTAAAATTGTTTTTACATGTAATTGGGGAAAATAAAATTCTATTTAAAAAAAGAAAGAAAGAAAGTCTATAAGCCCACAGCCTGAGCTGTGAAAATAGGAGAAAATTGTAAAAGGTCAGAAGCTTGGGTCTGACATTCTTTTCAACCCCTGCCATGAATTTTACAGAGCCCAGCAATAACATAAAGTCAAAAATCAAGAAATTGGTTGGAAGAACGAAGGAAAAAAATGAAATACCATTATTAAGAACTATTTGGCAGTGAGGGATAGGGCAAGGAAGCTCAAGTCACAAACAAACACAGAAGAGAATGAATTAAAAACATTTTTAAGTAAAGTCTAAAAAATAAATTCAGAGTGGATGCATGTCCAAAAAGTCCTAAAAAAGTTAAAACAATAGATTTTTAAATAGCTAAAATTATTTTAAAACCAAATGAGATAAAGGAGAATAAACGGAAAAAGCAGCAAGATATGAAAAGAGAATTAACAGTCGGGAGAAAGAGATACAAAACCTTACTGAAGAAAATAACTTCTTGAAATTTATAATTGGCTAAATGGAACTTCATGATACATCAAGAAATAATAAAACAAAGTGAAAAGCCTTAAAAAAATAAAATGTGAAATATTTAATAGGAAAAACAATTTACCTGAAAAACAAGTTAAGGAGATATAATTTAAGAATCACTGGGCTCCCTGAAAGCCATGAACAAAGAAAACTTAGACATCACATTTCAAGAAACCATAAAATAAAACTACTCACATCTTTGAACCAGAAGGCAAAATAGAAATGGAAAGTATCCACTAGTTATCTCCTGAACCATCTTTCCTAAATGAAAACTTTGGGGAAAGGAAATTGAATTAGATAGCAGCTGGATATGTTTCTATTACTGTTTGGATGATCCCAAAAGAAGAATAGTAAAGGTGAGATGTAAGAATGCACTGGTAGGGGAAGATATAAATGGAAGAAGGAAATTGTCTCACATAAATGGGATGCACAAGATGAAGCTTATAAAACAAGAAGAACACACCAGCAGGAAAGCAGGCAACACTTGAACCCCGTTCTCATCTAAGCTGACTGACTTGGTTGCAAATATATATTATTTAACAGGGGAAAGGAGAGAAAAGGGTTCAGAGAAAAAAATGGGAATAATAGAGAGGCATGAGAAGCAAAACAGACTCTTAAAGGAAAGGTTGGGGGGGAGGAGAAGGAAAAGTTTAACAGTACTGTATGAAGAGAAATATACAATTTGCAATCACAACTGTGAATGAAAATGGTATAAATTTGCCCATAAGATGGAAAAAGATAGGAAAAACTAGGGGGCACAGTGAATAGAGCACTGGCCCTGGAGTCAGGAAGACCTGAATTCAAATCTAGTCTCAGACACTTGATAGACTTACTAGGTGTGTGACCATGGGCAAGTCACTTAATTCCGATTGCCTTGCCTTCCCCCCTCAAAAAAAAAAGATAGAAAATGACAGCAGATCCAACAATATGTTGTTTACAAGAAACACATTTGAAACAGAAAGAAATACATAGGAGGGGCTGGAATATAATCTATTATGTTTCAATTGAAGAGAAAAAGATAGCAGTAGAACTCATGCATCCACAGCAAAAGCATAAAAAATATTTTATTTATAGGAGATAAGCAGAACAATTGTAGTTTTCTAAAAGATATTATAGACAATGAGTTAATATAAACACTAAACATACATGCACCAAATATCAGAGTTTAAATTCTTAAAGGAAAAGTTAAATAAATTACAGAAGGAAATAGAGTAAAACTTTAATAATGAGACCTCAAATTACACTTCTCAGACCTAAATAAATCTAACTACAAAATAGACAAGAAAGAAATTAAAGAGATGAATAAAATCTTAGATGTTAGATATGATATGTCTCTACAGAATAATGAATGAGAATAAAAGGGAATATATTTATTTATTAACTGCGAATGGCACCTTCACAAAAATTGACTGTAAATGGTATATTCACAAAACTGAGCACAAGAACCTCACAAACTAATGTAATAAGTAAAAAATATTAAATACATTTTTTACTGATCACAGCAAAAAATTTGAAGCAAATATTAAAAAGTCATTAGAAACCAAGTT
This sequence comes from Pseudochirops corinnae, assembly GCA_028646515.1. Lineage (NCBI taxonomy): Eukaryota > Metazoa > Chordata > Mammalia > Diprotodontia > Pseudocheiridae > Pseudochirops > Pseudochirops corinnae. The sequence goes on along the minus strand of CM053591.1, from coordinate 56,655,414 downwards.
TTTAAATTGAGTGCAGATAGGAGAATTTTTATAAGTGACATGTCATTTTCAGCAGCCCAGAGGAAAAGAGATCAGTACCTAGGAGAGGAAAGTACATGCTAGTACTGAATACTTCATGGAAAACAAGAATAACGAGGCTTGAAAAAGATTTGGCAATAGAGAGCACCAGTAAGTACAAAGAGAGCAGTTTCAGTTGAATAAGCACAATCCATTCGTATTTGTTTATCCTGTACTACTAATTCTTTCCAAACAAAAAACAAAGGGGGGAAGGGTAGAGATCTTACTCACTGATCACTGACCCATAGACCAGTGTACCCACTGAGACACACTTAGCTATAATGTGATCTCAGGGAAAGGATGTGGGGACATTAAGCAGAAGAAGTGAGAATTTTACCAATGAAGCTGCTGCAGATGCCAGATTAAGTTATAGGTCTATTGTGACTGACAAAAATAGCTTTAGAAAGCCATTGGTGGGAGTAGAATGGAGAAATATTGAGCTATAGTAGGTGAACAAAGTAGTATAGTTGTGTTGGAGGTAAACCCATGATTGACTACAGTAGTGGAATGTATTTCATATTTCACCCTTCAATTGGTTTGAATACACATTACTTTGCTTCAGGCCCTCTATGGATTAGAAGATGTCTAGATCAGGGTTTTAATCCAGGGTCTAAGTTTTTAAAACATATTTTTGATAACTCTATTTCAATATAATTGTTTTCCTTTATAACAACATGTGTTTTATGTTATGCATTTAAAAACATTATTTTGAGAAAAAGTCCATATAGGTCCATACAGGCTTCACCAGACTGCCAGAGGTACATGATACAAAAAGTTAATATCTAGGCTGAGATACTATATGTTACTTTGATTGAAATATTCTAGGTTTCCTAAAAAGAGAAGTGTCATTTTCAAAGGTTTTGATAGACAAGTTCTGTATATATTGTAAGATTTTTAAAAGGCATGAGTTCTATGACTTTTCCTGATTCTGCAAAGAATTTTTACTTGAAAATAAACTTCAATTTGCTTTTAAGGACCTTAAATAACCTAGATAATCTTATATAACTCATTTTTTAACTAGAGGATTTAAAGATATCTAGTTTTATTTTCTACATTTTCCTTCTATATTTATTCTGTTTATGACATCAGTCATGCTAAAGAGAATCTTTGATATTCTAAATAACCAATTCCCCCCATCCCTGAAAGTACCATCTTTCATTCTAGGAAAACACAAACCCAGAAAGGTTTTTGTAGTGAGGCAAAAAAAAGAAATGAAGCAAGATTTGATAGCATGATGTAATGGAAACATCCAATTGTCTTAAAATATAAGCAAGGATGACAAATTTAATGAGAATTCTGGCAAGTATATGTTTTACAATAAAAAAGCATCAAAAGATTTTAGAATTAGAAGTAGTTTCACATAATTTAGAAGTCAGCTACTCAACAATAAATTTGACTAAATTTTGACTTGGGAGTATATGAAAAAAAAAATCCTGATGCTTTTCAATCATCATCATCTCCAGGCTATGTGGAATAAAAAAGCTTTCAAAGTATAGAGTTTGCAGAGGAGATCAAAATAACATGAGAATTGTATGAGATGTACATTATCCTTATATTCCAGTCTACTATTAGAGTTATAGCAAGGCTTTCAGTGATCTTTAAATGATTAGTTTATATTCTCATACCTTTATTTGCCTCCAAAAAACCCCAAAACACATATTTTATCCACTTGTGCAATAATAGCGAAATGCTGACGTTTTAGGAATGTTTCTATCAGAATCCCATGTTGTATTTTTGTTGGAAGAGGGACAAGAGTTATAGGAAAAAGACAAAATAAGAGAGTCAGTGAAACCAGCTACACTGGGTTCTCAAATGCCTTAAGATCACTATGGTGAACATTAAGGTTTAGTTCAAACACTGAAATGTTGGCCAATGGGTCTTTGGTGATAGTACTGAATTTGTTAGCACGCTGGTAAGTATAATAAAACTACTGCTAAGAATCTAAGTAATGGAAGGGATAACAGAACTGTAAGCTGACTTTTCTTAAAACAATCAAAATGATCAGTTTATAGTTGAAAGAGGAGATCAAGTGGCTCTCCTTTGAGTGTTGACACCATAAAAAAGCAAGAACAAATGTGAAAAACCAATACCCCACCTGACAGACTGATCTGATAAGCAAAGTAGTGTGCATAAAATGAAATGAAGACAAGAATACTTTTGTAATACACCAATACTATGCTCTAACAATTGGAAATGGATCTCAACAGTTATAAGCAAAAGCTTCAGATTACTTTCTGTCAACAGCGCCATTAGCTCCAATTTACACAAGAATATATTGATGACTAGTGTAGAGCAGTAATTAAAAAATAATTTCCCCCACTAAACCCAGATTGGAGGAAAGAGATAAAATCAGGGTGCTACTATATTTTGAAGAGGGAAAAAATGTATGCCTGGTATCATTAAAAATGTTCATTTAGTGCAAACTCTAGAAATTACACCTAATAATGAAACAGATGACAAAAACAGCAGCAATTTCGCAAATGTTTTTGAAAGGGGGATGGACAAACAGACTAGAATTCCCCAAAAGCCATTTTTTTGCTGAATGGCATGAATCCCAACTAGCAGACTATCTACACCAAAAGAGAGCAATTAAAAAAAAACTAATATTTTCCAGAACCACTATGAATGAATATACTTCCCACAGAATTTGACAGAAAGTATAAATACATTTCAGGACCTACATGAAGCATGATGTTCTTCCTGGCATCATCCCAAAGGAAGACTGGTAAAACTACTTTCAGGAATGTGTAATGGAGGGGGTGACCTTTCGTCTCCCTGGTTTGAAGCATATACATATATTCTATTGCTTATCAACTTATTGTGTAATGAGAAAAAGATCCCTAATTAATTATTGAAATGGAATTAAATGTTCATGTACAAAGCATGAACAAACTCTCCAAGTGAGGAGGAAAAAATGCTGTTGGCTGCCAAGTGGGGGAGCTCCTCACTCACCTGGTCACCATGTGGCCATGAACTCATGGTGCCACTGTTTTCTTATGTTGTCTTTATTCTTTCCTGATTCAATCTGAATGAGTATAAACAACTAAGTTATGTCCTTCTGAGACTCCATAGGTGAGAAGAGCCACCTGAATTTTAGCAACCAGAGCCCACAGTAGAGTCTGCCCTTAGTTTTAACAGCTAATGCTAGTGATGAGGCAGTTCTGAGGCATAACCTACTTGACTCAGCCTAGCAGTGAATCAGCCTGACATCTAAGACACTTTGTGCTATAAGTGACTCATTTTTGAGCTGTGCCACACTCATAAATAGATAGACTAGGAGTAGGGGAGAATGGAGAACTGCTTGGTAGCAACTTCTTTGAGTTTGTTCTCCCACAGACTGAAGCAGAGAGGAGAAATAGGGTACTTCAGTGCATGGGGAACTTTTTATAGCTTAATTTTAGCTATTTTGTTGGTGTTCAGTTGTTTCAGTTGTGTCTGACTCTTCATGACACCATTGGGGTTTTCTTGGCAAAGATATTGATGTGGTTTGCCATTTCCTTCTCCAGCTCATTTTACAGATGAGGAAACTAAGGCAGACAGGGTTACTTGACTTGCCCAGGGTCATAAAGCTACTAAGTGAGGCCAGATTTAGAACTTAGGAAGATGAGTCTCCGTTACTTCAGGTCCCTCATTTATTCAGTGTAGCACCTTGCTGCACCCCATTTTAGCTATATCGTCTCAATAAATACCCCATCATGAAATCTAATTGATATTCATTGGGTTGTTGATATTGAAGAGATATTTATTGGTTATCTATGATACTGAAGAGGTTTTTTTGTTTAAAGTGTTATGGAACAGCAATCCTAGGTTAGATAATATGGAGAAGATAACTGGTGATTGATATTGGAAAGAATACATCAGATTGTTGATACAAATGGCGCCTTAGGGGTTAAAAAAAATATTTAAGGTTGCATTCTCAGGCCTCCTGAGGGGGTTTGAGAATCATTTGATAGTCTATCCTGTAACTTGACAATGCCCTAAAGTCATTTTCCCCTTATCTTGAAATGCCATAAAATTTGTACCAAAAGAATTCCTTTTGTCTCCTTTTCCTGTGTTCCTCTATCCTGCCATTCATCTTCCTCATACTGTGCCATGACAATATTTTCCCTTTCTTGTAAGCAACCATCTTCTTCATCTAGTTTGTTCTTATCCTATCGCTAATCTTCAATCCCCATAAAGCAACCTTAAAATTACATGATCATCCTACAAGTTGTATAACTTTCTCTATCTATAAGCCTGGTCTTTCCATGTAGCAGAGCCTTTGTTTAGTTTCTCGCTAGTCTCAGGCCCATGAAACTTTTACAAAATAAAACTCCCATTAGTTAAGAGAAAATTATCTAAGTGAATTCTTTCACACCTGAACTGTTCTCCAAACTCTGACTTCAACAGGTCTTCATAACATATATTATTATAGAGAAAGCTTTTAATCCCTCAAGGTTATCCCCAGAATTATGAAGGGAACAATAGTCACTTTAGAATGTTGGTGCTATGAAGCAAACAAAGGCCTAATTGCTGTGGTGGGACTTGACTGTAAAGAGCCCTCCAGTTTAGTTCTTATTTTTATGTGCTTTTGTCAGGTGGAAATAATTTTACCCGATAAATCATAACATACTCCCTAAAAGCCCCATTTTTCAACATGCTTTACATAGAATGAGTTGTGTCAAGTATTACTATTTGAATTGATGCCACCAGAAGATAATAATATCAGTTGTTCAGTTGACTCCATTTGTGATTTTCTTGGCCTTTTCTTGGTTGGCTATTTCTCTTCTCCAACTCATTTTTATGCATGAGGAAACTAAGGCTAAGCAAGGCTAGGAGAATCAACCAAGCTGGTCTCAGTGTCTGAGGCTGGATTTGATTTTAGGTCCTCCTGACTCCAGCCCTGGAGCTCTATCCACTGTGCCATCTAGCTACCCAATAGTGATACAGAAACGGATAATGACAAATAGTAATGTGAGCTAGTAAAATACACAATGGTCAGGAGCTGAAGAAACACAGCTAGTTTCTTCTACTTCCAGGATAGTTACTGACTTTGACTTTACACAAGTGCTTTAAACTTGAGGTAGCCTGTTACCACAGTGGATAGAGAGTTGGACCTCTCTATCCACCATAGTAGAGAGTTAGACACATATATACATACACAAGCACTCACACATACATACATATATACATGCATAAAGGCATATGTAGTGTGTATGTTTATATATATATTTTAAGTCCCTGAATATTGTATATATTTTATATGTAGTATATATAATGTGTATATATAGTATGTATATATTTTCTAAGTATACGCATACATATGCATATAATATATATTATATAATTATGTGTGTAATAAAGATATGTGCATTTGTATTTCTATCTAAATATGTACCTATATGCTTATATAGTTACATAAATACATATACCTATATCTTCACATATATTATATATGCATATTTCATGCATACATGTATCAACTTCAATTCCATCATTTTTTGCATGAGGAACCTGAGGCTCCAAAAGATTAAATGACTTGCCCAATGTCTCACAGCCAGTACAGAGGAAGGATTTGCTGACTTCACATCCATTGCCTGATTCTAGTTGCCTCTAAAGGTTTAGGAAGTATTTCCTTGATAGTGCAATTCTTATCTCCATTTTGCTGAGAAGGAAACTGAGGATCCAAGAAAGTAGGCAACTTGCCTAGGGTCATATAACTAGTAAGTGTTGGAGCTAGGAAGCAGAAGGAATCAGGAAGAATTTTAGGGAAGCATGTTCCACCATTACAACCCAGCAGAATGCTCATGTTAGCAAAGAACATGGCTAAAGAGAACTTACTGAAATAGCTGACATTTCTCTGTTCCCCTTGGATGGTCCCATTCTGAGTCATTATGAACTTCACAGGTAAGTTCTTTTAAAATGTCTATTACTTAATGACAGATCACTTCCATTCCTTCAGAACTATCATCATCTATCACATTATAGTCATCTTACTAGCAGCTTACATTAAGGTCATGTGCAGCCCTTGAAGGATGAGGGATCTTTGTAATCTGCATCCTACCATTGAACAGTGCCACTCCCTTAGTAAGTGGGTTCATGAATTTCTTTTGTTCTAATTCACTACTTGCTCTACTGATGTGTGACTCCTTTCATGACACCATTGTTTTAGGGAGGACTCCCAGGCATGCTGTATTTCACTTTAACATGGTCTGTTTTTCAGATTTTTCTTTCACTTTGCCTGCAGCCTTGGCACTTTTTAAAAATAGTTATACATTGTTTTACCATTTTAAAAAATGTGGTGCTCCCAATTCTCTTCCTCCCTCCAGCCCTTTCCCATTGAGAAGGCAAGCAATATGATATCAATTATTCCTATGAAGTCATGCAAAACTTAGTTCCATATTTTCCATATTGCAAACATAAAAAAGCAAGAAAACAAAGTAAGAAAAAATATGCTTCCATATGCACTCAGAATTCACCAGATCTCTCTATGGGTATGGGTAGCATTTTTCTTTGATTCCTTTGGGAATTGTCTTGGGTCATTGTATTGATTAGAGTAGATACATCTTTCACAGTTGATCAGCATTACAACATTATGACTGCTGTGTGTACAATGTTCTCCTGGTACAGTTTACTTCACTTTGCATCCCAGGTTGTTCTGAAATCATCCTGCTCATCATTCTTATAGCACAATAGTATTCCATCACAATCATATGCCACAACTTGTTCAGCCATATGTCAATTGATGAGTATCTCCTCAATATCCAATTTATTTTTTGCTTTTGTGGAGGGAGGAAGGGCAGGTCAGTTGGGGTTAAGTGACTTGCCCAAGGTCACATGGCTAGTAAGTGTTAAGTGTCTGAGGCTGGATTTGAACTAAGGTCCTCCTGACTCCAGAGCTGGTGTTCTATTCACTGTGCCACCTAGCTGTCCCTAAATGTCCAATTTTTTGACACAACAAAAAGAGCTGGTCTAAATACTTTTATGCATATAGACCCTTTTCCATTTTCTTTGATCTCTCTGGTATATAGACTTAATAGTCACATTGGTAAGTCAAGAGGTATGCCAAGTTTTATAGCATAATTCCAAATAGTTTGAAAAGCTATGTCTTCTTCTGAAAACTGCCTGTTCCTATGCTTTGACCATTTATCAGTTGGAGAATGGCTCTTATTTTTATAAGTTTGGCTCAATTTCCAATGTATTTGAGAAATGAAACCTTTATCAGAGAAATTTGCTGTAAAAAAAATTTCCCCAGTCTCTTGCCTTTTTTCTAATTTTGGCTGCATTGATTTTGTTTGTGTAAAACCTTTTTAATTTAATGTTATCAGAAGTGTCCATTTTATTTCCCATGATCATCTCTACCTCTTGCTTTGTTATAAATTCTTTCTTTATCCATAGATATATCCAAAGACAGGTAAATTTTTCTAAGTTCCATTAATTTGCCTATGATTTTTCCCTTTATGTCTAAATCATATGTCCATTTTGACCTTATCTTGGTATACAGTTTGAGATGTGGACCTAGTCTCTGCCAAACTATTTTCTAGTTTTCTCAGGAATTTTTGTCAAATACTGAATTCTTGCTCCTAAAACATGGACTTTGTGTTTATTAAAAACTGGATTACTGCAATCATTTAATAACTGTATATTGTATACCTAATATATTTCACTGATCTACCACTCTGTTTCTTCGACAGTACCCAATTATTGTGATGATTACCACCTGGAAATATCATATGAAAGCTGATACTCTTAGATCACTTTCCTTTGCTTTTTTCCCATCAATATGCCTTGGCCCTGTGAAGAAATCTCTTTGCCATGGGACTCTGCTTTTCTGATTCATGACTCCCTTCTGTGATCACCATTTCAGGAAGGACTTTAGCCATTCTTTACTTCTTCATATCTGGATTCACATCTTGGACTTGACCTTTTCCTTACTTGCTACTTTGACATGTTGGAAAATTCTCTGCCCTGAGGCTCTGCTGTCCTTTTGGTGACTCCCTCTCAAGGACCACCATGCTTGGCAGGAAATGAGCCATGTTTCATTTGACCTATACCAGGGCTCATGCTCCCAATTTCTCTTCTTGTTTGCCACCTTAAACCCGTCCACCCTGCTTCTTCCAATTTCCGTATATTTGTTGTCTTCTGCTCTAAGAAAGTAAGCTTATGGAAGTAGAGACTCTCTGGTTTACTTGCATTTTCATCTTCAGCACTTAACAAAGTGCCTGGTATATAATAAACAATTCAATATTCTATTTGTCTGCCTGCTTGTCTGTCTGTGTGTCTGTCTATCTATCTATCTGTCTGTCTGTCTGTCTGTCTATCTATCATCTATCTATCTATGTACCTACTTGGCAGCCATACTTCTTACAATAAGCCTTTCCATATTAAACTAGACTGGTCCTTGGAAACTAGACCCACAGTATGCCATTGAGTCCTATTCAAAGTTTTTGCAGCTTGGTAGGACTTATCATAGCTTGTTATGTACTGACCTATCCTTTGAGAATCCCAGTTCAATTCAGTAACCTGATGAGGCATTGAAATAGGACTGCAGTGGAGAGAATAGACAGTTATATTAGAAAATTTTATGCAGAAAAAAAATACTGCCCAAAGGTTGATGATAAAAAGTCTTTCTCCACTGTGAATGTGATAATAAAGGATCCAATTTTGTTTTTTATTTTATAAGACATATGTCTAGGGGAAAAAAATAATAGCTGATTTTTTTGGACTTTGTACTATATACTCAATAGTGACACATTACTATAGATTTTGGAGAGATAGGTGTTTGTTTGTTTGACTCTGACATCTTTTACATTCTCTTTCTTTCTCTCATGAATGTGCACACGTACACACACACACACACACACACACACACACACATACACACAGTGTTGAGCCTGGTTTCTCAGAGGCAGGGCCAGTGGATCAAAATTGGAAAAGCTTTAAGCATAACCCTAAGACAGATGATATGTTCATCTGCCAAGCACCAACCTAGCTAAATGTGGAAAGGTTTGTTACCAAAGGTTGATGAATTTTAGCCACAGGGACTATTAAAACCATTTATTAAGGCACAAAGTGAATTATACTGGTTATTGGCTAGGAGATCTCCCATACCAATGACATCACAAATCTTTCTTTCTAGTCATAGATCCCATGCTGAAAAGCTTTGAAAAGAGAGTGATTATTAGGAGAGACTTAGGGGGGAGACTTATTTCTCTTCCCTGTCTAGTGAATCTACATTCCTTAACACAAAGCAAAAAAGTAGCATAAGCTCAGAAGCGGAAGACCCTAACTATAGTCACATCTCTGCCATTAACTAGGTATGTGACCACAGAAAAATATCTCAACCTCTCCAGTCATATTCTTCTCCTCTGTAATATGGGTGAGTTGGACTAGATCTGCTTTAAGGTCTTATTCATCTCCCAAACTCTATAAAACCTAAGGGAAGTTGAATTTTATTTGATTCAACAAGCATTTGTTAAGCATTTTTTACATGCCAAGTACTGTGCTAAGTTCTTCGGATTCAAAACCGCCTGATACTATCCTCCTCCCCAAAAAACCCCTAACTTCTACCCTTGAAAGATATATTCTATTTAGAGGAATAAAATATGCACAGATAACCCAATACAAAATAATCTCAGAAGACAGCATTAGCAACAACTGGGAAGATCAGTAGGAGAATCAGAATCTTCTAGGGAGAGACATGAGCTGAACCCTGGAAGTGTTTAGGGGTTCCAGGAGTAGATTATTTCAGGCATGAAGGAGAGCCTACCCAAAGGCTGGAGACAAGATGATATATACAGGGAACGTTGAGAAGCCCAAATGAGAATAGCATGTGGAGAGATTAGAAATAATGTGTGATCAACCTATAAAGATAGATTGCAACCAGATTTTTAAAGATTAAAGATTTTAAAGAGCTATAAAACCAAGCAGAAGAGTCTGCAGTTTATCTTACAGGCAAAAAGAACAACTGAAGTTGATTGAGCAGGGGAGCAACCTGGTTACAACTCTGCTTTGAAAATACCATTTTGCTAGCTCTCTGGCACATGGAATGGGGAAGACAAGGTTGAGGAGATCAGTTAGGGGGTTATTATAGTAGTGCTGGTAAGCAATGATAAGTGTTCCACAAAGTAGACATATACTCAGCAAAAAAAATTAAAACTGTACCATCTTTCTTATATAACGCTAAGGTCTTGTAAAATGAGAGAAAATATGTATAAAAACAGAGTGAAGTCAGACATCAATCATATTTCTATATATTTACAACAATTCCATATGATTTAATTTTATTCTGGACATTTCATGACAGTATCAGAACTTACCAAACTCATGGAATTTTAAGAGAGAATACAAAAGAAGCTTTTATAAACTTCTGCTAAATGAAGAGTTTCAACCCAATGACCAACAGACTGGCAGAGAGACAATGATGTAAAAAGCCTAGTTATAGAAAGGGAGGAGATGTAGCCATGGTAGCAGAATTGCTCAGACAAGTGGTTTGTTCATTTCTTTGTGCATGAAAAATCATTGCATCTTTCCTATGTGGACGATCTAAATGGGCTAATGCAGTAGAAGCCCCCAAAACACCCATCAGGTTTTATTTCCTGCTTTGATAGTTGTTGAACAAGTGTGCAGTTGGTGCATGGATCCCTTTGTCCTAAGGGATGTTACTCAGTTAGGTAGCTGAGTGAATATGCTTGTTTAGCCAGAGTACACAGTATTCAAAAACTCAACACAAGTGTGGTTCACTTTTCTAAAAGAAGGGAGTCCTCATTTTTAAAAATGAACCCTACAGATGGTCCTTAAGGCTTGGGGGAGGAATATCATAAAAGAAGGGGTTTCTTTTGGTTATTTTTATGTTATTTTTCTATTTTGTCCAAAGCTCATGGGGATCTTGTAATGCTTTAGAAGAACTCTCCAGCTCCTGAAATCCTTTCAGGGAGGAAAGAGAGGTGTCCATTATACTTTGGCAATAGGGCCATCATGACAGCAGCCAGTGTCTACAATATATACAGGTCCTTTTTATAAGACTATGATGGATGAACTTAAAATGGACAAAGTGGGAGTGTGTGTGTGTGTGTGTGTGTGTGTGTGTGTGATGTGCCCAATTGAACCTTTATTGTGAGCTCTTATTCCAGTTGCAGGAAGAAATTAGCCCTTGGAGAGGAACTGACCTTCCCTTGCCTAACCTTAATTCTATTTAATAATGTACGTGTTTTTTTAAATGCTGTTAAGGAATACATTTGCCAGATTTAATATTACTTGTCATAAACACTTGTGGTTGACACTGTCCTTATGTTGCCTAAGGTCCCTTTATTTGTGGCAAAAGGTCAAAATGGGAGGCACCCAGGAGAGAAGAACTCTTCTTAGTGTTCTGGGAGCTCAACCCGAGAAAGTTGTGATCTCTAACTGGGAATTAAAGCAGCAGTTATACCAAAATTAGGTGGTACAATAGATGCACCTGGAATCATCAGGAAGATGGGTTCAAATATAGCCTCAGACACTCACCAGCTGTGTGACCCTTGTCAAGTCACTTAACTTCTGTTTGCCTCAACTTTCAAATCTTTAACATGGAAATAGTAATAGCATCTATTTCCCAGGGTTGTTATGAGGACAAAATGAGATAACATTTGTAAAACACTTAGCACAGATAGCATAGTAGGCACTTAATAAATACATGTTCCCTACTCCTTCCCTCTGGCACATTTTTTCAGCCATTTTTCAGTCATATTTAACTATCCATAACCCCATTTGGGTTTTATTTTGCTTTTTGGCAAAGATACTGGAGCATTTTGCTATTTCCTTCTCCAGCTCATTTTATAGCTAAGGAAACTGAGAGGAAAAGGCTAAGTATCTTGCCCAGGGTCACATAGCTAGTGTCTGACGCCAAATTTGAAAACCCAGATGTTGGTACTTCTCTGTCTGATAACTATGTATGTATGCAATGGTCAGACAGGTGGAAGCCCTGTTTGTTGGTCTGTCAAGTTGTGTTATTTTCTGTCTGTATTTTTTTTGTCTGCTTATAATTTCTGGTTATATTTTCTGAAGTTCAGGGTGCTACCTTTTCCCCCTGATCTAAGTGAATGATATCTTTATTTGATTAAACTAAGATTGTTAACCTCTTTTGAGTTGCATTTCTATAGAGAAGTAGATCAAAAAATCTGTGCTACCCTGGGTATGCTAGAGTGCTTGCTGCTATAAGACCCTACTTCAGAAACAAATCTACTTTAGAAATTTTCCCAAACCTGCCACTGCCTGTTCCTGTTTCCTGTAATTTTGCAAAAAAATCATCTACTTACTGACTCTGACCAAGTCATTCTGGTAGATTTTCACCTCATGTTAACTTTCCTCTTCTCCCTCCTCCCTGCCAACAAATTCTCTCCACTCCATTTTATCCTAAATATGTCCTCCTATATCATTTTCATCTACTGGTTTTCTTCCTCTAAGAATATACTCTGGAGAAGGAGAAAGAGAGTTGGAGGTGGACCTGAAGGATGAATGATGCCTCCTCCTGGTCTTGGTCATGACACACCACCCATCATTCAGTGTTTCTGGAAAATACCAGCTCCACAAAATAGCTGACTCACTGTCTACAGAGCGAGGCTGCTGATTCCTTTCCTTCATTCAACACATATATCAGGGCTCAAACAGAAGTGATTGCATTACACATACTAGGTGCTTTTGTTAAATGGAGGAGTGAATAAAAGTATGAATTAATAAAGTCCTGGATTTTGCCCTGGCTTTACAATTGGGCACCTCCACTCCCCTACTCTCATTCTCTCATCATGTCTTCCAGACTCTACTTTCAAATGGGGAAAAGTCTTGTAGTGACGGTCCACCAAAGACCTGATCCTTGTACTCCAAAGGGAGAAAAGGTTCTGTTCTCATGCGCACAAAGAGGTAGAGAATTCAGATTCATGAACCTAGAAAATACAAAAACAAAGCTATTCCTCCTCCCTCCCCTTTCTCACCTGGTCACATCAGGTTTCTCTTTCCCTTGTACCACAATGGCTCCATCTCCTATATTTTCAAAATGAGGAGCCTAGTATACAGTAGTCCGAAGTATGACAAAAAGTAAAACTGTCCTGAGCACAGGATTGTTTTATCAGAAGCTTCCATATTGTGAAGTAAGGAAGGAAAATCAATAGCTTAAGGGTGAGAAAAATCCAGAACAATGAAGAATTAGGAGGCAGAAGTTCGGCCATTCCATTTTAACCCAAATGTGCTATAGAGAAAGCAGAGTATAACAGGAACATTTCTACTGAGTGATGAAGAAATATACTATGGACACAATCTCCTCTCAGTTGCTACAGTTTTTTCTAGGTCCTTTCTCTTGCTGGGCACTGAGCCAGAAGCTTTAAAGAAACAGGTCATGTCTTCTGTTCTGCTTTCAGACTCTCTACATACTAATGCATTAAAAAAAACATCCATCACTATAACCTCCTGCCTTGAAGGCTCGGATGAAAAATGTGACTCCCCTCCTGTGATTGGGGAACCCATTCTGAACACCCAGGAATGGAACTGCATGTGTTCCTTCCTTCAGCTTTCCTAAATCTAAACCATTTCTTGGCTGCAGCCTTGGCGAGCAAAGGCCATCATAAAGCAGGTTGGTCTTCTTCCTCTGTGAAAGAGCAATTGCAGGTGACAGACAAAATATTGATTCCCAGCACTGAGATTTGTTTGCAGAAAGCAGCCAAGGAAGAGTATCTAGGTAAACAGGAAAAAAATTTGTGGTGAAATACTGCCCTTTTTCTTATTTGGTCTACTGGTAATGCTTCCTTCAGATTGTAGCTTAGATGCTGCCCATGGTTCTGTGGCCAGGGCTACACTGAGTGCTTGATGACTACACCAGCTGCGCGTGGGGATTGCGAAAGGGGGAGAGAAGCAGTCTGGCTGAAAGTTCTCCAGAGTGGAAAAGCGAAAGGCAGAGGTTTCGCACCTGCCTCCGTGTTGTAGCTTCCCGCCTGCGGCCTGCAGACAGCAGGGGGACTGAGCGATTGTTTTCAGGCCAGTGCTCTCGCGTTGAGCGGCCTGGATCCGGATCGTCGTCTTGGGCCTTGGTCTTGGAGTCTTCATTATCCA
>CM053591.1:56596154-56640802 GCA_028646515.1 Pseudochirops corinnae | reverse complement strand
CTGTTACACCTCCCCACTTTATGAAAATGTAGAGTAGCAGGGTCTGTACTATGCTTGGAATGCAAAATTAGAATCCTTTTCTTTGGACTGTTATCTGAGATATTGACTTGGAAGTAAATACACAAATTCACACAGATGAACACCTTAAGGGTAAAGGCTTCCAAAAGTCCTTCAAAATATAAAACTGATTAAATATACAGAATTCTCATTTTACAGTGCCTTCTGACATGCTATGGAGGTACCAGTTAGACCACTGCCATCAAGTCCTCAGTCATGAATTGATGCAGACACAATCTTTATCTGAGTGTCCTTGTTTAGTTGTTTTCAATTGTGTAAGCCTCTTTGGGACCCTTTTTGGTGGTTTTCTTTGGTGGCAGAGATACTGGAGGGTTTTTCCATTTCCTTCTCTAGCTCGTTGTATAGATGAAGAAACTGAGACAAACAGGGATAAGTGACATTAGGGTCACACAATGTCTGAGGCTGGGTTTGCACTCATGAAGTTGAGTCTTTCTGACTCAGCTCTATAAATTGCACCACCTTAGATATAACATCAAATCTGAGCATGGACTGAGATGAAAAGAAAGATAGATCCAGGTACATTAATTCTAAGACTGTTTCCAGTCTGCTGTATTCCCTTGGCCTCATTCTTAGAGGTAATTCCAACTCTGATGCCCCAAGCTAATGATGGCTACTAATTGTGGGATGTCTCCTGCCATGTACTTTTTTTTAAAAAGAATTTTTTTCTTTCTTATTTATTTTGATGGGCAGTTGGGTTTAAATGATTTGCACAGGGTCACACATCTAGTAAGTATCTGAGACAGGATTTGAGTTCAGGTCCTCCTGTCTCTGGTACTGGTACTCTATTCCACTGAACTATCTTGCTGGCTCCTCTCGATTCCCCCCCCCCCCCTTTTTCTAAATGAAGACTGAGAATCTTTACTTAGATTAGCCAACTCACATTTCTCAGGAACCAGACTTTGGGTGGGCCTTTTGAGGAAGAGGGGTAGAAAGGAGGATAGAAGAGAAGGTAAGGGTAACCCATCTCCCTGGATATCCCCTCCACCTCCAAATCCAGCTCAGGTTTTTGGGTAAATGGGTATATGGAAGAGAATGCCATGAAGGTAGGGACCAAGGGAAAAAGAAACCCCTGCCAAGGAGAGACCTACCCAGATGTGTAACTTTCAAAGTTCAGCTGTGGCTGGGACAGCAGTCACCACAGGGCCCTCCCTATAAATTATGTCCTGGGGCTTGGGGGATATAGGAAGAACAACCTTGTGGAAGAGAAATTAGTTCTGTGTTCAGCTCCTTTCAAGGCAGTGCCCTAAACCTTGGACCAAAGAATGGCTATAATGGTGTATGTTCCCAAGTAAGAAGACAAACCAGGGTGGGGGAATGAATAGTAATGGAGAGGGGAAGGATGGGACTGTTGGACCAGTTTTGCTGGCCAGGGGAAGTTCAAGGTAAAAAGTCTCTGGCTCAGCACCTGTAGGCACAAGAGGAGAAGCAGTGCCTTCAATGGATGAAGGGAGAAGAGAAAGAATTGGGAGCAGAAGAGGCTTGAGAGTTCCACAGAATCCCTGGGAACTGACCTATTTATATGTTTCCTGCCTGTGTTCCCAATCCATACTAGGAATGATTATTCTATGGAACTAGTGGGGTTATGGAATTCATGCTGGACCCCTAAAAGGAAAAAGACCATGTCTTTGAATGCAACCCAGTCTCTGAACTTTCCCATATATTTCAGCAACCTAGATGCCTGGCATTTGGCTGAGGCATCTGTCCCATCCCAATCCACCTAGATACTCAATAATCCTTTTAACTGTCCTTTCCCTGTGGCCCTCAGACCTGCTCTGCTCACTTTCATTGTATCTGGTCCACCCCAGGCTATTTGTCATTCCTTAATCACATTCATATCTTTTCACTGTCTTTTCTTGTATGTAAGCATCAATCTTGCCCCCTTTAAATCACACAGATTCTTAGAAACTTGGCCGCTTCTGTTGATGATATAATATGTCAGATTTATTATGAATCTTGCTCACCTAAAAGATGTTATAATAAAGCTGTGCTACTCTGACCGAAATAAGGCTTGAGTGGTAGAATTCTTTCAAGGCAGACCTCCTTTAACTTTGCACTTTGATGTTCCCAGCACACCAAATGACAACACAACTGCCCTTGTTACCTGCAGAAGGAGTTAATGGGTTTTTGCAATGGAACACAGATTGAGTATTCCTGTTTAGTCCTCCTGTTCCTTCTTCCCTCATTTCTATCACCACGCAATCAATCAACAAATATTTTTTTTCTTTTTCAAGAGGCAATCACTGGATTCTTTCAATTTCTATTTTACCCTCTGCTTCTAGAATATTAGGGCAGTTTTCCTTGATAATTTCTTGAAAGACAATCTCTAGACTCTCTTTTTTTTTTATCATGGCTTTCAGGTAGTCCAGCAATTTTAAAATTCTTGCCCCTAGATCTGTTTTCCAAGTCAGTGGTTTTTTTCAATGAGATATTTCACATTGTCTTCAATTTTTAAAATTTTTTTGTTGTTTTTTATAATTTCTTGATTTCTCATAAAGTCATTAGCTTCTATTTGTTCCATTCTAATTTTTTTTTTTTGGAGGGGGGGAAGCCTGGACAACTGGGGTTAAGTGACTTGCCCAAGGTCACATGGCTAGTAAGTATTAAGTACCTGAGGCTGGATTTGAGCTCAAGTCCTCCTGACTCCAGGGTCAGTGCTCTATTCACTGGCCCACCTCGCCACCTCTCCATTCTAATTTTTAAGGAATTATTTTCTTCAATGAGTTTTTGAACATCCTTTTCCATTTGGCCAATTTTGCTTTTTACAAGATTCTTCTCTTCATTGACTTTTTGGACCTCTTTTGCCATTTGGGATAGTCTATTTTTCAAGGTGTTATTTTATTCAACATTTTTTTGTTTCTCCTTTAGCAAGCTGTTGACTTGTTTTTTATGAGTTTCTTGTTTTTTATGGTTTTTTTTTTGCTTGTTTTTTTAGAGGGCAATTGGGGCTAAGTGACTTGCCCAAAGTCACAAGGCTAGTAGGTGTGTCAAGGGTCTGAGACTGGATTTGAACTCAGGTCCTCCTGACTCCAGGGCTGGTGCTCTATTCACTGCACCACCTAGCCACCCCATTTTTTATGAGTTTCTTGCATCACTCTCATTTCTCTTCCTAATTTTTCTTCCACTTCTCTTACTTGATTTTCAAAGTCCTTTTTGAGCTCCTCCATAGCCTGCGACCATTTCATATTTTTCTGAGAGGTTTTGGTTGTGGGGGCTTTGACTTTGTTGTCTTCTAGTTATATGTTTTGATTTTCTTTGTCACCAAAGTAAGATTCTATAGTATGATTTTTTTTCTGCCATTTGCTCATTTTTCCAGTCAATTACTTGACTTTTAAGTTCTTTGGTAAGGTAGGATTCTGCTCTCAGAGTGGAGAGTGCTCCATCTCAGGTTTCAAAGGTTTTTCTCAGCTGTTGTCAGAGCTACTTATAGGCACCTGTAAATTTTCAGTTCTTCTAAGGTGGTATGATCAAATGAGATGTATTTACTCTTCTCCTGGCCTGTGGTCTTGTCTGCAAGTGACTACAAGTGCTCTTTTCTGCCTCAGAACTATGGGGAGGACTCACTCTCCACAACTGCCACAAGCTCTGCCACATCAGCACTCTTCCTCACTCCTGGACTGTCACCTAAGACTGAGACCCAGATCCAAGAAGGGGAAAGCAAGAGAAACCTGCCTCAATGCCAGTAAAGAGATTCCTGCAATTGCCCTCTGATCACCTGCTTCATCCCCCTATCATCTATGTACATGGAGTTCTGGAAGCAGTTGCTGCTGCTGTCACCATCACTGCCACCTCCACCACCCCAGGGCTGGGGCCAGACCTCACTCTTCCATCACCCAGATCTAACAGAGTTTCCCCAGTGACTTCCTACTTTGTCTTTGCCTTTTGCGGGTTGAGAAGTCTGGAAACCTTCAAAGCTGCCAGTGATTCAGTCCTCTGAGGCCTGCTCTGGCCTGGTCTGTGCCAGTGCAAACCATGCTGGACTGTGCTCCACTCCCAGTCTGGAGCAATAGACCCTTCCTGTAAACTTTCCAGGCTGTCTTGGGATGTCAATGGATTTTACTCTCTCATTTTGTAGGTTCTGTAGCTCTAGAATTTGTTTATAGTCTTTTTTTTTTTTTTTTTTTTTTTACAGAATGTTGGAGGTTTTTGCGGAGAGCTGAAAAAAGTACCTGCTTTTACTCCAACATCTTGGCTCTGTCCCCTCAACAAACATTTATTAAGTGCTTATTATGTATTGTACACTTGAGGGATACAAAGAATAGCAAAAAACCAGTCTCTGCCTTCAATCAATCAATAAACATCTATTGAGCATCTCCTATGAGCCAGGCATTGTAGCTTGCATCTAATAGGGGAGAATGTAGGTAAATTACTAGGTACATACAAGACATATGCAGAGTAGATGGCAGGTAATCTGAGATGAGAAAGTCCTAGCAACTGTTGGAACTGGGGTTTGAGAGAAGATCTGGAGGAAGCCAGGGAAAGGGGGAGGTGAGAATGAGAAGGCAGACCTTTCTAGACTTTGAACATAAAGAGTTTTATGTGAGAACTAGTAATTAGGCCAGTGTAACTACATTGCACAGACCTCGCATTATGAAAATTCAACTTTACATAAAGAATTCTAAAAGAAGTCTGCATTTCAAAAAACCTCCAATGTTAACTTTACTGCATAGTACTGTGCTCTTTCTTTCCCACTGCTTCTGCTCCTTGGTTGAGGGTTCCATGGTCTTCTCCTTATACCACCCCACAAAATAATAAGAAAAAAACTTGAAATCTGAAGAGCAGAAGCCCAGTTTGAGGCCTCTAGCACTGCCCTCCATGTCCACTGACCCCAAAACACCCTGCCCCCTTCCTGGTCTGTCTTCTTGTCTTCTCTGTATCCATGCTCTGTTACCTAAGTGTCTGTTCCACAACCCCCATGAGTCTCTCATCCTTTCCTATATGTGTTTCCCCCAAAGCCCCAGCCCCAACATTTTGCTCTTCCCTTCTCTGTCCCCAGGCCCCCAGATTTTGCCTTGCCCTCTTCTTCCCTACTCCATTCCTCCAGAAAAAAATTGCCTTAAGTAAAAATCACTTTGCTTAAAGGTCAGTGGAATATCTACTTAAATAAAGCATGACATGACTGTGTAGTATATGGAAGGGATTAAAGTATAAGAAGACTTGGGAAGGTAGGAAAAGGTCAAGTTATGAAGAATTCCAGTTAGACAAGTTCATATCTGATCATAGAGTAAATAGGAAGCCTCTAGAGCTCAATGATGTGACATGGTCAGACCTGCACTTCAGAAAAGTTGCAGCTGAGATTGGAGTGGGGCAAGGTTTCCACAGGGGGAACAAATCAAAGACTATTCTAATAATCCAAGGGAGAGGTGATTAGTGTCTAGACTAGGGTGTTGTCTCCATGAGTGGAGAGAAGATGACTTATGAGAGAGATCTTATGAAGATAAAAATCGACAAGATCTGGCAAGAGATGAGATTTGTGGGGTGAATCCAACTGAGGAGTGGAAAATGACACAGATCATAGCCATCCATCCCCCTTGGAACTCCCAAGTTCATTAAATTTAATGTCATTTGCTCAATTATATTGAAGATTTAGGAGAGCATAATGGGTTTTTGTATGATAAGGTGCAAGATATTTCTTTAGCAGGGCATAGGGGAGATATGTTCATTGCAGAAATATATAATTAAAACCCCATTACTTTCTGTAATAGCAAGTAACCATTTAACAAAAATGAGTAGCAAGAAAATCCAAGTAAAGAAATAAAAAGTGTAGGGAAATGAAGGAAAAATAATAAGAGATAAAGAAAACTAAATTAATGTGAAATCAAATGTAAATTAAGAGTGTAATCAATGAGGTTCTATAGTTTGTTCATAAGTTATCTGCCCAAATTGAAATGAACATCTTCTTAAAGTCAATATTGACATAATCGATGAAGAAAGGATTTAATTTCCTTGCCTCCTGAGTCCAGTGCAAGACTCTATTGTAATTATACAAGGTGTAAAGATATTACTTCTTAGTTCTTGGTCTTAAAAAATTAAAACCATAATATACAAATGCCAATAAATTCTGAAAAAAGATAATACTTCATGGATTATATCTCCCAGTAGTAAAATTTCTGAGACATTGACCCAGATGGAGACACATACTTTTATATAGATGGAAAAATAGGTCAGAACTTTGGACATGGTAGAAATTCAAGAATCCAACCTAATATAAATTTGTTATGTGCCAGGCACTGTGCTAAGAGATATGGATACAATGAATAAACGGAAAAACTATCCCTGCCCTCAAGAAGCTTACAATCTAATAGAGGAGGGGGCAGAGGCAACACACAAAAAAAGTAGGCAAGAAAGATGGGGGAGACCAGGGAGTACCCAAACATCTTCTTCAGGGAAACTGACACAGCACAGAGAAGGAGATGCTGAGGGGAGTGATGGTGGGAAGAAGGAGGTTTCATGAGGTTGCTGTTATTATTGAGTAATTTCAGTCATGTCTAACTCTTCGTGACCCCATTTGGGGTTTTCTTGGTGTAGATACTGGAATGGTTTGCAATTTCATTTTCCAGCTCATTTTACAGATGAGGAAACTGAGGCAAAAAAGGTTAAGTTACTCGTTTAGGTTCACATACCTAGTTAAGTGTCTGAGGCCAGATTTGAACTCAGGAAGATTAGTCTTCCTTAATTCCAGGCCTGGCACTCTATCCACTGTGCCACCCAGCTGCTTTCGTGAGGTACCAAGCCTCATAAGAACCTTTTTTTTTTTTTTTTAATGAATAAGTATACAAAATCCTCACCACAGAATTTCTTGGAAGGCTGGAGACAGGCCAGTGAAATCACCAGTATCAGAACTTCCAGGTGTATGCTCGGGTGTTGGCAAGTGTTACAAATCAGGGCTCGGTTTATTGTTTTATTAATTGTCTGCGCTGAAGAAAATGAGGAAGAGCAAAATGAGCAGAACCAAGAGAACATTCTATACAGTAAGAACAATATTTTTTTAAGAAGGACTTTGAGAGACTAAGTCATTCTGACTTATAACAAAAACTCAAATAAACTAGAAAACATATGAAGAAGAAAGACATTATCTGCATCCAGAGAAAGAATTGATAAATAGAAGTATGTATAGAATGATTGTGTAGTTGTGTGTGTGTGTGTGTGTGTGTGTGTATGTGTGTAATGGTAGCTATCTCTATGGTGGGGGTGGTAAAAGAAAAAAAAAGAAATTTAGATGAAAATTTTACTATATATTGAAGGGAACAGCAAAGCTATACATAATAGATTTGTAGTTTCATGTTTAATCATTTTAAAATTATATTATGTTATGGAAATGTCTGTTTTCTTCCATAAATTAAAAATAAAATAAAAAAGAAAATGATGGAGAAAACATTAATAATGCAGATTACATTTTTAAAATGTACCACATACATTCTTTTTTTTTTTTTTTCTTCAGGGCTAGTTATTAAACATTTACCAATGGACCTTCAGGTCTATCCCTGCTATTTCTTAGCAGGGGTAGAAGATAAAACTAGAGATAAAAATCAAGGTGGGTCCAGATACACTTAAAAAGATTTCATACATCTGTATCTTTGAAACCATAGTTGGATCAAATGATCTCTTAAAGTCTCTGTCAAACTCTAAATTCTATGGTCCTAAGATGCCAGGGTCTTTCATTCTTAAAACCGTCAGTGCTTTCTCACGTCATTCCACTAAAACTTGAGAAATCCCAGGAAAATAGCATTATCATGTTCCTGAATATAAAATAGGGACTTCCTAACAGTTTTCCACTCTATTTGCAATTTCATTTTGCATAATCCTTTCAATATCTTTGTAAAAAATAAATGAATTTGTTAACTATATACATGAGGATATTCTGCAGGCAAATGTTCTTAGTGAAGAGTGAAGCGCTAACTAATAAATATTGGTAGCACAATCTGCCTTCCTTCACATTTCTTTCAAATCTCAATCTCACTTGCTAGAGGGTGTCTTTTCCAACCCCTTTTAATTCTAGTGCCTTCCTTCTCTTAATCTTTTCCTTCTTTAGTTATTTACCTTTATACACCTTGTTATATATTTGTTTGCTTGGTGTCTGCTCCATTAGATTGAGGGTAGGGACTGTCTGGCCTCTTTCTGTATCCATAGAACTTGCATGGTGCGTAGTAGGTACTTAAAGAATCTTTAATGATTGACTACTGACAAGAAAGCGTTTTTCATTTAGAATTCAGCAACAAGGCACTAAATATTCATAGCAAGCATTTAGCTGTGTGAAAAAGGTATGTTTTCTCACTTAAACAAGGCATCTAAAACTGAGGCGACATCTTTCTTCTATCTTTCTTTATCTGTAAGATAAGTGCATTGGACTATACGTAGAATAAACACTGGGCTACAAATAATAAAAATTAAAAAAATAGCCAGCACTTTTTAATAGCATTTTGACGTGTTGTTCCTGAGAACAGACCCCAAAAATTGTAATTAATTTTTTATAAAGAAATGTATTTGGTCATTTGACCAAGGAGAGAGAGCCAGAAGTGGTTCTCTCTTCCGAGGTTCTGGGAGATTTACGTTATAAAGGACTTTGATAAAATTATCCACACACGAATCACATATTTCAGATATACACACACATATATTATATACACATATATATATTTGCCCACACATATGTGTTATGTGTGCATATACATATATACATACACATATATGCGCGCGCACACACACACACACACACACACACATATATATATATATATATAATATGTATGCATATATGTGTACTTGTAGGGCAGTTAGGTGGTGCCATGGATAGAACACCCATCCCAGTGTCAGAAAGATCTGAGTTCAAATTCAACCTCACACTTACCAACTATGTGATCCTAGACAAGTCACTCAACTCTGTTTGCCTCAGTTTCCTCATCTGAAGAATGAGCTAAAGAAGGAAATGTCAAACCACTCCAGTATCTTTGCCAAGAAAACCTCAAAAGGGGTCGCAAAGAGTCAGATACAATTGAAAACAATTATACACTATAAGTAGAAACAGTTTCGGATAGACCCTTAGGAGTTCCTGGAAGTGATAACCCAAAATAAGAAAGCTTTGGATGGATCCAGGCCCTAGGGGAATAGAAATACCTTGTAACCACCTCTGGCATTTCTAGGAAGTTACTGGAATAAAACTACATTCTGAATGTGACCTTTAATCATATAAGACTGAAGTCTAATAATTTTTTTTTCAAAAAGTGTAATAAATTATTCTCTCTATAAAGGTTTACAAAGCACTCTACATATGTTATCTCACTGGTCCTCACAGTAATCCTGTAAGGTGGTGATGAGGGAGGATGGTATTTCAGGAATCCAGGAACCCCCATAACCAGAGTCCCTGAGTGGGCAGTCTGGAATGAATTCACAGGACCTAAGCCTTCACTGAGTCAGTATGGCAAAAGTTTGTTGTTATGCTTTACAGCAGGCAGGAGGTCTTAGGGAACCTGCAACCTTAAAGAGGTAGAGTTAAAGTTTTTGTAGGATAATCCATAGTATAACCTGTGCCAATTATGCTAACTAGGTGAGTAAGGGTGGGATTAGGGAGGAGTTAAGGAGTGATCAGTTCTTAAAGGAATATGTACTTTTAAAATCTACTGTTCACACATATTGCCCGTAATTCACTGGGAAATAGCCCAAAGAGGACTGCACGGAGGTGTGGTTTTAGACTTGAAGCATCACTAAGTCAGCCAGCAGTCAGGGCTGACTGAGAAGTGCCTAGTCTGCCACCCATCGATGTCATGTTTGACAAGATGGATGTTGGTAACCTAGGCTAATGAGGGATTCAGGATATGTACAATTGGCTAGGGAGTTACTTATAGATAGTCCAGTGAAGGATTCATAGGTGTAGCTAGTTATTATACTAAGAGGAGATAAACATTTGTCTGAGGACTGATCATGAGTGGTTGCTAGGCAGAATGATGGCAGGGAGAAGGGGCATAGTTAATACTCTGAGGCTGGGGAGGTTTGAGAGTAGGTAGAAATGTGATTTTACAAACTGAGGTCCGAGCTGAGGCACAAAGCATCCCATCAGTGGGGGCTATAACTCCATTCTGCATATGAAAAAACTGAAGGTCACAGAGGTTAAATGACTTGTCCATGTTCACAAAGATAGTATGTTTCTGAAGTAGGATTTGAACTCAGTTCTTCCTGATTTCAAGTCCACTGTACCACCAGTCACCTCCAGACCTGGGTTATAGTTCTGTTACTGCCTCTAACAAGCAGTATAAACCTTTGTCAATTCATTTCATTTCTTTCAACGTCACTTCCACAATTTGTAAAAGGAGGAAGATTGACTATATTGGTTTAAATATTATTCAATAGTTTTTAATCAACTATCATGTGAAATGTATTATAATAGAAAAAATTGAACAGTTCTTACCCTCAAAAAGTTTACAGTGAGATGGAGCAAGGATATAAATAAATATTTAAATCTGAATGTGATGAGGGCAAAAGAAAGATACAAAAAAATTGGCTCAAATACAAATTTGAGAAGAGAGATATTACTTTTATTAAGTTAATGGGAATATGGAAAAAGTTTAGTGGAGGAAGCGATGCCAATATCTTTTATGTATCTTTTCCTGTAATGGCCTCTGTCCCATTTAAAATATAATCTCCTTGAGGGCAGGGTCTCTTTTTTTTTTCCTCTTCGTGTTCCTTTTGCTTAAGAGACTTTGTTGACTGATTGAGTTATATGGACTTTGAAAAAAAAAAGATAATTTCAAAAGGTAGAGATGAGGAATGAAGAACAAGTGTATTCAGGCACCTTCTTCTTCATGAAGTCTTTCCTGATCCCATTGTGATGAATTTAAAATTCCGGGAGAGTTTCTGGGCACTTAATAGCTAATTTATGAATTAGACTAGCTTATAATCAAAAAATTAATGATCAGTGGTTTCTCTCAGACAAAACCATAGAGAAACTAAAAGCCTAAATATATTTTCAGAAGAGGAGGTGCCTCTGATAAGTAAAAATCAGCCCTGATTGGCCACATTTTAATGAAGATGTGGGCTTGAAATCTTTAGTTTCTCCTGCTGAGAATGTGGCTTGGTTATGAGACTCAGTCACCTCCAGCAATCTGGACAAATCAATCCATTTCCACCCAGACAACTCTGCTTGATTTTCTCCTCAATGAGTTAGGTCACCTTGAATTCCAATGGAAGGGTACAAGGACATGGGCTTATTTCCTAAGAGCAAGAATTGGCCTAGATTAGATTCTGTTTGTTTTCGCTCTTGAAGAGGTTCAATGACACCAGGAGCAAGATGTCTTGACTTTCAAATGCATCGGATTTAAGTGAGACAGGCCTTGCAAAGCCATGAGCCTCACTCTCTCTTCCAGTGTCTTTGGAATCCAGTAGCAGGACAGACTCTAAACAGAAATAAGGTCTCCTAGTTGGGTGGTATCCTGCCTAAGATCAAGGATCATATTCCCCTGGTTGACTGACCTATGGGAGTTGACTCCCCATCTAAAAGATTGCTCATAAAATGAGAAAATAATGTAATCCTAATGTAATAATTGGTTGCTGATATAATGGCAAAATAATAATTTCTCTCACATTTTCCTAGTTCTATCCTTCCCAAACTATATGTGTGTGTGTGTGTGTGTGTGTGTGTGTGCGTGTGTGAGTGTGTGTTCCATTAGAATGTAAATTTATTGTGGTTTGGGATTGTACTGTTAATAGCAGATGGGCTACGAATCTCTGCCAACACAGGGCATCCTTTATCTTTTTCCTTACATCTCCCTTCATTATCAACATCTCTCCAAAAACTTTCCATATCAATATGTCTTAGGTCATGGGGTGCCTCTTTGATTAGGAGTCCCAATGGATGATCTAGCTGTGCACTGCTTCACACCAGTGCTCTAAAGCTCCAACATACATATTACCAATTTTGCTTAGCATATTTATGTAACAAATCAATATGTATATATACACACATATATTTAAGCATTCAAGCAAACCAGCAGTTTTATTAAAATAACTTGACTTGTAAGGGAAACACACTGAAAACTAAATATTCAATTTTAAAAATCAGAATTTCCTCAATTAGATCCATATTAAACTAGGGCATCTAAAAAGAATGTTTAAACAAAAATGTCTTGAGTGATTCCCTGACAATGCAATGGACACCCAAAAAAATTCCAGATGACCCTCCCACAAAAATGTATATATTTGGTATGAAGCAACTGAAAATTTGGTGTCATAATCTCTTACATTTACTTACCCTTCCCCACCCTTGCCCCATATTCTTTCCCATGGTTCTGCATTCTTGTTGGTAAGTCTAGATTACCCCAGAAGGATATTAGCCATCATTATTTTGAGATCCTATGAGTGTCCCTTTTTAGTAACTATTGCTATGAACACTCTATCTCATGAATCTTCACCAATGTATTTCCTATTAATAAATCAATCACAAATAATAAAATGAACCAAAATATTCACTGAAAATGCATAGGAAATATTCAATATTTATATAGCATTCTATCCATAAATCTGAATTACTACCATCAATATACACATATTGTCCAAGAGTAATACAAGCTCACAGTTAAGGTCCCAGAGGAATAAGGTATAGATGTAGGGAATATACATAGCTAGGGCAGCTCACAACTATGAAACTTTGATACTTTCTGTCTCAAGAACTATCCACAAAATT
The DNA here is from genome assembly GCA_028646515.1 of Pseudochirops corinnae. NCBI lineage: Eukaryota > Metazoa > Chordata > Mammalia > Diprotodontia > Pseudocheiridae > Pseudochirops > Pseudochirops corinnae. Next base: position 56,628,054 of record CM053591.1, on the reverse strand, counting down.
TCCTTGATAAACAAAGGTTCTGAACTGATCAACACTTCTAATGCTAAACTGTGCTGATTAATCCATGCTATGCTATAGTAAAAACCCACAAAACACTTGCTTTCCAATAACAGTCACTTCTAGCTTCAGTGTTATCCAATAATGCCAGGTGAAATAGAATTCAAAGAGTTATCTTAAGTCTTCTCTCTTCTGTTTCTCCTAACTCTCAGGGTGCAAGTCTGGGGGACTGGAAGTATAGTACTACCCTCTACAGTATTAGGGAAGGGGAAGTGAGTATTTAGGGTGAAAGGTAATGAGTTCTGTTTTGAACATAGTGAATTTAAGATATCTACTGCACATCCAGTTAAAGGTCTCTGAGAGGCAATCAGAGATGCAAGGTAGGAGGTCAGCAGAGAGACAGGGGCAGCAAAGGTAGATTTTAGAATCAGCAGTATGGAAATAATAATTAAATCCATGGGAGCTAATATCAACAAGTGAAATAGGATAAAGGGAAAAGAGAAGGTCTAGGACAGGACCTGAGGGACACCTAAGTGGATTCAGTAGATTCAGGAGATAGAGAAGGAGTAGTAAGATAGGTAGGAGGTAGGAGGACAATCAAGAGAGAGTGATGTTCTCAAACCTAGAAAGGAATAAAAAGTATCAAAAAATAGAGAGTGATCAATAGTATCAATGACTGCAGAGAAAAGGATGTTGGATTTGACATCTTAGAGATCATTAATATCATTGGAGAGAGCAGTTTCAGTGGAAAGAGATCAAAAGCTAGACCATAAGAGCTTAAGAAGAGAGTGAAAGGAGGTCTGTAGACAACCTTTTCAAGTTTAGCTGCAAAGGGTAGAAGAGATATAGCAAGATAGGTATGGAAGGATCAAGTGAGGGTTTTTTTTTTCAGGATAGTAGAGAAGTAGAGAGGGACAGATTGAAAATAAATGAAATAGTAGAGATAACATCAAGGCCGATCTTTTGAGAGAGAGGATGAAATGGGATCATTTTAACACGTAATGTAGTTAGCGTTGGTAAGAAGTAGGGTCCTTTCCTCGTGTTGAACAAGGGTGTAGGAGGACAGAATGGTAAGAGGTATCTGTGTAATAGAAGATGAGGGTAAGGAGAACTGAAGGAATTAATTTTATATGAAACATGAGACAAGATTCTCAGCTGAGAGAATGGGGGAAGGGGAAGTCATAAGAGGTTAGAAGAGGGTTGAAAAGAGTTGTTGTGGAGAGTGGGATAGTGAGTTGATAAGGGAGGTATAGTGGGATTGCCTAACAGCAGTGAGGGCCCAATTGAAGTTATGTAACATAAATTCATAGTGGACCCAATCAAAATGGTTGTGATTTTTTTCCACCTTCATTCAGCAGCATGTGTTTAGTGCAAAAGTGATCAGTAGTGGAAGTGGTCGAAGGCTAAAGCTTGGCTGGCCATACATAACCAATGATATGATAATGGATGAGAGATTCAAAAGAAAGGGACAGTGTAGAGTTGAATTGGTTGACCAACAAGTCAAGATGAGGAGAAGAGGAGAAAGTGGCCAGTCCTGGGGAAATGATCTGGGAGAAAATTGAGGGATTGGCACTGGAGGTCCTGGTGCAGATGGAAGAGTAGGGTTATATACAGAAGGGCTGAGGGAGGGCTGAAAAAACAATAGATTATAGTTAGATAAAGGGACTTTAAAATCCCTGAACATAGCGGCAGTACATTTATGGTGATGGAAAGAAGGTGTGACCATCTTTTTATGTGGTTGAGGTGGGATAGAGAAGTAGCTCATGGGAGGTGAGTAGATTAGGGAATTGAGTGCTTAGAGTATTTGAGGGAGAATCAATATGTATGCTCAAATTTCCTGGTATTAGAGCAAGAATTGAAGAGGAAAGGATTTGTTTTTCATTTAATTTTTATTTAATTTTTTCTCAATTACATGTAAACAAAAATCTAACCTTTTAAAGTTTGAGTTCTAGATTCTCTCCTTCCCTCCCTCCTTCTTGAGAAGGCAAGCAATTTGATATAGATTATACATATGTAGTCATGTAAAACAGTTTCATATTAGCCATGTTGCAAAAGAAAACATAAACCAATAACAATAAAGTAAAAAATGTTTCAATCAGCATTCATAACCCATCAGCCTGGAGATGGAAAGCATTTTTCACCATAAGTTCTTCAGAATGTTTTTGTAACATTGTATTTCTGAGAATAGCTAAGTCATTCACAGTTAATCATGGTACAATGTTGGTGTGCTGTATTACTGTGTACAGTGTTCTCCCAATTCTGCTCATTTCATTTTGTATCAGTTCATATAAATCTTCCCAGGTTTTTCTGAAGTTCTCCTGCTCATGATTTCTAATAACACAATAGTATTCCACTACATTCATACACTACACCTTGTTCAGCCATTCCACAATTGATGGGCATTTCCCCAAATTCCAATTATTTGCCACCACAAAACAGTTACTCTAAATATTTTGATGCCTATATAGTTTCTTTCCCTTTTTTCTTTATCCTCTTTAGGATATAGATTTAGTACTGGTATTGGTGAGTTAAGGGCCATGCACAGTTTAAAGCCTTTTGGGCATAGTTCCAGATTGCTCTCCAGAATGGTTGAATCAATTCACAACTCTACCAATAGTGCCTTAGCGTCCAAATTTTCCCACATCACCTCCAACATTTGTTATTTTTCTCTTTTCTCATATTAACCAATCTGATAGGTGAAAGGTGGTACCTCAAAGTTCTTTTAATTTGCATTTCTCTAATCAATAGTGATTTGGAGGGTGTTTTCACATGACTATTGATAGCTTTGATTTCTTCTTCTGAAAGCTTTCTATTCATACCCTTTAACCATTTATCTATTGAAGAATGACTTATATTATTATAAATTTAACACAATTCTCTATATATTTGTGAAAGAAGGCCTTTATCAAAGAAAGAAAATTCCCAATTTCCTACTTCACTTTTAATCTTGACTGCATTGTTTTTGTTTATGTGAAAACTTTTTAATTTTCTGTTATCAAAATTATCCATTTTACATCTTATAATGCTCTCTAACTTTTCTTTGGTCATAAATTCTTCCCTTATCTATAAATCTGACAGGCAAAATAATCCTTGCTCTCCTAACTTACTTATGTCTAAATCATGCACCTATTTTGACCTTATGTTACTATATGGTGTGGGATGTTGGTCTACATCTAGTTTCTGCCAAGATGCTTTTCAGTTTTCCCATTAATTTTTGTTAAATAGTGATATCTCATTCCCAAATCTAGGATCTTTGGGTTTCTCAAACCTTAGATTACTCCTGGTCATTTACTACTATGTATGGTGTACCTAATCTCCTCCATTGATCCACCACTCTTAGCCTGTACCAATTTGTTTTGTTGATGACTGCTTTGTAATACAGTTTGATATCTAGTATTACTAAGCCACCTTTCTTCATATTTCCCTCAAAGGAATAGAGGTTTCTGAGTGAAAGATGAAGAGGGAGAATCTGGAAGTGGCAATAGGGAGCAAGGAGTATTCTATCTCCCTTTCCTTCACCAGTGAGCTGAGAATGAGTGGAGGCACAGTCAGTGTCCAGGCCAGCTGGACTCGGGTGCCCCAGGGGCCCCAAAGTACCTACTGTAACCCCGCAGTTGTGCACGGCCTCCCCTAAGGCCCTGCAGGTGCTCTCAGTCGCCCTGATGACTCTTCGGAGTTAGAACTCCAGATATGGACAGAATAGTCCGACACACCTCAGTGGAATGGCCAAGCGTCTTTATTGTCTCACAAATCTCCTCTTGCTGCTGCCCCCAAGCCTTATAAGCCTGCCTCTTTTATTCCCTTTCCATCTTCCCCTTTGTTAGGTGTCCCAGCAACAGAGTCCTGATAGGTGGAGAGCGCTTCTCCATTGATGGTGCATACTCAATGCCCCCATGTTTGATGTGCCATCATTAAAGGCAGAATGCACACCTGGATACCTCTTACCACCTCAGGTTTTCCCTGTCAGCAAGGGTACACTGACTGAGGTCAGACATCTACGTAGCTCTAAGGGGCCCTTACAATCTCCCCCTTTTTGTTTTTAAAAAAGGAGGGCATAAGCATATACAACATATTATTAAAGTTGACAACAAAGGCATAACAGGGGTCAGTAAAGCAAACTCTTAATGGGTGTCATGTCCAGTAATGTTCGTACAAAAACAGTCCACCAGGAAAAGGTGCTTGGTCCTGAGACCAATGTCTCACCAAGTCCTGCTGTCGTAGGGCGGCATCGGTCAGTTCTGTCCAATAACGGGCCTAGGTAGCTGGTATGATGGTCAGAATGGTCAGCAATTGACAGAGGCATTGAAGTTCACGATTCTTTCCCCGACCTCGTCTAGGCCTCCGTCTCTGCCGTCTTCTCCGCCGCTTTCTCCACTTCTCTCTCTGGTATCTTGTCATTGGCGAGGAGACAAAGCTACTTCATGGGTATCCATTTGCCTTTGGTTTCTCCATCTGGAATGACACAAGCATACCCTGTTCCCCAAAGGGTTATAGCACCCGGTCCCTCCCAATCCTTCTCCGGGTCTTTCCAGATGGCCCTGGCCTTTGCCAGCATGGAAGGAAGCATTGGTGTCTGTGTGGTGACTGGTGGGAGTCCTTCAACCTGTGGAGCTGCAGCATAAAAGCACATAGCAGGAGTTAAAAAGTCAATGGAGGAGAATTGAAGAAAATTATAGGTATAGAGGGCAGTATGTAACTGTTCCATGGTGAGTTGGCCCATTTTTCCTGTCCGCCCCAGACCTCCCCCTTTTTGTTTTTGAAGGAGAGTCTTAAGGGTGCGGTTCACTCTTTCCATGATGGCCTGATCGGTAGGGTTGTAGGGAATTCCTGTGACATGCCTGATAGAAAATTCCTGCAAAAAGGAAGCAAAGGCTTTAGAGGTATAAGCTGGACCATTATCTGTTTTTATGGCCAAGGGGGGGCCTGCAAAAGAAAAACATGTCAATAAGTGACTTATCACATGTTGAGCTGCCTCCCCTGGCTGGATAGTGGCCCACAGGAATCTGGAAAAAGTATCAACAAACACATGAATGCACTGGGAACTCCAATGCGTGACATCCATTTGCCACAACTCCTGGGGGCAAGTCCCTCGCGGATTTTCAGAAGGAACATTCGGAGGTGGCCTGAAGGGAGTGCAGGAGATACAGCGTTTCACTACCTCCGTGGTCTGTTGTTTGGTCAAGCCATATAAAATCCAGAGAGAATGAGCTGAAAGATGAAAAGCGTTATGGGCTGAAGCCACCTTTTCAACAGACATAAAGGATATACTGTAAGAAAGAAGAGAATCTACATATCTATTTCCTTCAAAGATAGGTCCCGATCCCATGGTGTGGGATCTCACATGCATTATACAGACAGGGTATACTCTAGACAACAACACTTCTTGGGCTTCATGTAATAAGGAAGCAATAGAAGTGTGTCTTTTCTCTATATAAGCTTGAGGAAGTCTCTGTATAGCGGACACAGCATAGGCGCTATCAGAAACAATGTTGCAGGATTGAGGTACTTTCACTAATGCTTGTATTATGGCAAACAATTCTTTTTTTTGTGTAGAATCATATGGAGTGGTAATGACGTATTGTTGTTGGAGATCTGGACAATAAATGACTGCCTTATGTGATTTTGTAGCGTCTGTGAAGACATTGGGACCATCCACTGGATTCTGTGACAGCGGAAGTGGTGTTTTCCAAAAGGGGCCAGAATAAGGGTGAATTAAAGGAGAGGTTCCTAAGGGTTTTATGGTTACAGTGGTTACTATGTATGCCCATAAGAGATGATCCTGAGCAATAACATTTAACATAGATTCTTTAAAAGACGAATGAAAAAGGGGGTAAGTACCAGAGAGCCAAACAGCTTGCTGGATGGCCGTCCACACAAATTCGGCTAATATATCTATCTAATTAGTTATGAGTTTGGAAGGACTGTGTGGATACAGCCATTCAATAGGTTGCATGCCTTGATGGAGAACAGCATATATAGGTTTATCTTTAGCTACAGACAATTCTAGTGGCTTATCCTCAATTTGATGGGTCGTGGAGGTCCAAGTATGGACTCCAGGGTCTCAGGTGTCCACTTGCGGGGGGATTTTAAGGATGGATCACCCTGCAAAGTATCATATAATGGCTGCATAAGAGAAGGTGGAATAGGCACAACTGTGCAGAGCCATTGTAGAGTCCCTACCAACTGTTGGAAATCATTCAAGGTAATGACCCGAGAGGTGTCAACATCGGGAGGTTGTAATGATACCACGGTATCATCCATAATATGTCCAAATAGAGAAAGGGGGGTTTTGTTTGTACCTTTTCAGGAGTTGGGAAGAGGCCTACAGCAGCCAAGGCAGTTCTGACAGCCTGATGTAGAGCCTGCAATGTATCCTCCCCATGTGCATCTAAGAGAAGGTCATCCATGTAGTGGACAATTTTACAATCAGAGAACTCTTGTTTACAAGGTTGGAGTACTTTTCCCACATACCACTGACAGAGAGAGGGACTATTTTTCATACCTTGTGGGAGGATCTTCCAGTGATAATGTTTGGATGTCACCTCACAATTAATAGTGGGTACCATGAAAGAGAATTTCTCATAATCCTTAGGATTGAGGGGAATGGAATAGAAACAATCCTTAATGTCAAGGACCACTATATTATACCCTTTAGGGACCATAGCTGGATTGGGAAGTCCCGGTTTTAATGCTCCCATAGGCTCCATTGCAGCGTTGACTGCTTGGAGGTCAATGAGCATTTGGAACTTCCCTGATCTTTTCTTTATCACAAACACTGGACTACTATAAGGGCTAAAGCTTTCTTCTATATGTCCTGCCTCTAATTGTTTCTGTACTATGTCTGAAAGGGCTTTTAATTTTTCTACAGTTAAGGGCCATTGCTCAAACCATATGGGTGCATCAGTCACCCAAGTCAAAGGTGACAGGACTATTCTATGTATTGTTAGAGCAGCGGCCCCTCCCCCCCATTTGGGGGCTGAGAAACCAGACTAACATTTAGTGCTTTTAACAGGTCCCTTCCTCATAGTGAGTTACAAAGGCCGTGCACTATGAAGGGTTGGAATGTCCCTTTCTGCCCATCTGCCTCCCACATAAGGGGTTTTGCAGAAACAACTGCAGTCTGGGTTCCTCCCACTCTAGTAACAGTGGTGCCAGAGGAGGCAGTCGGCCAAGAGGGTGGCCAATCGAGGGCATGGATCACTGAACTGTCGGCTCCAGTATCCAACATTCCTGCAAAGGGGAGACCCTGAATAAATATAGTTAGCGTAGGTTTTTCCCAGGATATGTGTTGACAGAGGTTGATATTCATGTCTTCTAATGGCAATGCCTTTGCAATGGGCTGCCCAGGTAGTAAGGTTACAGGATGAGCATGGGGATTAGTGACAATCATTTGAGTATCCCCGGGCATAAGTTCTATTGTACGCACAATGCATGGAGCATAGGTAGACAAACCCACAATCAGCCATCTTTGAGGAAAAGATTGGGTCTTCAGGGGAACGGTAGTCCATGGTTCTATTACAATCCCCACTGATGGCGTGACTGGCCAGCATCCTGATTCCTTAGTCTCTTGTACTCCTCCTTGAAGGAGGGTGTGGCTGTTTGCATAGGGTATGCCGTGGGCAGATAGGTAGGGGCCCGCAAGGGGCCCCCACCCCGTTTCCCAACGGGTGTGCTGAATTTTTCTTACATTGTTTGGCAAAATGTCCTGGTCTGCCACATCCAAAGCAATTTTTTCCTGCCTTTCGAAGGCAGTTCTTTTGGAAGTGCCCTGCCTGTTTACATCCGAAGCACCTGATGCCCCGCTGTGAGGGCCTGTCCCGTGACAGGCCCTGAGTCACTCCTTGAGCAATAGTGAAGGACATAGCCTCCCTGTCCAATGTGGCATAGTCCACACTGGAGCAGGACTGTATGATATCCTCCAAGGGGGCAATTGGTGGGACTCCTTTCACAAGCCTCCCTGACCCTTGCAATGAAATCTGCTATGGATTCTCGAGGGTCTTGTTTTAAAGTGCTCAATTTTTTCTGTAGTGCACTGGTGGGTTCAAGAGAGCCCCAAGCCTTAATAGCGCATTCTGCTACAACCACGAAAACACCTGGGTCTAATTGAGCCTGGGTGTCGGTGGCTGCATAAGGACCCACCCCAGCAGAAGGTTTTTTGCTGCCATATTGTCTTGCTGGGGATTATGCTTTAGCCAATTGGTGACCTCCGTAGTCCATAAGGCTTCGCACATTACTGCTTGTCCTGGTGTTAAACAGATACTCGCTACCAAGCGCCAATTGCTCTGGATAAAAGCAGTGTTTCTAGTAACGTGGCTAAGCATTTGCAATACAAAAGGAGAATTAGGACCCTAAATAGCACAAGAAGAATTTCACTCCTTCAGGAATTTAAATGGTATAAGGTTGTATTGCCGGGCTCTGGTCAAGGGATCTGTTTCAACCAGACAGGCTTCTATTTCCTTGCTCCACTCAGACACTCCCTCCCACTCCCCAGCTTCTATAGCTGCTTGTAGAGCTGCTTGCACTGGAGACTTAAAGGGAGGAAGGGTTGGCGAGGTCAATTCTTTTTCTCTGCTAGGTGGAAGTAGCAGGGCATTTTTTAACTTTAAGTTACAAATCTGTTGGGATAGCTGTAACACACAATGCTCCAAACTCTCTAGTTTTACTTCCGTAGACGCGAGTCCCGGAGGAGCAAATGGAGCGGTAGGAGAGGAGGAAGAATAAGGCGGGAGAGTTGGATATAAAGTTTTTGGCTCCTTCTTCTTCAGCCTGCTTCCCCCGTCACTGTTCTCCCTCAACGAGTCCCCTGTCTGAGCCTGTGCAGGACAAGTCAGAGGGCAATGAGGAACTCCACGCAGAGCTGCTTTCACTATACCAAAAAGAGTGCAATTTAAGCCCATCAGCAGCCCAGGGGAGGTTTCCTCATATGAGGTCATTTGATGACCAATGATATCTATTTTTTCTGGGTCAAGCCCTGCATTCTTCACCCAGGGGGACACCACGAGAAGATTACTGACAAATTTACAGCACTGCTTTATATGTACCTCCGTTCCTTGTTTTTTCACTAGTTTATAGACTTGCCTGCCATATACCTCCACTGAAGAGGGTGTCACGATGGGGAAGCTAAATTCACTCCCCATCCCGAGTACCTCTACACTCACGAGTGCCTCTACATTCTCCTGGCCTTAACCGTCCCACTCTGCTTTTTAAGCGGCTATCTGTCCCTCAGTACTCAAGCCCCTGGACGTAGCACCACCTGTCTTCATGTCCCCGTTTGTGGTGCCACCTGTCCGGGCCAGCCAGACTCGGCTGCCCCAGGGGCCCCAAAGTACCTACTGTAGCCTGCATATGGCCTCCCCTAAGGCCCTGCAGGTGCTCTTAGTCGCCCCGACAACTCTTTGGAGTTAGAACTCCAGATATGGCCAGAATAGTCTGACACACCTCAGTGGAATGGCCAAGCTTCTTTATTGTCTCACAAATCTCCTCTTGCTGCTGCCCCCAAGCCTTATTCGCCTGCCCCTTTTATTCCCTTTCCATCTGCCCCTTTGTCAGGTGTCCCAGTAACAGGGTCCTGATAGGTGGGGAGCGCTTCTCCATTGGTGGTGCATACTCAATGCCCCCATGTTTGATGTGCCATCATTAAAGGCAGAATGCACACCTGGATGCCTCTTACCCACCTCAGGTTTTCCCTGTCAGCAAGGGTACACTGACCGAGGTCAGACATCTAGGTAGCTCTAAGGGGCCCTTACAAGTCAGTACTGGAAAGAGTGGCCAGGGTTGCTGTTTCATCCGAGAGGAGTTAGATTTCAATAAAAGCTAGTGCATGGAAAGAGTGAGAAAGCAATAGATTCAAGATGAAGCGAAGTTTATTGTCTATAGAACAGGGAGTAGAAAGACTGAGTAGAGTTAGGATGAAACTTTGGGGTAGGAGGATTGAAGGGGTTGAAAGAGAGGAATCAGATGGCAGGAATTGAGGAATAGGATTTGCATGGTGATCTACAGGAGTTAACAATCACTGTGATATGAAGGGTGTAACCATGTGTAAGAATATTCACCTTTGAGGATGCCACTTTTATACCTTCAAAGGATAGGCATAGCAAAAGATGAAAGGTCTCAAAGCCTGATCTTTCCACAGAAGATTTTCCACATCCTAACTGGTAGATTGGGCTGACAACAGGAAGCGATAGATGCTTTGTGCTGATAGATATGAAAGTGGTTGATTTGGGCTATATGGAAGACACCTAGCCTGGTCCCTAGCAGCCTTTCCTCAGGGAACACACTGCACTTGAGAGAGAGACAGAGAGAGAGAGAGAGAGAGAGAGAGAGAGAGAGAGAGAGACAGAGAGAGAGACAGAGACAGAGAGAGACAGAGAGAGAGACAGAGACAGAGAGAGACAGAGAGAGAGACAGAGAGAGAGACAAAGACAGACAGAGAGAAAGAAAGACAGAGAGAGAGAGAAAGAGAGAGAGAGAGAGAGAGAAGAGAGAGGGGGTGAGGTGAGAGAGGGAAAAGAGGGGGGAGGGAGAGAGACAGAGACAGACAGATATATTGACTCCACCTATCTTTGCTTAGCTCTTTTCCCCAGTACCTGGTACAGTTCAAAAACTCCATAATAAGCACTCAATAAATATTAGTTGGTGACCAATTGATTTTCACAAGATGAAATATACTTACATAACAAGAGCTGTATTCTTCATTTCACTTTGCTACTGCTCTTCATATCTTTTCCTCTCTTTCCCTAGATGCTAAGTTCTCTGATGCTTTTTCTAGTATTGAAAGGGAGAAAAGAATCAGATTTTTAGAATTAAGAAAAATTGTTACTGCAAAAGGTTTAGAGGTAAAATTTGTTGCTCTCCGTATGACAGGCAGTAGGGATATAAGACTGATTAGAATGCACTATAGCACTGGAATAATGACTTAAGAGTAGACAAGGAAAAAAAAGGTTAATCATTGAAAGACTTTTACCACCCAAATCAGGAACTTGCAGTTAATCTGAAGGAATCTGCATCTTTAGAAGCAAGTAGAATGATATGGTATGGAACAAATATATTTCCGGATCCAGGCAGGAATTTCCCTCCCCAAGTATGCATATTTGTTTCAAGAGTTTTGTCTCTTTCTTTTTTCCCCCAATGGGAGTGGGGAAGGAAAGAAATTCAATTTTGTTTATTGAAAAACATAATATTTAATTTATAAGAAGAAGCAGAAGAGTAAAATAGTTAAAGTCTAGGTGAGAGAGATGCTTTTTAATAGCAGTGAATTGGAGCAATTTTGTTTAAGAATAGCCTGAAGTTAGTAAGGCCAGGAAGAAGAAAAATGCCATAGCCCTCACCTAAGAGTCACAAGGAAAAAGAATAACTTTCCAGTTATGGATAATTCAAAGGGATTATGAAAGTCAGCACTAACAAAATTCAAGCATCACAAACCAGGGACATTTGGGTAAGAAAAATGTACACATGATTTTTAAAATCTTAAATTTGTATTTATAAGTTTAAACTTGAGAAGAGGGGAATCTAGCTTACAAGAAGTAATTCTTGCTTAAGCCTATCTACCCCTGGCAGGCCTGAGTATATACATTTTAACAATGTGGTTAAATATTCTAAAAATAAATGGGGGTTATCATATGAATTTAAAATTTATAAAATCCAATGACTTGACAGAAAATTTAATCTTATCCACAAAGAAAATCAAGTGAAAATCAAAAGCCAGTAAATGAAGAAATAAATGAAAGCATTTCTTCCAAAGATAGACCACTTTATTTCATCAAATACTTAGGGTCCAGAACTAAGCTCTCAGGTACATGAAAAAAATTCTACTCACCTCCTTGGCATAGGATACACGAGACAGGCACTTCTTATTGCCATGGATACAGTTCAGAAATCTTTTTTTTTTTTTTTGGCCTCCCAATGAGATTACATTATGACTTTAGTAGGAAGTCATAGTTATCTATCCAGTTTAAAGGATTTCTCAAATTGTAACAAGGGGGCAGTTAATTTTTATAATATGAATAATCCATGTTTTGTGAGTGGTTTAGAAAGTAGGACAGGGACAAGTATTGGTTATTCTTTATCCTTTTAAATTGACTTCTTTGCAGTTGTAATCCCAGGCAAGTGTTAAAAGATGAGGAAACAGATTTGTATCTTCTCCAAAAACATGAAGAGAATAATGGTCTCAGACTAAAACTTTCATTGTTGAACTTTAATTATTCAGAAGCTGATTTTCTATTTTATAGATTGCTCAGGCTCCATTTCTACCCTACAAAGTCACTAGACAAACACAGGAAGGACCCTGATTTCCTCCTAGTGTGGGAACTCCCTCCATCAATGTTGACTATAACTAACTACTATAACATTGGAGATAAATCTTAGAGAATATTTGCGCGAGGTACTGAGTATTAAGTGATTTTTCTCAGTTAAAATACAGAGGAAGGATTTGAATTAAGATGCTCTTGACTCCAAGACAAGCACTTCATTTCCTATTTCCCAATTCTTCTTCATTAGTCTTGGAAAAAGAGGAAATGATGAAAGAGGAATAGAAAGAGGGGAAAGGAAGTTAAAATTCATAATTAAATTTATGTATATGAGTTACTGTTTTATTTTGGAATTTCTTATTTGTGGTTTAAATATGTATTTTCCATACTTACTTCACCATATTATAAGGCCAAAGCTATGTCTCGGATTGCCTGTCAGCACCTTGACTGCTGACAGAATTCATGGATCACCATGTATATCCACACATTCTTTCTAGAGTGCCACTGATTACAGTCTGGTGAAGAAATAATTGACCAGTCATATGACCATCAGTGTAAAATGCCTCAGAAGTAGGAAGGCTGGAAGATAGGTGATGGATGTGTCTATTGTCAAAGTGTGGTGGGATGGCATCTGTTTTTTCATCTAATGTAGGCACTGAAAGAATCAACATGATAGTCATTCTTTATGCACTGTAATGCCAGGAAGCATGTAGTATTGAAAAAATCACCGCCTTTATAAGCATAAGATCCCATTTTACCATTTATTAATTTAAAGTCACTTCTTTCCCTGTTCCTAAATTTCCTTATCTCCAAAATAAGAAGTTTGACTTCCATGACTTCTAAGTTCTTTCTAGCTTGTATATTCTCTGATTCTATGTGCTTGCTAACCACTGCGCTCGTGTAACTTGCTTTCCCTCCCTTTTTGTTTTTATTGTGGGTGCTTCCTTAGTGGCCTCTCTTTAAGCTCAGTATACATGAGTAGCAAGAGGAATCTATGGTCCTACTCTCCTAGGCCTGCTTCCTCTTAGATAACTCTAATATACTTAAGCTTTAACTAGATCTAGCACTACTTAGAACTGGCAAGCTTGCTGACATGCCAGTTATAACTCCACCTTCCACAACCTTACTCAGTTTTCATGGTTAATTATTGGACACCTGCCTGCCCTCCTTTTCGAGGTTATCTTAGATAGGAGATCAATATCCTCCTTAGCTGTGCTTGGCTGTAAATATCATTCAAACCTGTCCAAGTGTGTTTGTGTACCACAGACTTTAATTCCCTGAATCTGTATGAAAAAAAAAGTCTTTCAAGCAAAAAGGAAGAAATGGTGGCCATCCTACTGATTATTCATGTTCTCATCTTATCAATGCCCCACCTGCAACCTGAAGGCTGCCATGGAAAGACTTTTAACTCAACATCTCTATTTAAAGCTGGCCCCCTAGTGGTTCCGCACCTTCCCCCAGAAAATATATCCCACTTCTCATGTGAATCATGACCACACGTACTACCCTTTGGAATGGTAGAGGAAAGAGAAGTCACATGAGAGTCTCTTTGACTAAATTTCTATTCATCTGTCAATATCCTCCTATGCTGTACTTGACTATGACTATCATTCAAACCTGTCCAAGTGTTGTTGAGAACCATAGACCCAAATTCCCTAAATTTGTGTGAAAAAATCATCTTTCAAGCAAAAAGGAAGAAATGTTGGCCATCCTACTGATTATTGATGTGCTAGTACAGTGGTTCTCAACCTTCCTAATGCTGTGACCCTTTAATGCAGTTCCTCACGTTGTGGTGACCCCCAACCATAAAATTATTTTCATTGCTACTGCATAACTGTAATTTTGCTACTGTTATGAATCCTAATGTAAATATCTGATATGCAGGATGTATTTTCATTGTTACAAAGTGAACAAAACCCACAGGTTGAGAACTGCTATACTAGAAGTATCTAGTCAATAATTCAGCCTACAAGCATTTATTAGATACTGCTTTTCACTTGTTTGGAGCTGTAATCCCAGGCAAGTGTTAAAAGAGGAGGAAATAAATTCTTCCTCTCCAAAAAACATGAAGTGAATATGGTCACAGGCTAAAATGACCATTTTTAGACTTTGATTATTCACAAGCTGATTGTCTACTTTGTAGATTGCTCAGGCTCCATTTCTATCCTACAAAATGATGAAAGAACCCTGATTTCCTCAGCTTGGGATATTTCTGTGTGGGAACTCCTTCCATCAATGCTGACTACAGGCAACTACTGTAACAAAGGAGATAAATCTTAAAGGCACTGGGGATAAAACAAACAAAACAAAACAAAAAGATTTCTGCTATCAATGAACTTATATTTATAATGGTGGTTTGGGAACTGACTGACTTTCTGGTATTGATAGTTTAATACAACTTTCTCTTTTATCCCTGAGATGAGATTTGGATTCCTGTAATTTTTGAGACATGAGTAGGATTTATGTTTTACCTGGGAATTTTTGAAACATGCACCCACTCTAAGAGAGATTGGACTGAAAGGAAGGATCTGGGACTGCATGAGTAAGGAGGTTTCCTTAGTTCTGACCAGGTCTTAATGAGCTGAACTGATGAGAGAAGTAACAGATAAGACAACTGGCAGAAATAAAATCTATCTGAACTGCAGTAAAGAAGGGTGCAATCATGAGCCCCATCACCCTGAGGGTGCGCTGGACCAGAGAACTCAGACTTGAAGCTGTCATTGTAATGAATGACTTCTTCAAAGACTGAAGGACAATGTCCTCTTTCCCTACATTCCCCTCACCATGCCTGTCTAATAATAGATATGTTTATATACTTGCTTCTTGTTTCTTTTAGCTATGTTGTTACTTTTTTTCTGATTGTTTTCTTAAAAAAAAGTTGTTCATAAAGGGTTGCATTGAATGTCTGTGTGCTTAGTCTGTTCTGGAAAAAAAAGGAGAATGGAAGAAGCTGGGAATTAGTGGGAAACACACAAATTTTAATTGGGGCAGAGAGTTAAACCATTGTCCAAATGTTAGGGGTCCTGAACCATAATGATTTTGTTAATAACTTTTCATCTGATATGAATAACATAAAATAGAGAAAAGAACCATATGGAACTGATAGACATTATATTACCCTTAAGCTAGAAGCAGGTTAATTGTTGTTAAGGGGTAAGTCTATATAGTGAGAGTATAGTAGAATTTGTAAAATAAGAATTTGTAGTGTACCTAATCAGCATATTTATGTGACTTTTTCTTCCATTTCTGTTCAGCATAAAGGGCTGGGAGTAATTCAGTGTTGGAGTTTTGGAATTTAGCAAGGGGTAATTGGCAATAGGATAAGGAAGTGGGGGATTTGAGAGTGGAAGAGAGTCTAGAGTTAAATTGACTAACTATCGGGTTGAAATTGGAAAGGAAGGAAAGTGAAGACAGAGCTAGGGTGATAGCTTATGGAATAATGTGTCATTTTATGCTGACACATACATAATGAAAAAATAATACAGTCAAAATTATATGGTTTAGAGGAACACTTTTAAAAGTGGCTATGGTTTGCTGCCACCATCAGAGGACCATGAGAATTAAAGCTGCCGAAGCTGACTTCTCCTCCAACTACTCATTTACTTATTAGTAAATGAGTAAAGCAAAGGAGTAACAGATAACAGGTTAGAATGTCTCTCAGATTAAGACATCTAGGTGGTAAGGAACACATTACCACCCAAGGCAGTTCATTCTACTTTTGGACAGTTCTCATTTTAAGGGAGGTTTGTTGTGGTTTTTTGTTTTTCCTCCCCTGATATTGAGCTAAAATTCATCTCTTTCAAACCTCCATCCTTTAGTTCAGGCTAAAGTCTCCCAGTTCTTTCAATCAAGGTCCAAGGACCTATGAATAGGTTGTAGGAAGTCTGTCAATTTGAATGGGAAAAATAAAAAATTACATTTTTTATTTTCACTAACCTCTGACATAAATTTATCTTGTCCTTCAAATATAGTGTGGTATAGTCTCTTCACTATTTTGGCAAACCTCCTTTGAACATTCTACTATTTATCACTATCTTTAGTGATTTATCATTTATGAGGCATGACATCTCCTTCCTGATATCATGATCCTCTTTAAGAACAAAGGACAAATAAGAACTAATGTAGTAACCAAAAATGAGCTCAGTACTCCAGATTTGGTTAGTCCAGGGCAGAATATAGAATACTTTTCATCTTCCTCATTTTGGAAGCTATATCTATAGGGGAGCCACTTGACATCTATCTGCTTTTCTTTCTCATGTGCTTAATAAATGTTTAATGGATGGATGGCAAGCACTTTGCTCTTGGAATTATGTCTGAAGGTAGGCCATCATGCAGTAAATTCTCACTAGCAACTGCATCATTAATATCTAATACCCTCATCCCAGTAATCTGATCCATTCAGGGCCTGCTTCCATGTCCCACTTAATCCCACAAAAAAGACATACAGACAAACAGGAAGTCTATTCTCTTAGGAGCACAGCAGACAAGCCTGTTCTATACCTGAGTCAGAGCTATCAATTACTGACAATAAAAATGTAAGGGTGGGGTGGTTGATTTATTCAACTATCCCATTTAAAGTAAGTGATAGGATGCACAATCAGTTTCATTCATAAGTCTTAGCTTAACTTGGAAATGGTGAATGCCATTTGATGGAATGAATTCATGCTAGACAGGAAGTCTGTTCTAATTGAATGAGGCATTTCTTCACACTCTCTGAGCTCTATATAAAGACACTGAAGTTAGCTTGAATCAGGAAATTGCAGCAGTGGTGAGCAGGGAAGGCATTCTAGTATATCCTCAAGGAACAACCATTGGATCATTGGAACGGATATTTCCCTTCTTTGAGGAAAAAGAGGTATCAAGGAGGGTCATCAGTTGTACAGGCATCTTGGAGAAGATTCAGACTAAGGGAAACCCCAAGAAAAGTTTGCCTCATTCCCCATTATGTTCCTATTTATACAAAAGCAGAGATTCTTAACCTAGGGTCCAAGGACCTATGAATAGGTTGTAGGAAGTCTGTCAATTTGAATGGGAAAAATAAAAAATTACATTTTTTATTTTCACTAACCTCTACATAAATTTATCTTGTCCTTCAAATATGAATTTTTAAAAAATCTGAGAAAGGATCCATAAATTTCATCCATCTCATTACTGAAGTTAAAAAATAACAACTGCTACTATAATATAATCTGCTGTTTTGTGACTGAACCATTACCAATAAATCACAATCAATCACAAAGAAGTCACCAATAGAGATAGGTCTAAATATAAAATTAGACAGAGTACAACTTCTGAGTAAGTGTTAGTAATTTTCTAACTGAGCTGTAGAAAATATTGTGATTGTACTTCTTAATCTATAAAATAAATTCCCTAATACTGAAGAGAAGGGTACCATTAGGTAGCCATAGGAGCCATCTTACAGCATCCTAAGTTTCAAAAGATCTTCTTATTGTTTTGTTTATTTAAAAGGAATATATCTTCCTACCTTCCACCCTCTCTAATTCAGTAAACAAGAAAAATAAAATGGAATGCTATGCGAAAAGAAAAGAACTACTTGCAAAACGGAGCAGGACCAAGAGTACTTGGAAATTTAGTTCTATCCTTCTTTCTTTTGCTGTAAAGATTCAATTCCATGAAAATACTCTGAGGGGGAGTCGAGTGGGCAGCCTGTGCCAAAACAATCAACAAGTCCTTGACCTCTTTCCTGGGTCTCATGAATGCAGCTACATGAAGTATCTCCTAAATGGCTGCTGAACTGATTACAATTGCTGTACCATAAAGAGTGTGTGTTTCACAAGCAACGCAAAACTTTCCATGGTTCCCTCTTTCCTGTCTGATTCTGGAGGGAGGGGAAGAGAAGGGAAGAGCTACCCTCTTAGGGGAAGAGACTGGTATATAGATCTCATTGATCCTTGTTACCATGGCCCTCAATTAACATTTATGATTTAGAATGATCAACATTTGTCTTTTGGATTCTGGAATCCCCCTTCTTCTTGGAATGTCTTCAAAGGTTGCTATCTTTCCTGTCTGGACTAGACATTGAGGCCTATGGATGGGAAGAGTGTTCGTATCTGGGTTCTATGGTATGACTTCTACCTTA
Organism: Pseudochirops corinnae; assembly: GCA_028646515.1. NCBI lineage: Eukaryota > Metazoa > Chordata > Mammalia > Diprotodontia > Pseudocheiridae > Pseudochirops > Pseudochirops corinnae. The sequence continues at coordinate 56,609,712 of CM053591.1, read as the reverse complement.
AAGTTATAGGGGCTTTGTTGACAAAATCAACAACAAAGGTAAGAGGCTGATATGCTTTTATGACTTCATTTATTCAGTCTGTGCAACAGAGTCCTCTTTTCTTTGACCTCATGGAAAAATTGAAGAGACTCACGTACCCTGATGTTTCTTTTAGAAAAACCAGGTCAGTATAAACCTGCAGAACTATAGATACTCCATACACAGGATAACATCTTCTTTAATCATACTTGGCATCATCTATGGCTAGATGTGAATCCTGCTATTATATCACCTTGATAAGAAAAGGAGTCAGAGTAATTGGTTGGTTTCTCAGTTGCACACTGACATAAGAAAATTCTGTTTCAGAAAAATCACAGATCACCAGTTCTTGGAAAGTATCTTTGGAAGTTCAGAGTTGGAATTTGAATGTCTATTTGATTCTCAACTTGATGTTGTAAATTTTCTGAAAGAATCCAAGAATACAAAAGTTTATTGTTTTGTAAACAAAAGGCTAACAATTATTTAAGATGCTGCCTTAAAACAATCCTCTCTGTGACCTTCTCTTCTAAGTGGTGAATTCCTGCAATCTATATTTCATGAAAGGGCCTTAGCCAAGCTGTTCATTTTACTCCAAAGTTCAACTCACTCTCTGGACTGTACCATCTTCCCACTAGCTGCCTTGCCTACCTTAGTTTGACTCCATCTAAGTCCTGTTCTCCTGATCCTACTCACCACCTGCATTTTTCATGTAACTTTTTGTCTTTCCTATTAGAATGTAAATTCCTTGAAAGTAAGAGCAATCTCGTTTTCATGTTTCTAGTGCTTAGCCAAGTGTCTAGCACATAGAGGTTAATAAATATTCTGTCTTTCTCTATGTATCTATCATCTATCCATTAACTAAGGAGATCCTTTGTCAAGCTTAATTCCTAGGAAATCAAGAGAGTTCTGAGAGAAATAGTTATTAATAACTAATGATTTGGGGAGATTTAGAACCCCTGCTTTTTCTATTTTGAAGATTTTGTTGTTGTTGTTTGTCCTTTGTTCTCAAAGAGAACCATGATGTCAGGAAGGTAATGTCATGACTTGCAAGTGAATTGGACTTTAATGGGGAAAGGCCGTGCAGTCACCAATCTCACTTTCTCCTCCAGAGCCATATGGGACCAGTGACCAGGTATATAGATCAGGAGAACTGGAGATGGCTCCTTTGTTTTCCAGACCTCAGTCTCAGGAGAGTTAACCTTCGACCCCACCCAACCTTACAAGGAATCTCTAATTTGAGGTGAATTTCATTGAATAAATCTTGGGTGGAGACAGACCCTTTTCTCTAAATTGCTGAAAGACTGGGAGTGGTCTGGGTATAGTGATAGTCTCTTTGTCCAAGGGTGACATGATGTCTCTCTCAGCTTCTCACTGTAAAATTAATTCTCTCATTAATTGTTAACCAATCAACATTGATTCCCACCCTGAGGAACACCTACTCTTTGAAGGATATATTATTCTAAGAGAGAGAGCCAAATGACCATTCTTTTATTGATAAATGTGATGACCTTCTTAGTAAAATGATTAAATTATCCAGAAATGATGTCTCTCAAACCTTTTTTAATTGCCACAGGTCTGGTGTTCTGAAGACTAAACACTGAACACTGAAGAGATAAAATAGGGACTTTGAGAACAGGTAGCCTAAGAGTGGTTTCATTTCCTGAAACATTCACATTTTTACTCTATGGAGCAGTTTTTTGATGGGATATTATTTTGCATCTTTGCTGCATTCTGACCAACTGGTAGAAACACTTCTGTCCCCCTCTAAATTCCTACTCTAATGCTTCATAATATTGATAAACATGTATCCTTGAAGGCCATGCTGGCAAATGTGAAGCTCTAGTCAGTCTTTCCAAGCAGGAAAGGCTTCAAATATGAGTCCAGTGATGGATTCTGTATCATCCAAGCAATAGCCTAAATAAATTTAGAGAGAATTATCACCAGCTTAGCCATATGGTGATGAAAGTTTATGAATATAAATTTGTGAAGACACAGAAGAGTTGAAATCTGGATTAATAGAGGCAGACACTGCACCAGGGAAACCAAAGATACTTGATGTATTGAGGAAAGAATCTAGACTGGAATGAAAGGAAGGGTTTTCTTATCTCTCTGTCTCTAAAGGAGTAATCTAAATTTGTGTTTGCAAAATAATCAAACTATCCTCAGATCTCAGAACCATATGCATACTTGTATCAGTGAACTACAAGTGAAAAAAAATCATCCTTGCAAATTCTATAATTTCATCTATAATCTCTTCACCAATGTAGATCACAACTTCAAGAGTAGCTGTGGCCAAAATGGTTCACCACCTAATCTCCTACCTTTTTCTGATAAACTGCTTTACACTTAGATAGGTTGGTCCTGAGACCTCATGCAATCAGTTTATCCTTGGGTCTCTACTAGATGACTGTAGCTGGGCAGGACCTTTCAGAGCTGGTGCACTGTCTTCAATAATCAGTCACCTTGACACCATGAGGAAGACATTAGTAAGGGGCAAAGGAAGCTAGTTACACTTAAATACATGTGCTTTCAAATTACTGAAAATTCACAAGGTTTTTTGGGAAAGAAGAGGAGAGAAGAAAAGTTGTATTTCTAGAAGGAAGAGACAAATTCTCTGTGTGTGCAATGGTTTTCACTGAAGGGAGAGTCAGAATGTCATTTCTGACAGTAAAGTGTGAAGGAAAAGACATATTCAGAAAGAGAGGAGGCTTTGGTTCTGAGGGCACAGAAGGACAGATTTGGTCACTGATTCATCATCAGTATTGAAGAGCTTCAGGACCGCTTCCTATTTCAAATTCAGTTTCTTGTCACATAATACCTTTCTTTGCTGAAATTCAGAGCATCAATTGCTGATATTAGGTTTGTTCCTTTAAAACTGAGATGCAAATGCAATGGAGAAGGCCTGTCCACACAAAATTATTTTGTAATAAGTTGAATGAAGGCAAATTGACTCTTTGCAAGTGAGAGCCATGAAATAGTAATTCCGTCTGGCAGCATTTCAGTTGGTAGCAAAGCTCTTAAAATATAAACAGAAAAGCTCTTATTATATTGTTAAAAAAGACACAACAGTAGGTAAACTTGGTGGGTTTTATATTGAATGAACTGCATTTTAAAATTTATATTGAATTTTGCATTCATCTCAAGGCTGCAATTTTTTCCCCTTTTTCTTTGTCAACGACTTTGAAAATGCTATGCTAAAAATAACAGGCTTTTAATGTGGGTTACAGGTTACCAAAATGAAGGTTGCTATAGAAACAGTGGATGCAGTTCAGAAAATGAAAACGCAGGGACAAACGGTATTTGTGAGAAACTGTGAATGAGCACCCCTCATCCCTAACCCAAATCATGATGGATCTTCCATGTCATGTTTCAGAATAAGAGATGCCATGTTTTATATGAGGTAATGTCATATTTCACATTATTATACAAAGTAAAAGAGAGAGAGAGAAGAAAGGGGAATAGAGAAAAAGAAAGATGTAAGAAGGAAAGAGATTTTAGGTTTTATTTTATTTTAAATGAGATCTATAATATTATTGACATGTGGAACTCCCAGTAAAGAAATCCCTTCTACCAATTCAATTAGCATGACTCTTGCAATTTGAAATCTTGGAGTAGTACTATCTGTGACAAAGAGAGGCTAATTGACCTGCCAGTGGCAATATAGGCAGTCCATGTCAGGAGCAGGACTTTGTCTCAAGGCACTCTGATTCTCAGGACAACCTTTTATATCTTTGTGGATTTTAGTGAAATTTCTAAGTGAGAGGCATTGGTCAGAAAACAGACACAGTAAGTATGGTTTCCTTTTTGACTTTTGTCAGTTTACATTTGTAGAGCTACCAAAGTCACCTAATGGTAGATACAGTGATGAGTAAGTTAAGGTCCCTGCCCTCATGGAGCTTATACCTAACTAGGGATATAAGCTGAAATGGTTCTATAATCTCATCCATTTGGATAGTCCCTCTAAAAACAGGAAAACAAGAATCACAACCCATCTAAGTCTGCCCATCCTGTGTGATTCTTATACTGAATGAACTGCATTTTAAAATAAGATAAATATATAGATACAGCATTTCTTAAGCTCTTACTATATGCCAAGTGCTATGTTAAGTTCTCCATCTCCTCAAGCAGCTTACATTCTAATTAAATTCTAATTCCTTCTAAATGAGGGAAGATAACACTTCCAAGGGGAAAGGATGCTGGGGAGGAGGTAGAAAAGGCTGGGCTCTCAGAAGGGGATCTGAGAGTAAAGTGAGCAAGGCCTGAGAACTCATGAGATGGTGGTCTAGGAGAGGAACTCACCAATCAGAAGAAAGGTCTACAGGGTGGACACAACTTAACACAGCAAAGATGCTGTTGCAACTCTTTTGCTGTCCTCCCTTACCTTCACTATGCAACCAGTCATTTTCATTTTCTTTCTTCCTTCCTTCCTTCCCTCCTTCCTTTCTTCCCTCCTTCCTTCTCTCCCTCCTTCCTTCCTTCCTTCCTTCCCTCCCTCCTTCCTTTGTTTCTTTTTTTGTAGACAATTGGGGTTAAGCGACTTTCTCAGGGTTACATAGATAGTGAGTATCTGAGACTGGATTTGAACATGGATCCTCTGACTCTAGGGCTGGTGCTGTATTCACTGTACCACCTAACTGTCCTTTTTCTATTATACTTTTCCCTGACGAAATCTTTTCTTTGATGATTTTTTTAAGGGAGATATATGAAGAAAGATATGACCCTGAGGGGTAAATAGTGAACAGAGTACTGGACTTGGAGTTAAGGTGTTCAAATCCTACTTCTGATAATTCTGTCTGGGATAGGAGTTATCTACCTCTATCTCCCAGGTTCTCTGCCATGATGCTTAAGATTGGCCTAGATACTGATTCTGATTATTATCCCTGGTTTGGATAGGCATGGCCAGTCTTGCGTAATGACTTGTTCACTTCACAGCCAAAGAATCATCATATGTTTCCTATTTAGCAGCACGAGAGCAGGTTTTCATCATTTGTTACTGCTCTTCAGCAGCCACCTCTGAATGAATCTTGAGAGCAATTTGACCATTTTTCTACTAAAGAGAAACAGGCAACATTTTTCACATAGGCTGCATTTTTCAAACAATGATTCCAAAGGCACTTTCCAACCATTATGAATGTCTAAGATGACTTTGGCTCTTAATGCCCTCTCTCCAGATTACAACTTGGGCTGTCAAATCCACTGCCCTAGGTGAGACAAAGAAAGAGAGAGACAGAAAGTAAGAGAGAGACAGAGATGGGAGTCAGGAAGAGGGAGACAGACAGACAAAGAGACACATAGACAGAGAGAGAGAGAGAGACAGAGAGAGACAGAGAGAGAGAGACAGAGAGAGAGAGACAGAGAGACAGAGAGAGAGAGACAGAGAGAGAGAGAGAGAGACAGAGAGAGAGAGACAGAGAGAGAGACAGACAGAGAGAGACAGAGACAGAGACAGAGACAGAGAGAGACAGACAGAGACAGAGAGACAGAGAGAGAGACAGAGAGAGAGAGAGAGAGAGACTCTTCCCAATAAAAACCCTGTCTATCTATTGTCAGCAAATCATTTCTAGGGCAAATGTTGTTCAGTTCTTGTTTCGTTGTTTTGTTGAATCGGATCCCCCTGGAGTAGTTCTGCCTCTTGCTTTTTCTAGCCTCCCAATTTCAATTTGTTCTGTTCACCAGATCATAAAAATTTTAGCAGCTAAGTACACATGGTCCTAAATGAAACAATTACATTGACAGTGCTTGGACCCAAATGATTTCTACAATGTGGTTATATAACGCTCTAACTAGGCAGGGTTTCTTCCCCTCATAAGTCTGGATAAACTTTTCCTCTGAGAAAACTCAAAATAATTGTGATAAAAGCTCCTTTAGAGTTCCATGAGTTGTATTGGGATTTCTCTTGCTCCCATCCTGTCTCTCCAGCAACTGCCTCCTTCCATATCGCAGCAGTAATGGGAACAAATGGGAATTCTTGTACAGAATGCTTTGTGTGAGTTAATAGGATCAGACTTCACCACTTTCTTGCCTAAAAAAGTAATTTCCCACAAAATGAAGGAAATGGAGGCTAGATAGGAAAGATTAAAAATGACAACAACAACAAATAAATAAATAAATAAATGTGGATGATACCTATCAAAGTCAAGATTTGACATGGGTCAAAGAATTTCCTAAATTTTTATGAAAAAAGAAATTCTTCCTCTTTCCACATAGTAGTCTTTCAGATTTGCAAAGATCCCAACCACACATGCTCTGTTCTGAGATGAACATCCCCAATTCCCTTAACTATTCTTCATATGGCAATGATTACCACACCTCTCACCATCTTATTCACCCTCCAACTTGTCATTGCTGTTCAAAGGTAGTTGTCTGAAATCCTCCAGACGTGGCCTGATCAAGTCCCTTCACTAGTAGCCTCTGAGAGAAAATACAAACTTCTCTGGTTAGCATTTGAAGACCTTTACCATCAGGCTCAAACCTGTCTTTCCAGACTAGCCATGATTTGACTTCCTGCATTCTGCCATCCAAAGGAAGTTGCCTTCCCTCTGTTCATTAGGCAGGATTCTTGATCTTCTGTCTCAATGACTTTGAGTTGACAATCTTGCATGCTGACAATATATTCTTTCCTCACTTTGGTCTCATAGAATACCTCCCTTCCTTCAAGAAACAAGACACTTAAATTCCATAGTTTACATTAAGCCTTTCCTAAACCCCACAACTACTATTTCTTTCCCTCCCAAACTGTTGTATATTTGACCACGTTTATATTTGTATTTATTCCATTTATCTTTATACGCAACTAGGTTTAGCAGTGCATAGAGTACTGCACTTAGAAAGGAAAATCTGAATTAAAATCCTTCCTTAGATACTTTCTAGCTGAATGTCCATAGAAAAATCAATTACTTCCTCAGTTTTAGTTTGCTTATCTGTAAAATGGAGATATTATGGGGGTAAGCGGGTGGAACCAAAGTGGTGGAGTTAAAACAGGACCTCCAAGTGGCTCTGGCTCTAACCACTTCCAATATATGTAAAAAAAAGTGACCCTAAACAAATCTTAGAGCTACAGAACCCACAAAGTGACAGAGAGAAATAAAACTCTCACTGAATGCAGCCTGGCAGGCAGATGGGAAGGGTCTACTGCACCAATCTAGGAGCTGAGAGCAGTCTCACATGAGCCACATGGTTCTGGCTGCAGGGAGGCCCCAATCAACAGGCCGGCCAGAGCAGACTTCATGAGAGTGAATCACCAGCAGCTGTGGCAGTTTTCCAGACTTCTCAACCCATAAATGACAAAGACAAAATAAAAGGTCAGTGTGGGACTCTTGGAACAGGGGGACTGAGAGCGTGAGTCAGCCCCTGTCCATAGGGTGAGAAGCAGCAGAAGCATGGCAGCTGTGCAGCCACCTCTGTGTGACTGCCTAAGGAGCTCCTAGCCTGCAGATTGCAGGGGGATCAAGTGACCATTCAGAGGGTGAAAGCTCTTGCTTTAACCTTGGATCTGGATTGCAGTCTTGGATGGTGGTCCTGGGGTATGTGGCCAGTGTGCTAGAGCTTGTGGGGACTATAGAGAGGGCACTCTTCTAATAGCTCTGACAGCTGCAAAATCCCCAGCAATTTGGGACATAGCTCTCTCCACTCTGGAAGGAGAGTTCTACTGTGACAAGGACCACAAAAATCAAATAACTGACTGGCAAAATGAGCAAGCAAAGGAAGAACAGTAAGATCATAGAATCCTTTTTTGGGGACAAAAAGGATCAAAGCATGGAATGTGAGGAAGACAACAAAGTCAGAACTCTTGCATCAAAAGCATCAAAGAAAAATATGAATTGGTTACAGGCCATGGAGGAGCTCAAAAAGGATTTTGAAAATCAAGTAAAAGAAGTGGAGGAAAACTTGGTAAGAGAAATGAGAATTATGCAAGAAAATTGTGAAAATCAAATCAACAGCCTGCTAAAGGAGACTCAAAAATACACTGAAGAAAATAACATCTTAAAAAATATACTAACTCAAATGGCAAAAGAGGCTCAAAAAGCCAATGAGGAGAAGAATACAATAAAAAGGCAAATTGCCTAGATGGAAAAGGAATTTCAAAAACTTCCTGAAAAGAATAATTCCTTCAAACTTAGAATGGAGCAAATGGAAGGTAATGACTTTATGAGAAATCAAGATACTATAAAACAGATCCAAACAAATGAAAAAATAGGAGGCAAAGTAAAATATATCATTGGAAAAACTACTGACCTAGAAAATAGATCAGGAGAGATCATTTAAAATTTTTGGACTACCCAAAGCCATGATCAAAAAAAGAGCCTAGACACCATCTTCTGAGAAATTATCAAGCAAAATTGCCCTGATTCTAGAACCAGAGGGCCAAATAGAAATTGAAAGAATTCACTGATCACCTCTTGAAAAAGATCCCAAAAAGAAAACTCCTAGGAATATTATAGCCAAATTCCAGAGTTCCCGGGTCAAGGACAAAATACTATGAGTAGTCGGGAAGAAACAATTTGAGTATTGTGCAAACACAATCAGGATAACACAAGATCTAGCAACTTCCACATTAAGGGATCAGAGGGCTTGGAATATGATATGATATTCTGGAGGTGAAAGGAGCTAGGATTAAAACTGAGAATCACCTACCCAGCAAAACTGAGTATAATGCTTCAGGGAAAATATGGTCATTCAATGAACTTTAAAACATTCTTAATGTAAAAACCAGAGTTGAACAGAAAATTTCACTTTCAAATACAAGAAGCAAGAGAAGCGTGAGAAGGTAAACAGGAAAAAGAAATCATAAGGAACTTATTAAAGTTCAACTATTTACATTCCTACACAAACCAATGATAATTGTAACTCATAAGACTTTTCTCATTATGAGGATAGTTGAAGGGAATACATATGTGTATATATATGTATACATACATATATATGTAGATATAGGAGGGTGTATGTGTGCATAAATATATATGTGAGTGTGTGCATAGGTATGTACATATATACATAGAAGGCATAGGATCAGTTGAATATGAAAGGATGATATCTGAAAAATAAAATTAAGAAGTGAGAGAGGAATATATTAGGAGAAGGAGAAAGGGAGAGATAGATTAGGGTAAATTATCTCATATAAAAGAGGCAAAAGAAAACTGTTACAATGGAGGGGAAGAGCAGGAAGGTCAAGGGGAATGGGTCAACCTTACTCTCATTGAATTTGGCTTAAGGAGGAAATAACATATACACTCAATTGGGTATCTTACCCTACAGGAAGATAGATGGGAAGGGGATAAGAGGGGGAATGATAGAAGGGAGGACAGATTGGGGGAGAAGATAGTTAGAAGCAAACACTTTTGAAAAGGAATAGGGTCAAAGGAGAAAATAGAGTAAGTGGGGGACAGGATTGGATGGAGGACATTATAATTAGCCTCTCACAATATAACTACTATGGAAACTTTTTGCCGTAACTACACATGTACAACCTATATTGAATTGCTGATCTCCCCAGTGTGGGGTGTGTGAGGAGGGTAGAAGGGAAAGAATCTGGAAATCAAAATTTTAAAAACAAATGTTAAAAACAAAATGGAGATATTATTATCCCCTACTTCTCAAGGTTGTCAGTCAAATGAGAATATGTAAAGAACTTAGCAAAACTTAAAGCACTACATAATATAAATAATATAACATAAATATAAATTGGGTAGCTAAGTAGCACAATGATAAAGCACTGGGCTTAGAATCAGGAAAACTCATCTTCATGAGTTCAAGTTTGTCTTCAGACACTTACTGGATGTGTGACCCTAGGCAAGTCACTTAACCCTGTTGGCCTCAGTTTTCTCATCTGTAAAATGAGCTAGAGAAGGAAATGGCAAACCATTCTAGTATCTTTACCAAGAAAACCTCAAAATGGAGTCAAAGAGAGTCAAATATTACTGAAATAACTGAACCAGAAAAGTACCTATTATTTTAATAACTATTATTTATTATAGAAGTAATTCTTGTCTCCTACATTCCGCTTCTTAACAGAAATTGTATAATTCTTTGTACTTCCATTCCTCGTGACTAGAAAAGTCTACCACATCATAGTTGCTTAACAAATTCTAATTGATTGATTATTTGAATGACATCTGAGATTCAGAAATATACCTAATAAATTGGGAACTGATGGTGGATCTGAAAGGTACAATGAATGGTTACAGGATCATGATACTGGGGGGAAAAAAAGTGTGCTCAAACTGAAAAAAGAAAAAAAAGGACTTAGATATTTCCTGGGAACTAGTCTAGAAAAAAAATATTTTGTATACTTTAAAATCTAAGTACAACATGCAGATTAACTTGCACCAGTATTTCATATATGTAGTATATCTTTCTCGTTAAAATGTAAGTTATTTCAGGGCAAGGTCTCCCCCCCTTTCTCTGTATCTTCAGTTCTTAGCACAGGGCTTTTTGTGTATTACATACTTAATAAATGCATCTTGCATGATGGAAATCATTTAACCTCTCTGCCTCAATGATCTCATCTGTAAAATGGGAATAATATCATTTCCCCTGCAGGGTTGTTGTAAGGATCAAATGAAGTAATAAAAGTAAATTACTTTTTAAGCCTTAAAGCAACTAAATTATTATTGTTGTTTTTATTTTTATTAATATTATTATGTTCTTAAAATTTCCCGGATGACTTTATGACCTTCATTCCTACCCTGTGCTATACTTAACAAAGTACAATTTATCAATGCTGTTCTTTTCACCTATGTAAAATTCTTGATTATATCAGCATGTTTGTCTTTTCATCCCCAATGTCAGTAAGGAAATCAGTACTAGAAGTGACACAGTTTGGATGGAATTGAGAGGTATTTTCTTGAGCTATCTGAAGAAAATGGAAATACCAAAAATGTAGGAAAATGTTGCCTTATTTATTTAAGCAAGTAAGGCAGCTAGATGGAACAGTATTTAGAGCACCGGACCTGGGATCCGGAAGACCCATATTTAAATCCTGCCTCATACTTTTACTAGCTGTGTGACCTTGGGCAAGTCATTTAATCCCAATTCCCTCAGTTTCCTCATCTGTAAAATTAGCTGAAAGGGACATGACAAACCACTTCACTTCTGTTTCTTTGCCAAGAAAATCTCAAATAGGGTCACAAAGAGTTGGACATGAGTGAAAAATGACTTGTCAACTAAAAAACTGATATGTACCCCCCCCATCAGCCTTCACTCAAATGTATATATATAATTTTTATGAGAGTAACCTACACATGTTCTTTTAGAGACGTACTCCCTCTCATCAAATGAATTAAGGTTATTTTGGGAAATATTCAAAAAAGACAATTATCAGATTCTCCTCACATTATTTCTTACATTGGCAGCAATTGCCCTCCAAATGACACAGGACTAATGCATCCTAATGAAGCTTGTTGAAGGATATTATTTGGAGAGGAGCGGAGACAGAATGTGATGTTCCTTAGATTTGTATCATGAGTGGGTCACCATTAATTTCCTGTGCAGTGCAAAGGTTTGAAGTCTTATATAAGCTAGAGGATGGGTGGGGGTGCTCCCCAAAAATCTAGAGCAGGGAGTGGAACCTGGGGCCTTGAGGCTACATGTGACCTTCTGGGCTCTTGGTTCAGCCTTCTGACTGAGTCCAAGTTTTACAGAACAAATCCTTTTATTAAGGGGATTTGTTCTGTAAAGTTTGGGTTCAGTCAAAGGGCTGCACTTGAGGACCTAGAGAGCCACATGTGGCTTTGATACTGCAAGATCTTCATCCCTGGTCTAAAGGTTAAAACACCAATGATTGTGCCTCAATGAAGCAGTCACCCACAACTCTTTCACAAGTCTAAAATTTCTTCATCTGATTGTTACCTATTCTCTTCATATCTTCTTCTGCCTTGCATTCTTGAACTCTGTGCTTGACCCTTTTTATGACCCCCCAATGCATGTCCCTCTCTGTTCTTTCCTAGGCTATTATTCTGGAACAGTTTGCCTTAGAGGCAACTGAGTGACACAGAGGATTAGACCACCAGGCCTAAAGTCAGGAAGACCTGAGTTCAAATCTGGCTTAAGACCTTTAACAGCTGTGGGACCCTGGGCAAGTCACTTAACCCTGTTTCCCTTGGGTTCTTCATCTGTAAAATGAATTGGAGAAGGAAATGGCCAAATATTCCAAAATTTTTTCAAGGAAACTACCAATGAGATCATGAAGATGTGACTTAAACAATTGAAAAACAAACAAACAAAAAGAAGGAAAAGTAAAGTCTAACCATATCATTCTCCTATTCAATAAATTCCCACAAATCCCTAGTATTTCCAGGGTCAATTTTTCTTAAAACTTTTGTTTGTTTTTCATATACATCATTCATTTCCATGAGATTTTGAGTTACAAATTTTCTCCCTGTCTTTCCCCTACCACCACCCCAAAGCAGCAATCCCATTGTATACCCACTCCTCTAATCTGTCCTATCCTATATGGTCCCCCATCACCCCTCTGACATTCTGGTAGGGCAAGATGGACCCCAGTGCCTGTATATCTTATTTCCCAGTTGCATGTAAATAATAATAATAATGATAATTATATATATATATGTATACGAATATGTATATATTTTTAACATTTGATTTTAGAACTTTAAATTCTAGATTCTTTCCCTTCCTCCCTCATTACTCACCCTGACTGGAAAGACAAATAATTCAATACAGCCTGTACATGTGTAGTTATGCAGAACATCTCCACAATGGACATAATGTGAAAGACTGACTATATTTCCCTTCTTCCTATTCTTCCTCCCCACTTGTTCAATTCTCTACTTTGTCCCTGTCCCTTTACAGAAGTGTGTGCTTCTGACAACCCTCCCTCCCAACCTGTCCTCCCCTCCATCATCCCCCATCTAATCCCCATCTCCCCTACACTCTTGTAGGGCAAGATACCCAATTTAGAGTGTATGTCATTCCTTCCCTAAGCCAAATTCAATGAGAGTAATATCGACCCATTCCTGTTTGCATTGCTGTTCTTCCCCTCCATTGTAACATTTATCCTTTGCCTCTTCTTTGAGGTGATTAACCCCATTCTGTCTCTCCCTGTCTCCTCTCATTCTATTCCTCTCCCACCTCTCAATTTCATCTTTTCAAATATTATCACATCCTATTCAATTGATCCTGTGCCCTCTGTCCATGTACACATATATGCACACACCCACATATGCATTCATATCCATATATACCCTCCTATATAGACATATGTGTATGTATACACACACACATGTATATATATATTTATATTCCCTTTAACCATCCTCATACTGAGAAAAGTTTCATAAGTTACAATTATCATTTTTCCATGTTAGCATGTAAATAGTTCAACTTTGATAAGTTCCTTATGATTTCTTTTCCATGTTTACCTTCTCATGCTTCTTGTATTTGAATATCAAATTTTCTATTCAGTTCTGGTTTTTTCAGCAAGAATGCTTGGAAGTCCTCCACCTCACTGAATGACCATATTTTCCCCTGGAACACTATACTCATTTTTGCTGGATAGGTGATTCTTGGTTTTAATCTGAGC
>CM053591.1:56575906-56595654 GCA_028646515.1 Pseudochirops corinnae | reverse complement strand
TTGGGGAATGACTTGTATTGTTATAGATTTTTACTTAATTCCCTGTATATTTTAGAAATGAGGCCTTTATCAGAGACACTGGTTGTAAAAATTCTTTCCCAATTTCCCACTTCCCTCTTAATCTTGGTTATGTTGGCTTTGTTTGTACAGAAACTTTTCAATTTCACGTAATCAAGATTATCCATTTTGCATTTTATAATGCTCTCAAACTCTTATTTGGTCATAAAGTCTTCCTTACTCCATAAATCTGACAGGTAAACTATTCCTTGCTTCTTGAGATTACTTACAGTATCAGCCTTTATGCTTAGATTGTGAACCCATTTTAGACTTGATTTTGGTGTACAGCATTAAATGATAGTCTATGTCCAGTTTCTGCCATATTATATTCCAATTTTCCCAGCAGTTTTTGTCAAATAGTGAATTCTTATCCCAAAAACTAGGGTCCTTGGGCTTATCAAACAGTATATTACTATAATTGTTGACTACTAAGTCTTTTGTACCCAATCTATTCCATTGATCCACTACTCTATTCTTCATCCAGTACCAAGCAGTTTTGATGACTGTTGCTTTATAATACAGGTTAAAATCTGGTACAGCTTGGCCACCTTCCCTAGCATTTCTTTTTATTAATTGCCTTGATATTCTGGACATTTTGTTCTTCCAAATGAATTTTGTCACTTTTTTCTAGCTCTGTAAAGTAATTTTTTGGTAGATTGATTGGTATGGCACTAAATATGTAATTTAATTTAGGTAAAATTGTCATTTCTATTATATTAGTTCAACCCAGTCATGAGCAATTTACGTTTTTCCAATTAGTTAGATATGATTTATTTGTGTAAAAAGTGTTTTGTAGTTGTGTTTATATAAGTACTGGGTTTGTTTTGGCAGGTAGATTCCCAAATATTTTATAATGTCTACAGTAACTTTAAATGGAGATTGTCTTACTATCTCTTGCTGTTGGACTTCATTGGAAATATATAGGAATGCTGAGGATTTATGTGGGTTTATTTTATATCCTGCAACTTTGCTAAATTTATTTATTGTCTCAAGAAGTTTTTACTTGATTCTCTGGGACTCTCCAGGTATAATCATCATATCATCTGCAAAGAGTGATGGCTTAGTCTCTTCTTTGCCTAATTTGATTCCTTTGATTTCTTTTTCTTCTGTACTTGCTACTGCTAACATTTCTAGTATCAGATTGAATAAGAGGGGTGATAGTGGACAATCTTGTTTCACCCCTGATCTTATTGGAAATGCTTCTAGTTTATCCCCATTGTAAATAATACTTGCTGATGGCTTCAAGTGGATGTTACCTATTATTCTAAGGAAAATTCCATTTATTCCTATACTCCCTTGTGTTTTCAATAGGAATAGATGTCATGTTTTGTCAAAAGGTTTTTCTGCATCTATTGAGATAATCATATGGTTTCTGCTAGTTTTATTGTTGATATGATCAGTCATACTCATGGTTTTCCTAATATTGGACCATTGTTGTGTTCCTGTAATAAATCCAACCTGATCAAAATGTATTATTCTTGTGATAAGCTGCTGTAGTCTTTATATTAATATTTTATTTAAAATGTTTGCATCTATATTCATGAAAGAGATTGGTCTATAATTTTCTTTCTCTGTTTTGTCTCTCCATGATTTAGGTATCAGTAGCATATTTGGGTCATAAAAAGAATTTGGTAGGACTCTTTCCTAACCAATTTTCCCAAATAGTTTGTAGAATATGGGGATCAATTGATCTTTAAATGCTTGACAGAATTCACTAGTAAATCCATCTGGCCCTGGAGATTTTTCCTAGAGAGTTCCCTGATAGCTTGTTCAATTTCTTTTTCTGAGATGGGGTAATTTAAGTATTTTACTTCCTTTTCAGTAAATCTGGCCAACTTATAATTTTTTAAATATTCATCCATTTCACTAAGATCGTCAAATTTATGTGAATACAATTGGGCAAAATAATTCCTAATTATTGTTTTAATTTGCTCTTCATTGGAGAGACATTCACCTTTTTCATTTTTTATACTCAAAATTTGGTTTTCTTCTTTCTCTTTTTTTTATTATATTGACTAAGGGTCTATCAATTTTATTGGTTTTTTTCATAAAACTAGCTCTTAGTTTTATTTATAAATTCAATAGTTTTCTTAATTTCAATTTTGTTAATCTCTCCTTTGGTTTTCATTATTTCTAATTTAGTATTTAATTGGGGATTTTCAATTTGTTCTTTTTCTATCTTTTTCAATTGCATGCCCAATTCATTGACCTCCATTTTCTCTAATTTTTTTCATGTATGCATCCAGGGATATAAAACTTTCCCTAAGAACTGCCTTTGCTGCATCCCACAAGTTTTGGTATGATGTCTCATTATTGTCATTCTCTTGAATGAAGTTACTGATTATTTCTCTACTTTCTTGTTTGACTCACTCATTCTTTAGGATTAAATTATTTCGTTTCCAATGAGTTTTTCGTCTCTTTTTCCATGGCCCTTTATTGCATATAATTTTTATTGCATCACGATCTGAGAAAGATGCATTTAATATTTCTGCCTTTCTGAACTGAATTGTGAGGTTTTTATGCCCTAGTAAGTGATCAATTTTTGTGTATGTGCCATGTACCGCTGAAAAGAAGGTATATTCCTTTTTATCCCCATTCAGTTTTCTCCAGAGATCTATCATGTCTAGCCTCTTGAAAATTCTATTTGCCTCCTTAACTTCTTTCTTGTTTATTTTGAGGTTAGATTTATCAAGTTCAGAGAAGGGGAGTTTGAGGTCCCGCCCTAGTATTGTTTTGCTATCTATTTCTTCCTCTAATTCCCTTGACTTTTCCTCTAGGAAGTTGGATGCTATATAGCTTGGTGTATATATGTTAAGTATATAATGATATTGCTTCATTCTAAATGGTGCCTTTTAGTAGGATGTAGTTTCCTTCCTTATCTCTTTTAATTAGATCTATTTTTGCTTTTGCTTTGTCTGAGATAAGGATTGCTACCCCTGCTTGTTTAACTTTAGCTGAAGCATAATATATTGTACTCCATCCTTTTACCTTTACCCTATGTGTATCCCTTTGTTTCTGATGTGTTTCTTGTAGACAGCATATTGTAAGATTGTGGTTTTTAATTCATCCTGCTATCCAACTCTGTTTTATGGGAGAGTTCATCCCATTCACATTCACAGTTATGATTACTATCTGTGACTTCCCCTCCATCTTATTCCCTTCCCTTTTTATATCTTTATATTCTCCTTTTCCCTTCCCCTCCTTAAGAGTTTTCCTTTTGACTACCATCTCCCTCAGTATTCCCTTCCTGTGTCCCCTCCCTTTACCTACCTTTTCCCCTTACTACTCTTTCCCTTCCTTCTAAGCACCATCCCCTTTCTTACACTCCCCCCCCTTGTCCCTCCTACTACCTGTAGGGCACAATAGATTTTTATTCTAACAGAGTATGCTATTCCCTCCTTGAACCCAAACCAATGCTAGTAAATTTCACACAGTGCTCCTCTCCCTTTGTCTTTTCCCTCTATTGTTATGAGGTTTTGTGTCTTTTCATGTTAGAATCTAAACTTAACCGTTTGTATTGATCCCTCTTTGAATCAGAACCAATGAGAGTAACAATCATATGATGCTCCTCTCCTTTCTTTCTTCCCCCCACTTTAGTATGGTTTTATGCTTCTTCTTGTGGCATAATTTACCATTTTCTACCTCACCCTTTCCTTTTGTCCCACTACAATACCTTTCTTCCCCTTAATAGGGTTTTTTTTTAATCTTCAGATTAGTTCCCTTGTACCTACACCCTCTATCTATGTACATCCCTTTTAAATGTAACAATACTTATACAAATTTCAGTATTGACAGATATTTGCTTCTCATATAAGGATGTAAACAGTTTGCTCTTATTGAATCCCAAGTTATGTGCATGCATGAGCATCTGTGTGTGTATGTGTATGTGTATGTGTGAGTGTGTGTTTTGCTTGTTTATATTTTTATGTCTTCCTTGGGTCTTGCAAGTGGAGATTGAATTTTCTATTGAGCTCTGGCTTTTTCATCATGAAAGTCTGGAAGTCCTTTATTTCATTAAATGACCATCTCCTTGCCTGGAAAATCATGCTCACTCTTGCTGGGTAGTTGATCCTTGGTTGCAGTCCTAGCTCTTTTGCTTTACGAAATAGCAAATTCCAGTCCCTCCAGTCTTTTAATGTAACAGGTGCTAAGTCCTGTGCTATCCTGACTGTAGTTCCATGATATTTGAATTGTTTCTTTTTGGCTGCATTCAGTATTTTCTCCTTGACCTTGTAGTTCTGGAATGTGGCTACAATATTTCTTGGAGTTTTCAATTTGGAATCTCTTTCCGCAGGAGATTGGTCAATTGTTTCAATAGTTATTTTACCTTCTGATTCTGGGACCTCAGGAGAGTTTTCTTTGACAATCTCTTGGAGGATGCTGTCCAGGCTGCTTTTTTCATCATGGCTTTCTGGTAGGCTGATAATTCTTAGGTTATTTCTCCTGGATCTGTTTTCCAGGTCAGTTGTTTTTCCAGTGAGATATATTGCACTTTCTTCTAATTTTTCAATCTTTATGTTTTGTTTAACTGACTCTTGCTGCATCCTAGAGTCCTTAGCTTCAATTTGACTGATTCTAATTTTTAATTAATTGTTTTCCTCAATTAATTTTTGAAGCTCCTTTTCTGTATGTTCATTTTTCCTTTTTAGGGAGGTATTTTCCTCAGTTAGATTTTGGACCTCCCGTCCTAGTTCTCCAATTTTACTTTTTAGAGATTTGTTTTCTTCAGTGAGATTTTTTTCCAATTTGATCATTGTAGATTGAAATTTATCTCCTACCTCTCTAATTTTGTTTTTAAAAACTCTCTTGAGGTCCTCCAAGAACGCTTTTTGGGCTTGAGACCAATTCACGTTTCCTTCTGTGGTCTCCAGTGTGAGTATAGAGTCCATGTTGCCTTCTGAATTTGGTTGTTCTTGCTCAGTATAAAAATATTTGATGGTCCTAGACTTCACAGATTCCTTCTTTCCCATTTTGATTGTCTATGTCCTGGCTTTTTAGAGTGGCTATCTACTTCTGGGGTGCAGAAGTATTGAGCTTCTCAGGCTGGGAGTTAGGGGTTTGATTGTCAACTTTGTGAGCTGTAGCATCTGAGTGACTAGACTGAGGTCCCGGCCAAGACTCTCAGTGTTTCCCCTGAGTTACCCTGAGGCTCACAGAGTAACCTATGGGGGCAGGGTGGTCTGGCTCCTTCAGGTTTCCACCTCTGTGTCTCTTGGCTACAGCTCAGGCAGGCTTAGTAGCAGGAGGTCAGCAGCAGGGCTACAGTCTGCTGATTACCCAGATGGTCCTAAGGTGCACCTGGGCTTGTGTAGTTAGTGTTTGCTGGATCCACCCTCCTGGGCCTAGACTCTGTACTGCCTCACTTCCCCCTTCCTCAGTGACTCACAAGCCTGAGGCTGTTTCCACTAATTCAGCATTTTACTCTGGATGGGGCAATTATCTCCAGACTTTTCTGAATCAAGGAGGGGGGATCAGAACAACTAGGTTTTATTCCTCTATCTTGACTTATGGAAGTTTGGGTATGTAATTTTTAAACATCCAGGTTGCAGGCTGGTAGCCCTAGGAGAATCTGCTGCCCTTGCTGCGAGCCCCGTGTTTTCTCTTACCTAGCTCTGATGATCCTCTGTCCTGTGGTGAGACTAAGGCTGCAAATCACCCTCAGGATGGGTGAGTTTACTGGCTGGCTGGGGTTTCTTCTGTTTGCTGTAAACTGCTCTCAGATCCATACTGGTGTAGCTCCTGTGTGCTCCATGTTCTCCCTGCCCAGACCTGAGTAGGCACTTTGCTGGGCTGGGAATCTGCCACCCTCTGTCACCCAATGGGTTCTGTCATTCTAAAATCCATTCAAATTCACTTTTTAGCTTTTAGCAACAGAATTCTTGGAAGAGCTTTGAGAAGTTATTCCTTCCTTTCCGCCATCTTAGCTCCACCTCTGGAATCCATGGCAAGGTTTTTGACTGATTCCTTGTAACATTCTGATCTGTGGAGAAAGTGGAAAACACTTTTTTATTGTTGCCTTCCCTGATGAAATTCATACAAAGGGACATGTACTTTAGACAGAGTTCAAGTGTGATGAGCTGAGAGGCTAAGAGCCCTCCTGCTGTGCCCCATAAGTAAAGTGCTTAACTCTAGCTCTTATCATTTCCTTTCAAGGTCCAGTCGTGCTTCTGGCTTGTTTTGGCAGCTAGGAGGCAAAATGGAGAGAGTGCCAGGCTTGGAATCATTTTCCTTAGTTCAAGTCCAGTCTCAGATACCTATTAGCTGTGTGATTCTGGCAAGTCACTTCACCCTGTTTGCCTTAGTTTCCTCATCTGTAAAGTGAGCTAGAGAAAGAAATGGCAAATCATTCCAGTATCTTTGCCAAGAAAACCCCAAATGGAGTCACAGAGAGTTAAACATGACTGAACAAAATGCTCCAGCAAACCTAATTATTTGTTACTGCTGCTGAAGTACTACACTAGAATTCCTGGTGATTTCCTGTCTCTCCACATTTTCTAAAGCAAATCCCTTTACCTTGAATGTCCTCACTTGCTAACTCCTCCTGGCAAATGGCTACTTATCCTTTAGGGTTGAATAAATATGTTTTTTCATCCATGAAACCTCTCGTTTGCCCAGATAGCTGGGATCTTGCTCCTCCCTGAAGCTCCATAGAATTGTTTGTACCCTCTCGTGGCTCTTATGATAACACAGACCCCATGTTTTAGCCCTTTGTGTACTTGTTTTATTCCTCCTTACTATTTAATGAGATATTTGATGGCAAGGACAATGTCTTATACTTTCACATATCCCACACAAATCCTGCTGTAGCTCTTTGTGCATGGGCAGGCAATTAATATTTGTTGAAATGAATATGATATGATGCTATTTTATAAATCTTGATAAATCTTATGGGAAATACTGTAGATTTAATAACTTCACATATTATATCTATGATGCATGTGTGCCTATGAAGCAGTGAGATTAATTTCCATAGGAAACTTTTGAAAATCAGTATCAGGAAGTTGCTAAGTAGCATACTGAGTGGAGCACTGAACCTGGAATCAAGAAGAATTGAGTTCAAATTCAGCCTCAGAGAGTTATGTGATACTTGGCAAATCATTTTTCTGTTTGCCTCAGTTTTCTAATTTAAAATGGGGATAATAATATTCCTACCTTCCAGGGTTGTTGTGAAGATTGAATGAAATATTTGTATTTATTAATGCATAAATATTTAATACTTTGAAACCTTGAATTCTATATAAATATTATCATTATCATTATCATTATTATTATAATTATCTTGAAGGTATATGTGAATATGCCTGTTAATATATACATGGATATGAAATCCAAGAACCTTGGTTCAAATCTTGGCTCCATTTACTCCCTGAGTGAGATTAGACAGATCATTTAACAACTGTAGATCTCAGTTTCCTTTTTTCTAAATAAAGGGAGCTCAACTAGATGACATGATTCCCAGTGTTCCTTCAAGTTTTAAATCTGTGGTCCAGCAACTAGCAACATCCATTAATCATAGACTTGTGAAATCATAGACCTTTAGAGCTGAAAAGAACCTTCGAATTCATGTAGTTCCATTATTTCCCTTCAATTTTGTTTTTTGAATTAAGACAACTGACTTGTTAATGGATATCAACAATATTCCATCTCAACGTTAAGTACTTATTATGCACATGACTTTGTGGTAGGTGCTGGTGATGCAATTATAGACCCTGTTCTCAACAAAATTATTAGGTCAAAGATATGTAAACAAATAATTAGGAGGTAGAGAATATTGTAATGAATGCAAATAAATGCTCAGGAAAAGCATTAGAAGAAAACTGATGGGGGAAAATCACTTTCCATCTTGGTGGAGGTGTCAGGGAAATCTTAAATAAAGAAGTGTTTTCTTCCCCATTGAAATGTAACCCCTTAGAGGGCAGGGACTGTGTTTTGATTTTTTTTTCATTCCTGGTGCTTATCACAGTCCCTCACACTTATTTTAGCAAGTATTTCTTGACTTAAAAGTTGTAGATGAGGTGATCAGCACCCATTCTACACATGGGGGCTAACATGGGCAATCTCTGTTGTGCAGAGATGTTGTGTCTAGGGACCCTGTCATTAGAATATTCAACTGAGCGTGATGGATGATGATGGCTCTACTCTGAAATTTCCTTTTGCTTATAGTTACCATTGACTTCTGACCTCACACCAAAAATTGACCCAGAAGTCAGGAACACAAACTGCTGATTCTTGTTTTCTTTTCTTTTATTTTATTTTTTTGCACTGAATATGGTGACTTTATTGATGGTACACAATACAGTACTCTAGGCTTCTCCCCCTACTACAGGGGTACCTTGGAACAAGGATGTGGATGGGACATGGGATCCTTAGTATAAGAACATAGTTTAGGCATGTGGGCTCCCCAGTGGTGGAACAGGTCTTTTGGTCTGGGGATGAAGATCCATGGCTTTCCACTTTACTCCTTGGAGGCCATGTAGACCATGAAGTCTACTACACGGTTGCTATAACCAAACTCATTGTCATACCAGGAAATGAGCTTGACAAAGTGGTCATTGAGGGCAATACCAGCACCAGAATCAAAGGTAGAAGAGTGAGTGTTGCTGTTGAAGTCACAGGATACAACCTGGTCCTCTGTGTAGCCCAAGATGCCCTTCAAGGGTCCCTCTGATGCTTGCTTCACCACTTTCTTGATATCATCATATTTGGCAGGTTTCTCCAGGTGGCAGGTCAGATCCACAACATTGGGAGTAGGAACACGGGAAGGCCATGCCTGTGAGTTTCCCATTCAGCTCAGGTATGACCTTGCCTACAGTGTTAGCAGCACCAGTGGAAGCAGGGATGATGTTTTGGGCAACACCACTCCCATCATGCCACAGCTTACCAGAGGGGCCATCTACTGTCTTCTGGGTAGCAGTAATGGCATGGACTGTAGTCATGAGTCCTTCCACAATGCCAAAGTTGTCATGAATGACCTTGGCCAAGGGGGCAAGCAGTTGGTAGTTTAGGAAGCATTACTGACAATCTTAAGGGAATTATCATGTTTCTCGTGGTTCACTCCCATAATGAACATTGGGGCATCAGTAGAAGGGGCAGAGATGATGAACCTCTTGGCTCCACCCTTCAAGTGAGCCCCAGCCTTTTCCATGGTGGTAAAGACTTCAGTGGACTCTACAACATACTTGGCTCCAGCATCTCCCCAATTAATATTGGTGGGATGCCATTCCTGGAAGATGGTAATGGCTTTGCCATTGATCACCAGCTTCCTATTCTTAGCCTTGACAGTGCCCTTGAATTTTCCATGAGTGGAATCATATTGAAACATATAAACCATGTAATTGAAGTCAATGAAGGGGTCATTGATGGTCACAATGTCTACTCCACCTGAGGTGAATGCAGCCCTGGTCACCAGGCGCCCAATACGGTGGCCAAATCCATTGACTCCGACCTTCACCATCTTGTTTCAGGGATGCAACTGAGGCAGCAGAACCTGGCACAGAGCTTGGGACAAAAGCCCCTGATTCTTGTTTTCAAGGAAGTTTCTGCCATTGACACTGTATTGGGGTCATGTGAACTTGGAATTTGATGTCTCATTTTCCCCAGCTCTAAGATGGCATGTTTTCTATCCATGCCATGGGTTAAAAATCCAGACAAAAATGATTTATGACAATATCAGGTCCCCAACCGACAGGTCTCTCAATGACTGTGAGGAGTTAGGTATAATTGGATAAGAATTGTTCTGATCTGGTACTACCCCTATTTCACCAATGCAATACCCACAGCCCTATGAATATGCAGGTGTATTCCCAGGTTTGAATCACTAAATGTAACAGACTCTCCACATGGAAGACAGAACCAAAACATTTATTCAAACACCAGAAGGGTGAATCCCAACACCAGAAAACTAAATTCATCATAGCAACAAAGAAATCTATATACAATAACACTGCAGAGGGCACCAGGATTCCCAAGCCTTCCCCCTGGTTTGGCCTTCCCACAAACACTCACAATCCTCGCTGTCTCCTTGTCTGTGATCTCTCTCTCCCTCTGCTCTAACTACTGTGACTCATTTTCTGCTCCACCCATTCAGCAAAGTCTTCCCACCACAGGTTCTGCGTGACTACATTTGGCCTATTAAAGGGCTAGGAAAATCTTCAAATTCCCATTCCCATTATAACTCCCTATCCCATCTCAGGTATATCACAGGAGTCAATACACATTCTAACACTGATTTATTTATTTATTATTATTTATTCATTAACACTGAGAAAACTCAGAAGGACTTCAGTTCAAATACAGCCTCAGACACTTGACACTTACTAACTGTGTGACCTAGGCCCAAGTCACTTAACCCAAATTGCCTGTCTCCCCACTCCAAAAAAAAAATGTGGAACAGTTTCATATGATTATCATAATAAAAGCTAGAAAGGACCTTAAACGTTCTCACTCAGCTCTCTCATTTTTTTGATGTGATAACCAGGGACTAGAAAGGTAAACAAAATTGTATATAATCACACTGGTCCTAAGGAAGAGAGCCAGTATTTGAGGTACATTTAGCTCAGACCCTGACAATCACACTCATAGATGGGCAGTTGATTCAATGTTATTCCTCTTTATCAGCTTCTCAAGGACTTTCAAACATGACTTTCCAGGGTGACATATTTGGAAATTATGTACCTCTGCTGAATTATCATTCATTTTCTTTAAGGAATGTAAATTATAATCTTTTACTTAATAAAAACAGGAAGTTACAGTGAAGATAGATTGAGGACAGAATTTTATAAATGGAAAAGTTCCTTCTTTCCTGTGACAAATGTTCCTTTCAATTTCTGTGAAGCGCTTAATTTGCAAACTCTTCTTGCCTATTTTTTTCACAAATGGCACAAATCCAGAGACCTGCTCCTGAAAAGTACACCATGGAACTTTGCAGTGGGTCATTATGAAAATGCCCATTGTATTTAGCCAAAAGGAATCCTCAACATTAAGATTTCTCTTTTATAACTAGCTGTCTCACAGCAGGAGGTAAAACTGGGGATATAATGAGATTTTGATTTTTTAAAGATTTAAAAAAAAAACCTTCCAAATACTATCCGAACTCATAGAAAGTTGTACTCATTTACATTTTGCAAGTAATGTGACTAGAAAATAATTTTTTGATGCTTCTGGAAAAACTAAGGCTATTGTATTTGTTCAATGGCATTTTTATTTTTTTCTTTTTGGAGGGAGGAAGGCAGGACAGTTTGGGTTAAGTGACTTGCCCAAGGTTACACAGCTAGTCAGTGTTACGTGTCTGAAGCTGATTTGAACTCAGGTCCTCCTGACTTCCAGGGCCAGTGGTCTATTCACTGCACCGCCTAGCTGCCCCAATGTCATTTTCTCTGCAGAAGGAGGATTTATCTTAAGTGCTGACCTTTGCCCTATTTCTCCCCACATCCATCATTTTGTTGTAATCTTCCATAATTAACAAGGGGTTCTGGGGTGGGAAGAGGAGAAGAAAGAAGAAAATTGGCATCTTGAATGGTATTTTGATGATATTTGACCATTTATGCTTAAAACCAAGTGTTCAATTCAGTTTCAGCAGTAATTCATCTTATAAATCAATTTGGCCAACTATCTGACTCTAAAATCAATTACATTAAATCAGGAGCTGTGTTTACAGCTAATATACCAAAGGGATATACTTACACAGCAATGACCTTTCTAGCTGGCATAAGCAACTTTTCACTGCTTGATTCTCTTTCTCCCTACAGTGCTTAGGTAATTATGTTCAGGTCAGTTATCACATACATAAAGAAGGGCTGAGGTGCCAACCCTTGTACTCCTTTGAAGAATAAATTCTGTTAGAATGATGGAATTGTACCTAATAGCTTATCTCTTTTACTTCTAAAAGTGCCACTGAATTATTTTTCAAATGGGGGTATTTTCATGATCCAAGAGAAGTTATTAAAGAATTAAAATAAAATCAAAGATAAAAATAAATGCATGTAGCCAGATACAAAGGAATATCTGTTTCACATCTGGCCATGGCATGTCTGTGCTTATCAACTCTTGCTAAACCTGGAGCTTCAGGGTCTTCATTTTCACAAGATTAGCACTTGAGAATTTTTAAAGAAACTTTCACTATGATCGTCTCCATTGCTGGGACAAATTCTGGAGAATAGATTCTTGCTCCAGATCTTTTATCAAGTGAATGCTCCCATGACTCTCTGTGATCCAAAGTTGGTTCAGCCACTATTTTATTAAATAGTCACTGATATCCTAGATTCACAGAATTGCAAAATATTACTGAATCACAGAATTTTATACTTCAGAAGGACCATATGGCCCAATCTAAACACAAAAGTCACCATCTTTAACTTGAGAAGTCATATTTTGAACCCAGATGTAAGACTTGCATTATCCCTATTGAATTTCATTCCATTCATCCAAAGTGCTCTCATTTGAAAAAAAAAATTAAAAAACAAAACAAAACAAAACAAAAACCCAGATGCTCCCATCTGTCAAGATCCTTTAGATTATGACTGTCATCCAATGTGTTAGCTAGACCTCCCAGCATTTTGGCATTTGAAAATTTGATAAGCATACTATATATATCTTTATCCAAGTCCTTGTTAAAAATGGTACATAACCAAGCACAGAGCAATGTGGAACTCCACCAGAAACTTCTATCACACTGATATTGAGACACACTCTTTGCGTGTGGCTTTATGACCAACTCTGAATCAATCTAATTTTATTCTCATCTAATACATACTGCTTGGTGGAGCAGTGGATAGAGCGCTGGACCTCTATAATTGGGGAAAGTTGAGCTCAAACCCAACCTCAGACATTTATTAGCTGTGTGACCTTGAGTCAGTTATTTTACCTGTGTCTGCTTCAGTTTCTTCATCTGTAAAATGGGGCTAAGAGTAACCCTAGTAGGTCTGTTGTGAGGCCCAAATGGGATATTTATAAAATACCTGACATAGTTCCTGACAAGTTGTTATTGTTCACTCATGCAGACTCTTCATGAAACCATTTGGGGTTTTGACAAAGATACTGTAATGGTTTGCTATTTCCTCCTCCAGCTCATTTTGCAGATGACAAAATTGGGGCAAACAGGACTAAGTGACTTGCTAAGAGTCACACAGCTAGTAAATATCTGAGGCCAGATTTGATCTTAGAAAGATGAGTCTTTTGCACTCTATCCACCGCACCACACATCTGTCTGCCCAAGACAAGAGCTGCCTGATAAGAGTAGAAGCTTAATAAATGCATGTTCCCTTCCCTTCTTCCCCATATCCTCTACAAGAAAAAAATATGCAATCCTTTATAAAAAATTTTTGTTTAAATCTAATAAAATTATTTCTACAAGATTTCCATTATCTATTAGATTGGTAATTCTGTCAAAAAATGAAGAATAAAGGAAAACAGATGAGGGTGGTCTGCCATGACCCTTTTTTTTTCTAAAAGACAAGTCAGCAACTGTTTATTCAGCACCAATTATATGTTAGGCATGACGTACATGCTTAATGAAACCAGGCTGGTTTTATTG
Source organism: Pseudochirops corinnae (assembly GCA_028646515.1). NCBI lineage: Eukaryota > Metazoa > Chordata > Mammalia > Diprotodontia > Pseudocheiridae > Pseudochirops > Pseudochirops corinnae. Next base: position 56,582,066 of record CM053591.1, on the reverse strand, counting down.
ACTACTTTTCTTTCTAGAGGTTAGATAACCATTTCTTTAATGATACATCCTAGAAATCAACCAGGAAAGAAATTTAAGCTCACAAGCCTATACAGTTTGTCAATTTTGTTTTCTTCTCTTTTTCTGAAAATCGAGACATTTGTCCACCAGTTTTATAGCACATGCCCCAATTTCCATGATCTCTCACACATCACTGACACTGTCTCTACAATTACATCTCCTATTCTTTTTTTCAGCATGTGATGATGCAATTCATCTGACCATGTGCCTGGAAGTCATCAAAGAAAACTAGGTGCCTTTTTATCACCTCCTTACTTGTCCTCATTATCAACTTCCTACATGGCCATTTTGTCATGGCCATTTCAAGAATCCTCCTTAGCAGAAAAACAATAACGTCATCATTGACAACAAAAACCAGCAGCAAAATGAGTATTGAACAATTCTCCTTTCTCTCTGTTATCAGTATTCGTCATCCCATCCTCTCCAACCAAAGGTCCTATCCCTTTATCGATTTGCCTTTTTCCTCTGATATAAGTACAATGAAAAAAAAATAGACAACAAAACATTTTGGCATCTCATCCTTCAGTGTCTCAGCTCAGTTTAGATTCAACACTATTATTACATAACCATGTCAAACTCCTATATTCATTGGGATTGGTTTCTTCAGACATATATATGCAAATACATATCTATGTATGTTTATATATATATATATGTGTGTGTGTGTGTGTGTGTGTGTGTGTGTGTGTATGACTATATAGACTATATGTGTGATTATATGTCACATTCATATACATGTAGCCTTGAAATCAGGAATACCTGGTTTCAAGTCTCAGCTCTGAAATATATTGACTGTGGGACCTGAACAAATCACTTAACCTTAAAAGTGGTCTAGACAACCCTCTAAGACTCTAAGTTGAAGAGATGATTCTCTGCTTTGGTAGAGGGAGTTTTCTGACCTGGGTGTTTCATATATCAATGAAACCCAGGTTCAGCATTCTCTCTCCATCTCTCTCTTCTCTGTCTCTGTCTCTGTCTGTCTCTCATCTTTGTCTCTCTCTCTCTCCAGACACATAATGCAAGATTCCTGTTTCTCTGAATTCTCAATTGCTCATATTTCTTGTAATTCCTTTTAGTTGTCATCTCTTCCACATAATAACATACCATTAAGTTTATCATCCCCCAATTTATATTAGGCCATATTATTTGGAAAAGTTTTTATATGTCTGTTGATGTTCTGAAGTTCTTTTGAAAAGTATTCTCTTCCTTTGACCTCTTGTCTATAGCAGAATGACTCTTGAGATTGTTCCAAAAGTACTCTTTCCATTATACTTAATTAACCATTATGCCAGTTCCAATGGAAACATCTAAAAGCACTGGGCACTAGTATTCTTTTTTCTTTATAGGATTTTTCCTAAATTCTAAATAAGGATATTGTTTATCAGAAAAACTTCCGAAATCTATTTTGAGTGACAAGAAATATTCATTGACTACTTATTTTTATTAAATTATAATTGCAGTTTTATTTTAAATTTTGTAGTATCTTTCCTACAATTTCTTTCCTACCCAAAGCCAACCCTCCATTCCCACTAGGATGAGCCAAAACCAGGCACCGATTATCATCTTCCTTGGCTACAGCAAAGACCTCTTACTAAAAATCTTATCTTCTGTGCTATTGCCACTATTTTCTCACCTCAAATCTCTCCTTTTTTAGTCTTTGAATGAATGAGAAAACAAAACAAAATCCAAACATTAAAATTTTACCTTGTGCTAAAAAATTGCTAATCTCTGGGGATATAAGTACAAAAACAAAGAGAGTCCTTGCCCTCAAGGGCCTTCTATTCTAATCACAGGAGCTAATAACCAATAGGTGGTGCTGGTATGGCTAGGAATGGGAGGTGGAAAGTTTCAGGGATGATGAGTGGAACCACAGGGGAGCAGACTGATTGACAGACCCTTTCCAAGAACAACGACAAAATTGATTTGATTTTGGAATCAGAACTGGGAAAAGAGAGGAAGGGAAGAGTTGAATAGGTAAGAAGATGACTGAGGAGTAGTGTAATAGGATTGGACCTGGGCCTAGATATATTGGGCCTCTGAGATTACCACATAGATTTTGGCTGGGGAATCAGTCCTAGGCCAGGAGACAACATTCAAGAGTTGAGAGGAGTTATTTGGCTCAAACTCTTTCTCCTAAATCTCAATCTGTTTTATATTGTCAGCTGGCATTCTCTGATTCCCTTCCCCCAAATGGTGAATGAAAGGATAAACTGTGTTTACAGTAAAGGGACTTGCACACTTTTCTCATTATCTGTGGCTTCATTATTTTATTCCTGAATGAAGATTAAAGTTCAGTTTGATTCCTTTTTAAGGAGCATATGAAGAGATGTAAGTATGGGGGATTTCTCTCACTGCTACCGATATACCTCCTCAGTAACTCCTGCCTCTGGGATCTCTCCCATCCTCTGATCAGAGGTGGGGAGGAGGGGAGTAGACATCTGGGAGCTCTTCCCAGATCCTCTACCATTTAAGGAGGCCACCTAGGGAATTTTCATCACTTCCCATTCAGTTACTTATCAGGATGTCATGATTGCCAGAAACCTCATCATTCTGCAAGATGAAAATACCTCTGAAACTCTACCTTCTTAGATCATTTCCCATGTGAGCCTCAAGACTTTATCATGCCTCTTTTGCCATTTTCCTTCCTTTTTCAGTTTCTTTTTATGCACTGTCTTTCCCCATTAGACTGTAAGCTTCTTGAAGGCAGGGATTATTTTATTCTTTTCCTTAAATCTCTAGCATTTAGCACAGTGCCTGGAACGTAGTAGGAAATGAATAAATGTTTATTGATTGGTTTCTAAAGTAATACTCTAAGACTACAGATTATAGGTGGGTAGGATATGTGCCTTGTTTTAAGGAGTTTTCATACCATATAATAAATATACCAACATAATCACAAATAGGGAAGGAAACAATTTATGAACTAATTAATTAGGTAATGCAATTTCCTAACATACCAACCAATCTTCACAAAAGTGAGTGCATTATCTTTTCCCCAATCCCAAACCTATTTCTGTGGAAGACACTACTATCCATCTAGAAACCCTGAGTTATAATTTCAGTACCACTCATCTTTTTTCTCTCACTCAACCCGTTTCCATCCATCCTCAAGGTAGTTTTTCTAAAGTAAAAGTCTGGCCATGTAGGCTCTACTGCTGAAATTCTAATGACTCATCACCTCGAGTATCAAATGTAAAATCCTCTTGATTGACATTTAAAGTATCTTCACAGTCTAATCCCACTTTACCTTTGCAAAGGTATAATTCTCTTCTCTGCATAATTCTCTTCCATGAACCCTGCTGTCATGTCACGCCAGCCTTCTAGGTCTTCCTCACATTTAACACTCTCATTTGTCTCAGTGCCTTTGCATTGCTGTCACTCATCCTTGGAATGCTCTTGTGATCCCTGGTTCTTTCCTGACTCAACTCAATTATCACAATTTTCATGAGATTTTTCCTGATGTCTCCAGTTGCTAGTTATTTCTCTATGCAAAGTTGTCTCTTATCTACTTTGTGTGTGTTTGGTATTTGCATACATGAACACTTGCTTGTGTGCTTCTGTCCATGTTGTCATCTCCATTAGAATATAACATCCTAGAAGACAGAATTTATTTCCAGCTTTGGATCTCCAGTACCCAGTACAATTCCTGCAACATGGTTATTTAGTGTTAAGTGATTAGTGTTTACTGTGATTTTCATTTTCCTGAGATTGGACAAACAACTTGCTCACTCCTTATTTCTAATTCCAATTCATTTTTGTTTTAGTTGTTTCTCCCAGGATCCTTCTTTCTGTGTTTCTAATCTCCTAGTGTCCTGAAATTTATTCTTGGTTACCCTCTGTTTTTGAGATTTTTTGTTGTGGCATTCATGCCCTTGTGCTGTTTACTATAATCAGTCTGGTCAAAGAAGCCCAGAATGATCCAGTTCATTTCCCTTGCCATAACAGGTAGTTTATGCATAAAGAAAATTTTATTCATCTGTAGCATCTTTACTAAATGCAGAATGAATAAAATTTACTACTTTTCATGAATTATTTTTAAGTCTCATCAATGATCACGTTTATATTTTTAATGCTGGCACAAATTTTGGATGTGGTTTTATCATTTACAAGTTGTGTTTCTTCAAGAATCATTATTATCCATTTTACACAGAGATATAACTAGGACTTTCTGTATCCAAAGCACATTAGAAAGATGATAATGACATTAGTGCATTGCACAGTCTAACTGGGGATATAGTTAAGCTGGAAGAGGAGATGGCCCCAGAGAAGTGGGCTGTCATGCCTGAGGCAGTTGGGGGATAAAGCAGCCTAGAGAGAGGCATCTTAAGAAGGGGACCCTGGAAATCATGCCTAGAGGTCATTTGTATTTTAAAGGATCAAAATCAGTCCACATCCACAGTGGTATCATGGGGCATAAACTGTTCCCCTCACAGCAGTTATGAATTTAATTTTACATATATATGCATATTTTACATACATACATGCATATACATATATATGTAAATATTTTACATAATTTCCTTTTTAAAAATTACACTATACAATTCCATCCCTTTCTGGACACTTGATAAAGATTACCTAATGAGAGTATTGTAATGGGAATGTTTACAGTTAATGGTAATAGCAATACAATTTCATTGTTCGTATTTGAGGGAAGGGTTTATATGAGCTTAAAAATCTAACACTGTATTTTATAATTTCAAATGGATGCACAAGTCATATATAGACACATATGTGCAAGTATACAAACATAATACATACTTATTCATATATGTACATGTGTATACAAATATGTATACATATATGAACATATATCTATACTAGTACACAAGGGAAGGGCAATTGAATATGTCTATGGTCATCCTATTATTCCTATGGAGTGTTATATTCATATTTTATTGAAAATTTTAACCCAGACCAACTACCACTGACCAACTTTCACATGAGAGAAAATGTCCAGCTCAGTGAGCAATAATATTGCTGGACCTGCACTTTGGTCCAGATGCTGCCTGTTTGTTCCGCATTGAAATGCTAAGTTCCAAAAAACACATGACATAAAAATGTAGATTCTAAGGAAAATTACCTTCTAGCTATTTAGTTACAGACAGTTTATACGTATATATGTACATATATGAATATACATTTATATTTGGTATAACATACACATCTGTATTCATGTATTATAGAAGTGTTTATATATACATGCATATATGTGTGATCACATTCATACATACATATCTACATACAGTTAAGGAGTTTAGCATGAGTTGAATGATGCCAATGTTCAAACATAGCAGCTTTAAACAAGTTAGGATTTAATTCTTAATGTAAATGATATTCTATGAATTCTACATATCATCATATATTTAGTCACATAACTCCTCAATTTCTTCATGTTCCCCAATACTTTCACTTTGAAATCAAAGGAGGTCTTCTTTGAGTTTTGGACCTTAATATAATCCTCTCCTTAGCTATCTTTATTAATCTTTGAACTTCTCCCATTTACTAAATAACTGTGCCATGAATTGCTCTGTAGGTCAAAATTAATGAGAATTTGGAAGTATCTCCATTCCTATATCCCCATTCCTTCAACAATATCTCATCTTTTGAAGTCACTGGGAGTAAAACACACACACACACACATACACACACACACACACACGAGTGTCTACATCTCCAAGAGAATAAAGGAAGTTGAGAAAAGATGATTTGCCAATACTTGCAGTAGAATGACACACCAGAGTAACAAACCTACACCTGATGTCCTTATAGAATCATAGGATTGTAGTTCTTTTTTTAAAAAAATGATTTGTTTATTTACTTGTAGTTTACAAGATTCATTTCCACAATCTCGAGTTTCAAATTTTCTCCCCTCCCCCACCCACCCCACCCCCCCCCCGGTGGCATGCAATCAAGTATAGGATCTGCAAATACTTTCACACTGAACATTAGTCTGGTTGTATAGAAGGGTTGTAACCAGTGGAGTGAATAATGGGAAAGAAGAAACAAAACCAAACATGGAAAAGAAAGAGAGCATGTAGTTTGCTTCAGTCTCCATTTAAACTCTGTTCTTTCTAGATCTTTCTCTGAATGCAGACAT
>CM053591.1:56504358-56575406 GCA_028646515.1 Pseudochirops corinnae | reverse complement strand
CTCAACCCAGCCAGGAGCAGTTAATGTTTTTCCATTTAGTTAGATCTGACTTTATTTGTGTGAAGGATTTTATTTCCTAAATAAATCATGGTCAATTTTTGTAGGTGCCATGTACTGCCAAGTAAAGGGTATATTCCTTTCTATCTCTATTCAATTTTCTCCAGAGGTCAACCATATCTAATTTGTCTAAAATTCTCTTCACCTCCTTAACTTCTTTCTTGGCTTTGTGTGTGTCTGTGTGTAGTTAGATTTATCTAGTTCTAGAAGGGGAGAACTGAAGTCCCCCACTCGTATAGTTTTATTGTCTATTTCTTCCTATAACTCACTTAACTTAACCTCTAAGAATTTGAATGCTATACCACTTGGTGCATATATGTTTAGTATTGATATGAATTCATTGTCTATGGAACCTTATTGTAAGTATTTTGTCATGTAGTTTCCTTCCTTATCTCTTTTAATTAGATCTATCTTTTTTTACAGTATATATGCATAGATGAATTTTTAAACAAATCTTTTTCAAAGAGGAAGACCCAGTGAATATATTTAGAAATGAATGATAAAATTAAGCAAAGGCACCAATTTCCAATTCACTCTATAGTGGCAAAGGCAATGGATTTGGAGTTCAAGCAGCTATGTTCAGATTCTGGCTCTGCTTACTACATATGTAACTTTAAGCAAGTTCCTTAACCTCTCTGGGTCTCAGCTTTATTATCCATGAAATAATGAACTTGGGCTTAGTAATCTCCAGGGTCCCTTCCAGGTCTAGATCCTATGTTTTATAAGCACAAAATGCTACTTTAGGTGATCTCATGATTAACTAGAGAAAATTAAATATTATTTCTGTATGAGTAACAGGCACACAAAAGGGACTATTGCAGGGGAAAAAGTTCTACTGATGAGGAGGGAAGTAAGTGGACATAACAGCTAAGCTGGGACAAGGGTCATGGAGTGAAATAATTGCATGCCAAGAGGCCATTTCATCCATCCCTATAAACTGGCTAAGAATTTAAAACACTAACTAATGCTGTAAAAAGGCAACTTGTCATAATGGATAGGAAGCTGTCCTCAAAACCAAAAAAGACCTTGGTTCCTGTTCCACCTCTGATGGATATTGGCTGAGTGACCATTCATTTAAGGAACTAGACATTCTTTTAAGACTAGAAGTTGCAGAGAACTGCTGAACTGCACTAGTAGAAGGATCTTCTCTTTGCCAATGAAATCACAAATTAAAAAAAAAAGCTGCTGAAGCCAGAACTTCCCAAAGTACCCAAGGAGTACCAGCTTTGAATCAGAAGAATGAGTTGCTTTAGAAGTAGCATAGGACAGTCATTTGATTTCTCACTGCAGATCTCTATGCACTTAAAATGTACATTACGTAAGATTCCATGATGTCTGCAACTAGACGCTCAATGATTCTCTGCTCCCATGCAAGTCATAAAACAGGGAAATAAACATTCACCAAAGGCATGCACCACTGCACAAAGTCCAAAAAGAAGTATTCCATGTAAACTGTTCCAGTGTCTCCACAAAATCCATGGTCACTCAAGAGAAAAGTCTAGCAATCCAGATAACAAAAAAATGGTATTGCACATTGCCTAGATTCACACACAAAGGCATGGTTAATTTAATAGTGGATAGATGGATAGATAAGACAGATAAAAATTTTTAAAAGTCATAGTGAGACAGATCACATCTAAGTACCACAATGGTATCTTTCAGATCTCTTAAGATTTAAGGGGAAGTTTGCAAAACATTAGGCAGTCAACAAGCATTTGTTATTTAATAATTATGTGTTTTTTTAATCAACTATTAACTCCCACCTTCTCCCACCCCCTCTGAGAAGGAAAATAAAAAAAAACAATCAAGCAAAATCAATTCCAGTATTGGTAACATCCAAAAAAAATGTCTTAAACTGCAGTTAAGTTCATTCCTGGTCAGGAGATGGAAACCTAGTTTTATCAGGAATCCTCTACAATGATTGGTCACTGTGTTGAACAGAATCCCCAATTCTGAGGTGTTGTTTTATATTGTTCTTATTATATAAAATGTTCTTCCAATTCTGCTCACTTCACTCTTTATCAGTTCTTCTCAAGTTTTTCTGAAATAGGACCCTTCATCATTTCTTACAGTGAAATAGTATTCTATTACATTTACATACCATAATTTTTTCTCACTCTAGAATTCTCATTTCATTTATAAAAAAAAAAAATTCTCTTTTTTAATACTCTCACTTATTTTATTCCAGGAATTCTAGCTGAATGTGTAAGCTGTGCTGTTCTTTGAGGATTTTCTTTGCAGATACATCCTCTTCTAGATTTGTATCTTAAGCATCTGTCTTCATAATAGCTTTTTATTTTTATTTTGGTCATTCTTTCAACCTTATTCTTGACTTTGGAGTTTACATTAGGGTCAGGTTCTGATTGGTGTTGTGTGTGTGTGTGTGTGTGTGTGTTTAATTATTTTTTAACATATCTCATTTCCACCCTAATTACATGGACTGTCTCTGTAACATGGTGGTACTTGGTTTCTTCTGTGGTGAGGACTTTATGGGGAGTGGATCCTGCCTCTGTCAACCCTGACTGCTGCTCAAAGCCCTGGATGTTCTCTTGTGTCTGTTTTGTAATTAGAGAATTCATGATGACTATGTGTAGCCTTGGCCTTCACCACTGGGGCTTTGTTCAATTGGTCACTGGAAGTTGAGGTGGTTACAGAGAAACAATTTTGTCCCTTCTCAACCTTGGACAGCTCTTTATACTTCGGATCTGGGATGACTGGCTTTTTCCACAGAACCTTATGGCACATGTCAGATGAAGACAGAGTCGTCAGTGTGGGATCCTCCAAGACATCATCATAACCGAATTCCCCAAGATGCATTCCAAATGGCAAAGATGCCTTGCCTAGAAGCCCACCTGTACTGTGCTCAATAGCAGGCACATTCTGGCTCTTCGGATAATGTCATGAAAGATTGTGATCCAGGTGTTTCTCTAGATATACATCCAGAACTCTGATTCCCATGGTGAATGTCTATGAGAATTATGCAGATAAGACAAAGATGTCAAAAGGGAACATTCTGCAGCTAGTAATGAACTAGCAAAGAGTCCCAAGCAGCTCTCATGCAGAGGCTCTACAGATACCTGGGTTTCCGTGAGTAGGAGGGGGGTAAGTGGGATGGAGGAAAAGGAAAAGAGACTGCCCACAGCCCGAGGCTTTGCCACAGACAGGAAGATGACACTAACAAGGTTCTAGGTCCCCATCATTCCTTCCCTAAGCGCCAAAGGACGGAGTTAACCGAGGCCATGATGCAAGTAGTGCCAAGACCCAAACGGATCTCAATTAAGAGAAGTAGAGTGAAGCCAATTATATCTATTTTTGCTTTTGCTTTGTCTAAGATCAGGATTGCTATCCCAGATTTTTTTTTATTTTTATTTTTTTACTTCAGCAGAAGCATAATTTATTCTGCTCCAGCCTTTTACCTTTATTCTGTGTGTATCCCTCTGCTTCAAATGTGTTTCTTGTAAACCACATATTGTAGGATTATGGTTTTTAATCCACTCTGCTATCTGTTCCTGTTTTATAGGAGAGTTCATTCCATTCACATTCACAGTTATGATTACTATCTGTGCGCTTTTCCTCATCCTGTTTTTCTCCCATCTATGCTTTTCTCTTTCCCTTCCCTCCTCACTAGAGTTTTGCATTTGACTACCACCTCCCTCAGTCTGCTGTCATTTCCATCAGCCCCCTCCCTTTTCTTCCCCCTTTTTCTTACTATTTCTTCCCTCCCTTCTATCCATCCCCTCCCTTTCCTTTCCCCTTCTACTTCTTATAGTGTAAGTTAAATTTCTATTCCCTCTGAGCCAAACAGGGAAAGTTGAAAGTAAGGTTCAAACAATGCTCATTTCCCTCCCTTCTTTCCCTCTACTGTAACAGGTCTTTGTGCCTCTCCATGTGATGTGATTTTGCCTTTTCTGCCTCTTTCTTTCCTCTTCTCCCAATACAATCCCTTTCTACCACTTAGATTTTTTTTATCATGATGTTAAAGTCAACTTATACCCATGCTTTCTGTCTATGTATACCCCTTTTAAATGCTGTGATAAAGATATAGTTTTCAAGTTACAAATGTCATCTCCCTCTTAGGAATGTGAACTATTTCCCGCAATTGAATAACATGGTTGTTGTTTTTTTCTTTTCTGTTGACCTTTTTATGCCTCTCTTGAGTCTTGTATTTGAAGAACAAATTTTCTGTTGAGCTCCAGTCTTTTCATCTGGAAGGTTTGGAAGTCTCCTGTTTCATTGAATGCCCCTGGAAGATGCCTGCTCACTCAAGCTGCTTTGAAGCACTGGGAGGTTTGGCTACAGGAGGATGCCTGTTTGCCACTGCACATGGTCATTTTCCAAGCTGGAATCTATGGGTTTTCCTGCCTGGACCAAGGCACTGGGTTGGGTCCTGGTATTAGTACTTGCCTACTTTGCTTCCCTTGGGCTCAGATCTCACCCTGGTTTGCTGAGGCAGGGCTTGTTGCTGGCTTGCTGAGATGTCTCCTGTCCTGTACTGCTCCCCTTCAACCAAAATGAGAGGGACTTTTCCCATTAATCCCCCAAGCTTCCTAGGTTACAAGACTGCTACACTCCATTTTTTCTACTGGCTCAGCTGTTCCAGAATTTTTCCTGGGTTTTTAGAGTTCAATAAGGGAGAGTGAGAGAGACTTATTTATTTACTCGACCATCTTGGCTCTCAGAAGTCTCCATCCCTATTATTTTTTTTTCTTTTCTTTCAGTTTGTTCTTGAATTCCATGGTCTCCAATTTCTTCAACATCTTTGCCATCCTAATCTGAATGTGTTCCAACTTCTCTCTTAAGTTTTTTTCCTTACTTGAGGTTATCTAAATGTTTACAAAATGTATCACTGAAGCTCCAGATTAGATAATCTAGTAAATTGTAAGGTACAGTGTTTCTTTAAAGCTCTTTTCATAATGAAAAATTAATGGAAAAGGCATACAAATAATTTTTTCCTGTTTCTAATCTGACGTGCTTCATCTTTTTAAAAAACATTTATTTTCAACATCCACTTCCAAAAGTTTTAAATTTTTCTGCCCCCCCTCTCCTCTCCCTCCCCAAGATGGCATATTATGGTTTCTACATATACATTCCTATTAAACCCATTCTCACATTAGTCATATCACAGAGAATAATTATAATGAATTCAAGAAACCATGAGAAAGAAAACAAAACAAAACAAAAGAGAAAAGAGTCTGCTTCATTCTGCATGCCAGCTCCATAGTTCTTTGTCTGGATGTGGATGGCATTTCCTGTCATGAGTCCTTTGGAAAAGTTTTAGGTACTTGCATTGCTGAGAAGGGCTAAATCTATCATCACACATTGTAGCTATTACTGTGTACAATGTTCTGGTTCTGCTCACTTCACTGAGCACCAGTTCATATAAGTCTTTCCAGGTTTCTCTAAAGTCTACCTGTTCATCAATGCTTATAGCACAATAATATTCCATTAAATTCATACACCACAACTTGTTTAGCTATTCCCCAAATGATAGGCATCCCCACAATTTCCAGTTCTTGGGAACCACAAAAAGAGCTGCTATATACAAATAATTTTTGCAAAGAAAAACATTTATTTATTGCCAATGAATATAAGAAAGTGCTGCAGTTGTAGATAAACATTTTGTCACCTAATATGAATGTAAAAATAACTTTGTTTTAACATAAATTAGAGAAACCTGCTCAAGAAGAAACACCTTTCAAATGGGATTTTGGATTGCTTTGAAGGGAAATCATTTGTGCTTTAGATTTGAGGACTAGATCTGTTTGTTAACAATGTAGATGATGCCTTATTTGTGTGGGGACAATCGTATGCTGCAAAGAGTAAGAGAAAGAGCTCTTATTCACTAAAAACTAGAGAAATGTGAGTGTGGAGAAGTAGGGTTTCCAGGACACCAAAGAGACAGACTACCTTGTTAAAGACTTAAGAGGACACACGATGGGTACCTCAGTTAATTCTCATAGAATTGGCTTATGCCTAAAAATAGCAAAAGTAAAAAAAATGGAAAATCATATAAATACTTTTGAGACTGATGTATGATTGAAATACAGCTGTGAGTCTGATAGAAGAAAATTAGAGGACTGTGGGTGGTTTTTTTGGTGTGTGTATGTGTGTGTGTGTGTGTGTTTTGTTTTGTTTTTTTTGAAATATTCAGGGGTGAGTTGCCCAGGGTCACATGACTAGTAAGTGTCTAAGGCCGAATTTGAACTCAGGTCCCCCTGACTGCTGAGGGTCTACACCGTCTAGCCTGAGAGTTGTGATTTATAAAGTAAAAGATGAGTCACTAAGATTTAGGGAGTTTGCGTTGAAGCCAGTGAACTATAACTATGACATCAAGGGAGCAATAGAAGGCAGTGGAAGAAGAATGGGGGAAAGAACCTGAGGAGAAGTCAAGACTTTACATTGGGGCTGAAAAGCCCCTACCTTGGAATTGTAGTATTTACAGGGAATGAGCTGAGAGAAGGCTTCTGCCAAGCAATTCCTGATGAGTCAGAAAGAAATTATTTCATTGACTGAGAGCTGCAGTGACATCTATTGCCATCAGTGATACCCAGAATTGACAGTGAAGCTTTTCATATGGGTAGTTGCTTTATGTTGTTCACCTCAGGCTTCAGAAAAAAAAGCAGAGTGGGATTTTCAACTGCTAGGATATCCTAGCGACCTGGCTCAGCTAACAACCTTGAATGGTGTTGCTGTGAACTCCAGTCTGATTGGACAACACAGCATCCGCCCGAGTGAATAATTGGCCAGGCTAGTCTGTACGTCCCCAGAATAACCCATTTGCTGAGGATAACAGTTCTCTGGCTTAAAGAGAATTGTTATTTATAGTAAGAGGTAACACTCTAAATCCTCTTTGAAGGGTAATAGTTAATTGAGTTTGTAAAGGCTGTGTCCAAATAGAGAAGAGGATTTCCTCATCTACGGTGTGATAAAAGTCAGCAGTCATATATCGAATAGTTTTGTGTGTGTTGCAAATATTTCTGAATGGCCCAGGAACATTGAAGCCTGTAGACTAGATTTGAGAGTTACCCTAAGTATGTATGTTTTCCTATCTCATATGTTTCCTTTCCAATTCCCTATTTGTGTACCTGTTCTGCTCTACAGTTATTGAATGCATCAGTGAAAGAAAGAACATTATCTGAGTTTTTATGTGATTTGTGATGAAATTAATTGATTATTTATTTTAGGGCATTAGCACCTATATTCATACTATTTCTTTTGTCTTATTAAGTAAATTGTGAGGTTTAAAATAGAAAGGTAATTATTGTGAGTGGATGATCACATAGATATCTTTAGTGGGGGCTCAAGAGTTTAGAATAGCAGACAGAGAAGTATGTTTCCCCTTCTAGGGTCATCTCTAGGATCCTGAGAGAATTTGAATGGAACTGTGTGGTGAGAGTCTGGGAAATCGGGATACTAGTGAAAGAGAAGATGGTAGGAACAAGACAAACCTAGAGAGAAGTGGAGTGTTTTATACCCCTGGAAGTCAGGTATGAAGCCCACTCTAGGCATTTTCTGTAACCTACATTTTGAGGACATTTTCACTCAGACCAACATACACAATTAAATTATCATAAAGCCATCTTGTGGGTTTGGACTTAGGTTGTGATGCTGAAAGTTGCTGGTTATGATGAACAAGGAACAAGTGAGCAATCTGGTGAGGGTTATTTACTGTCTCTACTTCTCGCCACCTAAGATTATTGTGTTGCTTTGAATTTAAATTCCCTGGCCTTACTGTTTTGGAGTTTTCCTGATTAACTGTATGAGTGGTATTGGAAGCTTGCATTGATGAGGGTTGACTGGATTAGATTTTTAGGGTTGAAGGATTTTATTATTGATGGCCAATGAGCATGGCTATACAATTCCCACCAGGAACTCACCAATCTCAAACTGCATTTCCTTTGGGCAAATAAGTCAAGAGAGGGGTACTGAATGTAAAAAGACAGTTTTCTATGAAGCTTTAAAGACCATTTTCTAAACAGGTTCTGGTTACCAATTATCAGATCAGAGCTGCAAAGTAAGAAAAAAAAAAAAGTTATTGATTACATACTTAGTACGTGCAAGACATCGTGCTACCTGCTTTACAAATATTCTTTTATAGGGCAGCTAGTTGGTGCAGTGGATAGAGCACCAGCCCTGGAGTCAGGAGGACATGAGTTCAAATGTCATTTCATCTAATACTTACAATAACCCTGGAGGCAAGTACTTTTATTGTCTTCATTTTCAATTGAGGAAACTGAGATACACAGTAGTTAAGTGAGTAGCCTTGGGTCGCATCCAGAGACTGGATTTGAACTCATCTTCCTGATTCTATACCCAAGGCTCTCTCCACTGTGTCACCAAGCTGCCTTTGAAACAAATTGCCCATGTCTATGGCACAAACAATGAGTATCTGTATACATAACAAAGGACTAAAAAGAACCTTTTTCTCAATCCTCTAGCCCTTATCTGATGACACAATAACACAGAAAAATCATGCCAGTCAACCTAACATGCCAGTCATCAGATTTAGAATAAAAATGAACAGGATGTTAGTGCTGGCAGTGTTCAGATACATTCCAGCTCAATAATTTCATTTTTCCTAAAGCATTTATTGATGCTCTTTGTTTCTTAGATTGTCATTGTTTCTCAATCTAAACCTCGCTCCTTATCACAAAATTAAGAAAATCAGTTCAGCAAACCTTATCAAATAACTACATATGAATATACATCACTCGCTGTAGTTGGTCCTCTATCTCATGGCAAAGAGGAGGGAAGAATGTTTTATCATTGGTATTCAGGGACCAAGATTGTTCATTAATGTTTTAGACTTGCTTTTTAGTGTAATCATTTTACATATTCTTTTGGTTCTGTTGACTTTGCTATACCTCTGTTCAAGAATTTCAAAATGCCATAATCTGACCATAATCTATTGACTTTTCACTTCTCCCTCTGTTTTACTTTACATAATCGTATCCATACACCTTGTGTGTGACCTCCGATCCCTTGACCCCTCATTCTCTCCAGGTCATCTCTTGAACTAATCACTTTCTCCTATTCTCCTCATCTTTACTCCTTCATGACCCAATTAAACTCTACACTGTTCTCTTCTCTTGAATTCCTAGCCTCTATCGTATTGCTGATTTCACCCACTCAAGCATCGACCTTGGATCATTGCCACCATTTATCTCCTTAGCTCCTACACACAGCTGCTGAATAAAGATGAGAAAAATCACTCGGTAATTTTAACTGAGTCCACTACAAATTTGTGATACACAATCTCACCTGAGCCTTCACTGCTGCTAGGTAATCCTGCTACATTTTCTTTCAACTTTCTTGTCAACTCTATATTCCACTCTCCATAGTGACTCTTTCTTTCTTGTCAACTTTATATTCCACTTTCCATAGTGATTCTTTCAAACTTTTTCATCCCTCTTCAAATCTTCCATGCTTCCCTCTCTCTCCTATCATCTCAGCTGAGAGCCTTGCTTCACATTTAAAGAAAAAATGACCTTATTCACCGTGAGTTCCCTCTTCTTCCATTTTCCTCATCTCATATCACTCAGATGGTTGTTCCATCATCTTCTCTTTCACCCTACCTCACACAGAGGTGCCTCTATTCTTTACCAAAGCAAAGCCCTCTAACTGCACATGTGATCCAATTTTATCCTGCTTATCCCAACAGATAATCCTCTCTCGTGATCCCTTCTCTCTTTTATCTTCAATCTCTCCATCTACTACCTCCTTCCCTACTGCCAACAGCATGCCCATATCTTCTCCATTCTCAAAAAAAAACCCCTTTAACTTGAATCTTCCGTATTTTCTGTCATCTTGTATCTCTTCTGCCTTTTGTATGTCACTAAACTCCTTGAGAAGATCATCTACAATAATTGCCTCTACTTTCTCTCTTACAATCTTTTTTTTGCCCTTGAACTTTTTTTTATTGTAAATAGTATTTAATTTTTCCAATTAAGATAGTTTCCAACATTCATTTCGAAGTACAAATTTTTCTCCTTCCCTCCCTCGCTTCTCTGCTCCCCAAGATGACAAGCAATCTGATATAGGTTATACATGTACATTCATATTAAATATATTTCTACATTGTAAAAGAAAAATCAGAACAAAAGGGAAAAATCATGAGAAAGAAAAACAAAAAGCAAAAAAAGTGAAAATAGTATACTTTGGACTACATCCAGACTCTATAGTTCTTTCTCTGAACATGGGAAGCATTTTACATCATGAGTCTTTTGGAATTGTTTTGGATCATTGTATTGCTGAGAAGAGCTAAGTTGATTACTGTATAATGTTACTGTTACTGTGCCCAATGTTCTCCTAGTTCTACTCACTTCACTCAGCATCAGTTCATATAAGTCTAAGTTTTCTTAAAATCTGTTTGTTCATCATTTCTTATAGCACAATAGTATTCTAACATATTCATACACCACAACTTATTCAGCCATTTCCCAGCTAATGAATATTGTCTCAATTTTCAATATTTTGCCACTACAAAAAGACTGCTATAAATATTTTTGTATATATAAGTCCCTTTCCCTTTTTTATGATCTCTTTGTGATACAGACCCAGTAGTGGCATTGTTGGATCAAAGGTTATGCACAGTTTGGTTGCCCTTTGGGCATAGTTCCAAATTGTTCTCCAGAATGGTTGGTTCAGTTATCCACCAACAATACATTAGTGTCCCAATTTTCCCACATCTTCTCCAGCATTTATCATTTTTCTTTTCTGTCAAATTAGCCAATCTGATAGGTCTGAGGTGGTACCTCAGAGTTTTTAAATTTGCATTTCTATAATCGGTAGTGATTTAGAGCATTTTTTCATATGATGATTGGTAGCTTTAATTTCTTCATTTGAAAATTGTCTGTTCATATCCTTTGACCATTTATTAACTGGGGAATAACTTGTTCTTATAAAGTTGACTCAGTTCTCTATTTATTTGAGAAATGAGGTCTTTATCAGAAGCATTTGCTATAAAGATTATTTCCTGACTTTCTACTTTCCTTCCAATCTTGGTTACATTGGTTTTGTCTGCACAAAACCATTTTAATTTAACATAACCAAAATTATCCATTTTGCATTTCATAATGTTCTCTATTGTTTGGTCATAAAATCTTGCTTTCTTCATAGATCTGACAGGTAAACTATTCCTTGCTCTTCTGATTTGTTTATGTTATCATCCTTTATATCTCAATCATGTATTCACTTTGACTTTATCTTGGTATATGGTATAACACATTGGTTTATGCCTAGTTTCTGCCATACTTTTTTCCAGTTTTCCCAGCAGTTTTTTTTTCAAATATTCAGTTCTTATCCCAGAAACTAGTAATTTGGGTTTATCAAACAGTAGATTGATATAGCCATTTACCACTATGTCTTGTGTACCTAGTCTGTTCCACTGACCCAATGCTCTATCTTACTCTCTTTTTAACTCCCTATAATATGCCTTCTGACCTCATCATTCCATCAGAACTCTTCTCTTCAAACTTATCAGTTGCCACATCCAGTGGGTTTTTCTCAGTTCTCATTATTCTTCACCTCTCTTCAGCCTTTGACACTATAGATCACCCTCTCCTCCACAATACTGTCTTCTCTAGGTTTTTGGGACACCAGTCTCTCCTGGGTCTGTCTTTGTCTAGAGATAGTTTTAGTTCTATATTCCATACTCACTTCTATACCTTATTATCTCCCCTTCTACCAATATCTCTAGTCCTGTACTATGATAATTAATACTCAGAGTGAAGGTGCTGGGTCATTTCATGTGCCCCAAGTACTAAAGGAAGTCAGCAATGTTCATTGTACTGCACTTTGGAGGATTTTCTATAAGATCAGAAAAAGAATGTTGTTGTTTTTTTTTGGTTATCACCAAATTGCCTAGAAAAGTCAATTATGTGTAATACTTTACCAAACTTTCTAGTGAGCTGAAGTTTTTTGTACTGAGACTAACTGAACAAATTAAAGTCTTTAAACACAGAATTTCACAGACACAGCTCCTCTGAGAAGAGACTCCTGCCCTCTAGGAGGGACTGTTTTTATTTATTTCTCATTACTCAGTACATTACTTTCAGAGAATAATCTGGATGCTTGTAATTAATAAATTAATTCATTCAACAAACACTAATGCTACTTTTTTTTAGTGCTTTAAGGTTTACAAAATTCTTTCCTCACCATAATCTGTTTAATTTGTTTTCCCCATGGTAGGATGCCAAGCAGAGCAATCTGAGAAAAGTTCAATTCACTGTGGCATGTACCATGAAACCACTTTACAGAAGACAATGAAGATCATTTATTAAGTATGGATTAAGTACTTATTCTGTGCCAGTGACTGAAAAAAAAAACTTGCCTAAATTCTCAAAGCCGTTGTAAAGGTACTTTACAAATGGATAATGACATTATTTTTCCTTCAATATATTTCTTAGAAATTGCCTTGTATCTGAATTTCATCAATGAAAAATTATTTTTCCACTTGAAGCATCCTCCTGGTGTTTAGTTGATGATGTGCGCCAGAGAACCACCAAGTACGAAATGCAGGCTTTACAGTAAGGATGAGAGTTCACATCACCACTGGTCATATTTCATGTAACCTTAAAGTCACCTAGTCAATTTCTGGCCCGAGGGAAAAGAAAGGATTCTCTGAGTGTTACCTCCTTTGTATCTCCAAGCCCTTTATGTTGAGAGTGAGGAATCCTACAGACCAAGGGTGAGGAACCTGTGGCATCAAGGTCACATGTGGTCTTCTAGGTCCTTGGGTGTAGCCTTTTGACTGAGTCCAAGTTTTACAAAACAAATCCTTTTATTAAGGGGATTTGTTCTACAGACTTTGGATTCAGTAAAAGGACCACACTTGAGGACCTAGAAGGCCTCATGTGTCCTTGAGGCTGCAGGTTCCCCACTACTGCTACAGACCATTGGGGTTTTCTTGTTTCCTTGTTTTCCCCAAGCTGATTAGGAGCAGGATTGACACCTATGTTCAAGAGTTTAGGCCTATTGGGCCCCAAATAGACCAATAGCCCTAGATATCACATTTTTAAAAATCTCTTGCAGCCATGACAGAACACTCTGCCCTTTACCCTCTCTGTCATGAGGTTATTTCATGGTATGTCTCATCTTGAGGTATACAATGACAAGAAACCTTCCCTATAACAGGATTTTTTTTTTCTTAATCCAAACCACACACCCAAGATGACTTCAAGGAATGATGTTAGGTAGAGAATAATAGGACTTTCTATTTATATAGTGCTTAATTTTTATTTTTTTAAGATTTGATGATACCCTGGGATATAGGCTGAGCAGATGTCATTATCTTAATTTTATGGAATTAGGAAGTGAAACTTGAATAAAATTATAATGTGTCCTTGACCTCTTGACCTCTTGTTTTATTTAACATTCTTTCTTTCTAGAAATGGGGAAACAATTCTTTCTTGTTGTTTTTTCAAAACTCCTTAATATTGAGACCTAATCTGGAGATACTAATCTGGAGATACACAATGTCTTCTATGTGTAATATTTGTTTCCCTTGGTTTTATACAGAGATTATAGATGGTATTACTACATCTTTTAGAGCCAAATGGGATGTTTCAGAAAAGGCCATTTCTCTTGACAATTTGAAGACAGTTGTAATTGTCTTTTTTTTTTAGTTGTCGATGTCTTACTATGAAGTACTTGTCCCTATGGAGTCAAGAAGAATGTGTGCATTTACATTTAATCAATAAAGATATATAAGGAATATGTGAAGAAGACAGAGATGAAGAATGTAAGAAGTTTTGTCCTCAACAGAACTGTCTTAATTGTTGTTATAAAGAAATATTACAGAGGGACTTCTACGAAGGACCTGTGAAGTGAAGGCAAGTGTAATACATTAAGGAAAAATTGCTTCTTGTGATAGCTGAAGAAGGCACCTCCACCCCCACCCCATCCCCACTTCAAAAAGAAAAAAAAAGAACTAATATAGTTTATTTCCTGAGACAAAATTTTAACTCCTGAGTAGAAATTTTGAAAATATTTTTGAGAGTTTATTACCCATAGTGAGCTGAATGATTAAATGCTGTTACTTAAATAGAAGTCATCTACTGTTATAAAAAAAGGGTTTGAAATGACTCCAGCTATGATCTTCTTCATAGACAAAATAAATTAAATTATATTCTATATCTTTGTTTTATTTAGAATTTCATCTGTTAATGAAATTCTTGTTCTCCCTATTCCCTCTTCCATTTGATATTCTTTTCTCTCTAGGTTTTCATAATACTACTCTCTCCTCTCTGATTGATCCTTCTTAGCTTCCTTTGCTATATCCACACACACACACACACACACATATATATATATATATATATATATATATATATATATATATATATATACATATCCCCTATACTATTTCACTTAGTAATCCTATCTACTCCCATGGATTGAATGATTATTTCTAAGCTGATGATTCTCAGAGCTACTTAACCTAGCCTAACCTCTCTGCTGGCCTCTAATTGTGTATGTTCAACTGCCTAATATATACTTTAAACTCAATGTCCTTTAGACATCTTAAGGTCACCATGTCCAAAACTGAATTCACAATCATTCTTCCCAAATCATTCCCCATCTAAACTTCCCTAATACTCTCAAGAGCACTATCATCCTCCCAAGTCCAACATCAGTGTCATCCTAGACCAGGAGTGGGGAACCTGTGGCCTTGAGGCCACATGTGGATTTCTAGGTCCTCAGGTGTGGCCCTTTGACTGAATCCAAACTTCACAGAACAGATACCCTTAATGAAAGGATTTGTTCTGTAAAACTTAGGCTCAGTCAAAAGGTCACACTCAAGAACCTAGAAGGCCATCTGTGACCTTGAGGCTACAGGTTCCCCACACCTGTTCTAGACTCTTCAGTCTCTCTTCCTATTCCCCATTCAATTCATTGCCAAGGCCTGCTGATTTTTACCTTTGTAACATCTCTCAATAACACTCTCCCTCCTCTTCCTTTACCTTTCCTTCCCATCCTTTTCCATCCCATTCTTTCTCCTCCCTTCCCTTTCCTCTCCTCCTCTCCCCTTCCCTCCTCTCCTATCTCCTCTCCTCTCCTCTTTTCTGATTGTGCCCCCAACCTAGTACAGAACTTCATCTTCTCACACCTGGATTATTGAAGTAGCCTGATGGTTGGTCTGCCTGCCACATGTCTCTTCCTGCTCCAGTTTGCCCATTACTCAGTTACCATATTGATTTTCCTAAAGCTCTGATCTGACCAAATCATTCCCTCTACTTGGTAAACTTCAGTGACTCCCTATCACCTGTAGGATCAAAGATAAAATCCATTGTTTGATGCTCAAAACCCTTAAGCTTAATTAATTAAGCTACTTGATTAATGAGAAAGAGGTTGTGATTTTGTTAATGAGAAAGAAAATACACAAACATACCCCTTTAATCATTCAAGAGCTCAAGATTGCCATTCCTCCAGTAGAATGTAAGTTGTTTTGTTTTTTTTCAGTGCAAGGACTGTTTTTAGTCTGGGATTTATATTCCTAGAGCTTAGCACAATGGTTTGTGCATAGTAGAGACTTTATACATGCTTCTTGGATTACATTGTATTGAAGCTTCCTAGGAAACTTAAATTTCTTGATTATTGCATATGAGAACTACTTCAGACCTAGAAGGGATTTTTTGAAACACCAGCACTGAAACCTGGTGAGGACATTTCCATCCTGAATAATGCAGCTGCTCCTCCTATCACCAGAATCTGGCCCTGAATCAATTTTGTTTCATTAAAATCATGAATAGGAAAAATGTAATGTAAGATAAAGAGTCCATCTGTTGTTCCTATTCTTTATTCATCATGTACCACACAATGCTTTATATACCAACTAACACCTGAATCTGTCCTTGAGCTTTAGAAATATTGACTGAGAACACACTCAGAATACCAGCTTTTCATAAACCAAAGCGGGACACAAAAGAGTCATGCATTTGTGCCCACCCACAGAAGCACCATAGCCCAGTCCATTTTCAGCAAGTCTTTGTTGAAGACAGTATTTGGAACATATATTAAGAATTCTCAAAATGCCATGGTGAGGTTTGCTCAGCCTTTTGCAATCTAGTCTCATCAATGACTCCATTCTACTTAGAGAAGACTAAAGCTGAGATCAACAATCTATTCCAACCCTTTCTTTTTAGAGATGAGAAACATAAACCCTCAAATACATGATGACTTGTCCAAACTCAGGCAAAGAAATAGTAGAAGAACAGAAATGAAAATCCTCCTGTGAAGTATAGCTTTATTTTATTTTGTAGCCAGGTGGAATGTGTAAGCACTAAGATTGTTTGGGATAGGCCTGGCTTCCTTTTTTTTTTTTTTTTTTTTTGGAGTTGTGGGGGCTTAATCCTGAACTCCTCTGGCACAATAAATGAGCAGACTGATTTCTAGATCAAGGTCTTTCCAATGGCCTGAATCATCTGAAATTTAACTTAGTTCTGCCAAGCTAGTATGAATATCTATATTAGGGCTCGTCCCTAGTTTCCACCACCATGGTTAAATGGGTATGTCTTTTCAACCCTTGAAATAATGACTAATGAACATGAAAGATGTGACTCCATCCTTGTTGGTTTAGAATAATTAATACGGCATTAAAATAAAATTGTTTTTCTAAACAGCTGAAAGAAAGCCAACTCTTGGAGGCCTGGGAACAGGTGCTAGAGGGAAAAGAAAATTTTATCTCACATCCCCATTCTTTAAAGTCATTGTGACCCTTAAACATATTTTTTTTAATTTATTTATTTTCCCCCCAGTTACATGTAAAAATTACTTTTAACATTTATTTATATAATTTTGAGTTCCCATAAATATCAATCTTGTAAAGACTTTTAGATAAATAAATATGGAAGCTTCTGAATTGCAGTAGGCTTTGAAAGTGTTAGTTTTTCTAATGGCACAATATATGTCAGTTGACCAAAACAAACCACAGTAGAAACCACTGGATTTAAAACAATTGAAGACATGCATTTTTGTTGCAAATATCCAGTAACAAGACACAGATCTCAGGAAGAAAAAAGCAAAAATAATATATTTGATTAGAAAGCAAACTGGGTGTAATATCCTCTGAATCCTGGGAAAGGTGTGTGAGTGAAGTTTAGATGTTTGAAGAGACATAGCAAAAGTAAAACTTTTGGGATGGGTAGTCCATATATTCTCTGAGGCTCTTTATCCCAATTCCTACCCTCATTGATGAGTTGGATTTTCAGAAAATGGCTATATCTCACCCTCAATGTATACTGGAGATATCCATAAAGGGTTAGAAGTGGTTCGAATGGAATTAGTCTAAGCCTTTACTAGTCTGTTTTCCTTAAGATTACTTACTGATTGTGATTCAGTTTAGCTAGTCTTAAATAACCTTTAAAATTGGAGACTTACGCAGGTGGCACGTTATGTACAATTGGTACAACCCATGCCCACAAATATCTGTAACACATTCTCCCAATAAATGCATACAGAGAACAAGGGAAAGTACACTCACATTCAGAGAACTCATATGGCAAAGAAGCCATAGCTCCCAATTTCTGGAAGTCCTTTCCATCCATTCATGGGATACTCAAGAATTTTCCCATAATCGTGCTATAGTTTCTATTCTCCGTTTCTTGAGGAGTTTTAAATCTAAATCCTGTCTGTCCTTGGCTTCCAATGCAGGCATTACTATTAGCTCTTCTGAAGATGGACAACAAGCAGATGGGAAGTTCCAAATTCTCAACCCTGTGAAGCTTATCAGGCTCTCCTTTAGCCAGTGGTGGGATGAAGTCTCCTAGCCAAGGCAAAAATTGAATGCTCTTTTTTCTCATAGGGTATTTTCTTTTAGGGATGTTCTAGAAATCTAAGCTTGTACCAGTTTCTGGAAATCTCAACTCATGTGATAATTTATAGGTGATCCTTGGAGAATGTGGCCACTTCTTTGGCCCATTTACAGACTCAATTACTATGCAACACAATTCCAGTTTCAAGGCCTTTTAATTCTTAGTGAAAGGACTGTACATTATTGATTGACTGAAAAATGTTCTCAATTAGTTAAGATATCAAGGCTAAATGTAATGGGTAGTTTCAACCCCACCTTTATAGATGAATCCCAAACCTTACTTTTCATCAGACATTTGGGAAGGAATTAAGTTATGCATACAAAAATTATTCTTAATTTGATTTGATTGATTTACTTCTCCTTTGAATGTGACTGGTTGAAAAACCTCTTTCATCTCCACCAGTGTAAAACAAGATGGAAGATGCTACTAGCTTCTTCTTTACCAGGAGGTAACATGGCTTGGAAGGAATCAGACCTGAGGTAAAATCTGCAGTGATCTTGGCACCTGGATGCTCAGCATCTTTTACCATTGTGCTGCTAATCCTTTAGGAAAAGTAGAAGTTGAACTTAAAAAGTTAGAGAATAAAGATAGAAACGTAGAGAAGAGAGTAACTTATTGGCATTTATTTTTTTCAAATAGTTGCAACATATAATTTGTTTTAAGTGTTAAACTGACATCTGTGAGCATATAAGTTGTTTACATAAAAAAGTTTTGCTGCAACAAACTCTTACTCCAGTGTTTCACCTTGATGTAGAGATAATCTTGGGTTCTTGAGGGCAGTTTGTGAAAAGTCCAAATATGGTCCCAGTAATAGTCTATTATCTAGTCATAGGGGTGGGGAACCTGTGGCCTCAAGGCCACATCTGGCCTTCTAGGTCTTCCAGTGTAACCTTTTGACTGAATACAAATTTCACAGAATATATCCCCTTAATAAAAGAATTTGTTCTGTAAAACTTGGACTCAATCAAAAGGCCACACCTAAGGACCTATAAAATCACATGTGGCCATCAGGCCACAGGTTACCCACCCCTGAATTCTAGAACCAGCTTAAGTATGGAGAGTTTCATCACCAGTAGGTTAGGAAGTAAGCAAATTATTTAGTTATGAAACACCAAAAAATAAAGAAAAATGCAATATTACCATCAGGAAAGTATAGCTTCAATCCATTTCTATAATGGCAATGAGAAGATGATGGGAAAGGAGTTAGAAAGTGCTTAGAAGAACACTTCTTAGTCAATCTATAAACATTAATGTAACTGCTGGCACTATAAATGTATGACCCTTGTCTAACAACCAACAAGTTGACAAAGTGATAGAACTGAACCATGTTAAAATTGACTTTCTCACAATAAATGAAATCAGCAGATATGAGAACATTGCAACTAAATGAAAGGAAGGCTCACAGGTTCCTCTTGGATAGTCAAACAAAGGAACTAACAGAATTGGTTTCAATTGATTTGAAAATATGTCAAGGCAATGACTGGGTTTTATACAAGGGTAAGTTAAAACAATAACAACTCTTAAATATGACACAAGAAAAAGTTGATGGAGAATATGAGTGAAATGTATGCAATTCATGAAGTATATAACCTGTTCCTTAGAACTCAGTACATTAGAACTAGAAGGTACCCTTGAAATTAAAAAGTTTTAGGTTTAATAGGTAATAAAATATTGAAATTCCTTATCTAACGAGAAATGATGGTGGCTGAAAATGTAGATTGAAGGTTTAAATACATTTATGAATAGCAGTGACAGAAAATGGGGAAAGTTTGGAGTATATCCCCACTTTTTGACACTGATGACAGTGGAAATAAGTTTTCCTTTTGATAAACCATCCTTTGGTAAATTGTTAGACACAAAGTGCCAAATTAGAGTACTTTTCTTTAAATTTAATTTTTAAAATAGGTTTTATTAAGTCCTTTTTCTTTTACATCACAGCTAGTTCTTTATATAACACTCTCTACCCAAACTAGAAGGGTGGTTACATGGCACAGTGATATAGCACTGGCCTTGAAATCAGGGAGACTCACCTTTATGAGTTCAAATCTGGCCTCAAACACTTATTATCTATGTGACCCTGGGCAAATCTCTTAACCCTGTTTGCCTCAGTTTCCTCATCTGTAAAATGAGTGAGAGAAGGAAATGGCAAACCGCGCCGGTATCTTTGCCAAGAAAACTCTAAGATGGGGTCACAAAGAGTTGGATCTGACGGAAATGACACAAGTACAACAAAAACAACAACTCAAACAGAACTGAACCCTTCTAGGGTCTTAGACGTAGAGTTAAAAGTTACCACAAAAGCCATCTAACCTAACCCCTTCATATTAGAAGTGAGAAAACTGAGCTCTAGGGAAGGTAAGCGATTTTCCCAAGGTCACACAGGTGATAAGTATTAAAAGTAAGATTTAAACTCATTGGATCCAGAGCTGGTGGTCTTTCTAGTTGTCCTAAAAAAAAGACAAATATTTCACCAAATACACGACCAGGTTTCACAAAGCATACAGTATTCTGCCCTGTCGTTCACATTTTTTCCAAGAGAAGGGAGGTTCCTATCCCTATCTGTTTTCCTGGACTAATTACTTCTTTTTAGTGGTCTTTTCACTCACATTATTTTGGTAATTTTGAATATTGTTTTCTGGTTATGACAAAACGGAAGTTTTTATGTACTTATGAAATGATGTCCCTTTTTTGTGGCCATATGATTTCCCTAACTACATCATTATCACCATTTTCCTTAATTATCACTTGTCATATATAAACATATATCAGACCCTCTATTAAGCTTCTTCTAAATGCTGTACTTTCACACAGCTCCCAAGTATAATTGAGTGCTCTGTGGACTGTATTCTATATAGCCTTGCTTACTGCCTAGTCACCAGCCTGAAGTGAGTCGCAACATTTGGTTAATAGCCTTTGATTGGAAGAGCATTGTCTATAGGATTTCTGCTTTTGTTTTTATGGCAGAATCCTAAAAGATTAAATCATAACTTAAGCTGTGTGTCTCTGGTTGATTAGGATTGTGCCTGGATTCTGAGTTTATAAACTATAAACTATTATTTGTGTATATTTTTCCTATATAATTCTGAGAATGGAATTAGGGCTTTATATTTCCCTTAAAAATCTAAACAATATTTGAGTAGATCATCTAAGCATTTATTTTTATTTTCAAATATAAGCATGATGGAAGAGAAAAAGATGCTGAGGCAAGTATTCTAAATGCCAGCCACATCAACGATAATTCAAAAGGACAGAAAGGAGTCATTCCCAAATGTCAACTTGATTCATGTAATAAACAGGCTAGTCTTGATGTCCTGCACTGGGCAGGACCTTAAGTGCACCACTGCTGAATCCATTGAATCTAGAAGGCTGTACCTTCTCCTTCTTTCTTATACAGATATTGTGGTTTGGACTTCATTCATTGGGACTCTAGTCTCTAGTCAGAAGATGGATCGGTTCCTTGTTCTCACATTCTTTGGTTCATTATATTATCACCAAGTATATACTAGATCTCACCCCAAGTGAGAAGTGAAAAGGTACTCAACATACAATATCAATTATAGGGAAAGTGATTAATTCCCATACACAAAAGAAATTTATGGACATAAAAATTCATTTCACACATTGACAGAGCTTAAACAAGACTTGATAATTTAACTTATAACTACTGTTGCAATCTGCTAAAAAGTTGATACTTAAAACTCATCAAAACTTGAAGGAAGTTTTTAAGAAAACTAATCAGGTATTTAATATTTTCCCTTAGTTTTGTACTTGTCAGAACAGCTCCTAGTACTCATTAACTGGTAAAAATACAAAAGCTTGAGCAAATTCTCTTGTTGGTACTGAAGTAGTTGCCTGCAACGCCTCACCTATTATCATTCAAGTCCAACAGGACTGGACACCAAACCTCTCAAATTCACAAAGTTGCTCCCAAGCCTAGATACCCAGAGATAAGTTAATTCTTCTCCTAAGATCTGAAAATAACAAACCCAAAGGAGGCAATCCCCATTAGTCTTGCCTAGTCAGGATACATGTTTTAGAGAATATTTACTTATGGTTGCATATAGGCCAAGGTGAGGGATTGAAAAACCTGAACCTTATCATCTTTCCACCCTCACCCCTCCACCAAATAAAGACCCTCTCCAGGCATACAATTCAAAATAGTATTGCTTTTTAAAGCATCCAGAAAGGGAGAGACTGAGGCGGAGGTAACTCACTTTTATATATCTATTGAGTCATCAGCTGTCCTGTCTCTGTGGCCCATAAGGGATCTCTTTATCATCTCAAATTTCAAGCCGTTTAGCTATGAGAGAGAGAGAGAGAGACAGAGAGAGAGAGAGAGAGACAGAGAGAGAGAGAAAGAGAGAGAAAGAAAAAGGGGGGGAAGGAGGAGGAGGAGGAGTGGAGGGGAGGGGAGGAGAGGAGGGGAGGACAAGATAAGAGAGGAGAGGAGAGGAGAGGAGACAGAAGCTGCACTCCTCAGACTTGTGACATGGCTTACCACAGCCACCAATGACAACTTTGAATGTGCTCCATTGGATGGCCCCTATAGACCAACCAATAATATACCTTATTATATATAGAAAGTTAAGAAAAAGCTTTTGTATGAACTTAAATATTTCTGATGATTGATTATCCCCATTCAATTCTTTCATACTGTTCTACTTTATGGAGTGGAAGTCCTATAATGGTGACAGGCTAATGTGATGGAAAGAATACTGGATTTCGAGTTAGAAGACTTGGTTTCAAATACCAGTCCTGCTATCCAAGTCATTCTGTGACCTTTGGAAAGAAACTTTATCTCTTTGGTCCTCAGATAACTCATCTGTTGAATGAGGGAGGCTGAAGAAGACCCAAGAGATCCCTGCCAGCTCTAAGTCTGAATCCATCTTCTCTCTATACAATATTTTTACAAAATTTGCCTAGTAAGGTATTAGCATAGAACCACCTTAAACATGATTTAGGGTAGACAGTTATCTACTTGGTATTTGAAAGGAGGCAGGAAATCTGTTTTGCATAAAAATGGTCACCATCTCACAATCATTCTTTCATGCTAACAAAATGCACCCTTTGTAGAGTTAACACATTAAACTAGACTATCAATCACTCATACTTCTGTGTGAATTAGTTTTATGAGATACCTTTCTCCCCAATATTCAAATAAAGTGCTGAGGTCATTGGAGTTTTGATATGGAAATGAAGGAGGAAAAGAAAAGGGAATAATTTTAAGGCATGGGATGTTGTCCATTTATAGGTGATAGATGCTAAATTGGGGAACAGTATGTTTTGTCACCAAAAAAGAAGATGAGAGGTGGGGCAGTGAGGTAGGAGAAATCATGATGGCAAAATATCAGGATGCAATACAGTGAGCTCTCCCCACCCCCAAATTCCTTCAAACAAATCTAGAAAATGCACCTGACTAAAAACTGATAGGGAAATCCAAAAGAAGTTCACAGTGGGTACTTTTTCCACCCTCTGTTGGTACAAGGACACAGAGAATTTTGAGGGACCTAGGGACATGAACTGGACATGAATAGGCATGCAGAAAACTCTAGCACAGGGAGAGCCTGTGCCTCCTGGCTTGAAGAGATCACAGATCATGGCAGGTCATTGTAATGGGAACAACTACCAACTAGCAAGTACATCCTTGTCCCTGACTATGCAGTTCCAGGTCACAGAGCAGACTGAAGAGAAGATTTGTTCCTAGTGGTTGAATCCCTAGCTAAGAAACAGCTACTGACCTTAGGCTCTATATCATTCAGAAGCAAGGAAACATGGTGTGGCTCAGACTCCCAGTAGCAGAGCAACATCTCAGCCCTAGTTATCTCTGGCCCTGTTTGAAGTCTGAAGAGGAATAACCCTGGCAAGAATTTGAAGACAAAAAGAATTCTGCAGCACTATGACTGAATCAGCTGGCTAGCACTAAGTATAGCAGCAGTCTGTTATTGACAAGACTTAGACCAAGATTAGGATCTTGCAGAGCTCAGAACAGGATGGGGTTATTGGAAGCATCCAGGTTTTGCCCTGGATCATCAATCACTTTGGAAACACTGAAAAGTTATAGTCTCAGTCTGGCACATCCCTGAGGACCTGGAATAGCACAACACTGAAGAAAGCAGCAATACAGCCAGCCCAGACTTTCCCTCCAGATGTACACAGAACCTAGGTCTAATATCACTTCTGACTTTAGGAAGTTGGCTTGTAAAAATGAGTAAATAAATGAGATCTACTATTAAAAAAAAACTATTATGATGTCAGTGACGATCAAAACACAAACCCAGAAGAAGAAAACTTATGTAAGTAAAGCCCCAAAGAAAAAGAGAGCTTGGATACAAACTCAACCAGAATTCCTGAAAGAAATGAAGCAAGGTTTTGACAAAAGATTAAAACATTTTTTATCAATGAAATGAGAACATAAGAGGGGAAAATGGGAAAAATAAAAGCTGTCAAAGAAAGAATTGCAAAGAGAATAACTAGTTTGACAGAAGAGGTACAAAAACTTGGACAATCAACATGTACTCTGAAAATAAGAATGGACCAAATCAAAGATAATGACAAGACAACCAAAAACAAAATCAAAACAAAGTCAAATGACAAACACAAGTACAAAAAAAAAAAGAAGAAAATGTAAGACATTTCAAAACAAAAGCTATTGACCTGGAAAACAAATTGACAAGAAAAAAGTTTAGGAGTCATTAAACTAGATATGATAATATACTTAGAAAACTCTAGAGAATCAACTAAAAGACTATTCAAATAATAACTTCAGCAATGTTGCAGGATAGAAAATAAAACCACATATTGGGGGTGGCTAGGTGGTGCAGAGAATAGAACACCAACTCTGAAGTCAGGATAATCTGAGTTCAAATTCAGCCTCAGACACTTGACACACTTACTAGCTATGTGACTTTGGGCAAGTCACTTAACCCCAGTTGCCCTCCAAAAAACAAACAAACAAACAAACAAACAAAAACAAATGAAAATAAACCCACATAAATCATCAGAGTTTCTATATATTACCAGGAGAATCCAAGAGAAAGAGATAGAAAGAGACATTTCATTTAAGATAATTGCAGGCAACATAAAACACTGTAGAGTCTACCTGCCAATACACACCCAGGAACACAAGTACAAAACACTTTTCAGACAAATACAAATCAAAACACTTAGAGAAATATTAATTGTTCATAAGGTGGGGGGTCAGGCAGGGTAGAGAGGAAGCCAAGCCAATATCCTGAAAATGACAATTCTATTTAAATTGATTTACTTATTTAGTGCTATACCAATTAAACTGATAAAGAATTATTTTATAAAGAATAATAACAAAATTCATCTGGGAGAACAAAAGGTAAAAAATATCAGAGGAATCAAAGAAATAAAATCTGAAGGAAAGCAGCCTAGGAGTACCAAGTTTTGTACTGTTTACAAAGCGGTAAGCATAAAAAAAAAAAAAAAAAAAAAAAGAAGAAGAAAGAAAGAAATCAAAACCCTGGTACTGACTGAAAAAATACAGTGGTGGTTCAATGGAATAGATTAGGCATAAAATGCACAGTAGTAAATGACCATAGTAATCTAATGTTTGATAAACAAAACATCAAAGCTTTGAGGGAAAGAAATTACTTGAGTTAGAGGAGCATGAAAATATTTACCTGTCAGATATATGGAAAAGAGTTTGTGAACAAATAAAAAATTGAAAAATTATGAGAAGTAAAACAGATAATTCTGATAAAATTTAAAAGGTTTTGTACAAACAAAACCAATGCAACAAAAATTATAAAGTAAGCAGAAAACTGGGGGTGGGGGGGAGTAATCACAGGAAGCTTTTCTGATAAAAACTTCATTTCTACTACAGGGAACTGAGACAGATTTAGAAAAATAAGAGTTATTCCCCAATTGACAAATGGTAAAAGGATATGAACACACAGTTTTCAGAAGAAGAAACCCAAATTATCAATAATCATATAAAAATATTCTCTAAATCATTATTGATTAGAGAAATGCAAATTAAAACTACTCTAAGAGGCCATCTCACATATCAGATTGCCAAATATGACAGAAAAGGAAAATCACAAATTCTAGAAAGGAATACAGAAATACTGGACAGAATGCACTGTTGGTGGAATTGTTAGCTGGTTTAAACATTTTGGAGAACAATTTGGAACTATGCTCAAAGGGCTATCAAACTGCATATACCTTTTAACCCAGCAGTACCACTACTAACTCTATATGCCAAAGAGGTCAAAAGAAAAGGAAAAAGCACCTATCTTGTGTGTGGTGTGTGTGACTGTGTGTGTCTGTGTGTGTGTGTGTGTGTGTGTGTAAAAGTTCCTTTTGTTGTGGCAAGAAATTGGAAATTGAGGAGACAACCATCAGTTGAGGAATGGCTGTTCAAGTTGTGGTATATAATTGTGATGGAATACTATTGTGCTATAAGAAATGATAAGCAGGATGATTCAAGAAAAACCTGGAAAGACCTCTATGAACTAGTGCAAAATGAAGTGAGCAGAAGGTTAACAATGTACACAGTAATAACAATATTGTAACGATAATCAATTGTAAATGATTTAGCTACTTTGATTAATATGATTCATGATCATTCCAAAGGACTCATAATGAAAGATGCTATCCACCTCCAGAGAAAGTGCTGAAGAACTCTGAATGAAGATTGAAGCATACATTTTTTCATTTTATTTTTCTTTTTTCTTATATGTCTAATATGAAAATGTTATGTATGACTTCACGTTATAATTTATATCGTATTGCTTGCTTTATGAATGGACGGGGGAGGAGCTGAAGGGAGAGAATTTAGAACTCACAATTAAAAAAAATAATGTAAAAAATAAATAACTCAATTAACAAAAAAAAAAACCAAATAATTGAAGTATTTGATTCAAATAATTGAAATATGCCACTGGGGAAAAAAAGCCTAAACATCATATTTCAAGAAATTTTAAAAGAAAAATTCTCAGATCTCTTAGAGGACAAAATAGAAATACAAAGAAAACACTCATTACTTTCCAAAAAAAAGGTCCCCAAATAAACATATAGCCAAAATCCATATTTTCCTGCTCAAAGAAAAAAAATTAAACAGCCAGAAAAAAATAACTTAAGTATCAAGGAGCCACACTCAGGATCACATAAGATTTAGTAATCATGGTCCATCAGAGGAAAGAATTTGGAACACAATATTCCAGAAGGCAAAGGATATAGACTTACAGTGAGGAATGGCTTACTCAGCAAAATTGAGCATAACTCTAAAAGGGCAAAAATTAACCTTTAATAATGTGAGAAATAAATATTTCTCTCTTGTATTTAATAACTCATTATTGTATTAGGACCAAGGTTTTTCTCCTTTTCTGCCTCCTCATCCAGAAACCAAACCATGTGGGAAATCTCTTAAAGATTTGCCCAGATCAATATCTGATCAAAAAGTAAAAGAAATTCTAAGTTTGGGCATATGCAAGAGTGTATTAATAATAATAATAATAATAATAATAATAATAGGTATATTCCTGCTTATTGTGTTTGCTCATACATGTCTGGGAAAATGCTGATTCTCCCTTTCTTTCAAGACAGGTGATTTGAAAATTGATGTGTCTTTGACCAAGATTTGGGTGACCTTAGTAATATACCCCAAGACTTTCATTTTAATATAACCCACCTCCCATTGTGTTAACCAATCAGAGTTCACTGTCATCCCTAGGGAATATCTACTCTTTGAAGGGCATATAAATGGTGAGGCCACAGCCATGAGGGGTCCATGGGGTCTAAGAGAGAAAGCCAAATGACCATCCATTTATTAATAACATTCTGGCCTTATTAACAAAATCATTAAATTACCCAGAAACTATGTCTCTCAGAATTTTGTAATCATCACAATGAATAAAAAAAAAGACTTTCTAGGCATTTCTGATGAAATCACCAGAGCTGCGGAGAAACTTTACAATTTGAACACAAAAGTTGGGAAACACACACAAAAAAAGAAACAAATAATCATAAGCATATTTAAAGGACAAACTGCCTACATTCAAATGTGGTGAAATGATACATGTGTCTTCTCTGAAGCCTAGCATCATAAAGGATCACAGAAGGAGGCTAATTAGAAAAGGCACAGAATGTTTCTGTTATGTCTTCATGACAGTAAAAGAAAAATAGCAAGAGAAAGAATGAGGAATACACTAGGAAGAAAGAGTAGAAAGTTTTAGACTAATGATGAAAAATTCTATCCGCTTTGTGAAAGAGAGGTGTATGTGTACATGACCAGAATGAGTATTTGTTTTGCTTAAATACATGTAACAAGAGTTGTGTTTTTCTTTCATTCTCAATTGGCAGCAGGGGCATAGGAAAAAGGGTGAGGAGGTAAATTTTTGCTGGAATTCTGGGAAGATGGTGGAGTAGGTCAGAAAATTTCAGAATCTCCAAATTTCCTCCACAAACAGACAGAGCATCTCCTCAAAATGAATATAGAGTGGCAAAAATAAAGGGGTAAAGCAATGGTCTTCCTAATACAACTTTAGAGAATCTCAAAAAAGACAAGACCTCCAAGGGCTGTGACTTCTCTTTCCTGGTACACTTTCTGGTTACAAAAGGCACCACCTGAAGGAAAGAATTTCTGGCATAGGATTAAGAAAGTCCGGGAGAAGCTAACTAGACAGATAACCTTCCTTGTCCAATTAAATTATGCTCATAACAAGTTTCTGTATTTTTTTATTCCTCTTTTCTGTTGTAAAAATCAGCTTTGTAAATCACTCCTTGTCTCTGACCTCTAAGGAGTAGTTGAACCTGATTTGGTTTGCAAATGAGATTTTTGTAAATTAAATCATACATGGCTCAGTAACTTTGTCCTCAGTTTCCTTTTTATTTCAGATAATTAATTTTAACAAGATAAGGTCAAATGGATACATGGCCTCGATATAGGGAGCTTACAAGAAAATTGGAAGAACAGGGAATATGTTGTTTATCAGACATAGATAGAACAATTTATGAATAAGCAAGAAATAGAAAAGAGTGAGTTAGAAAATGGATAATTTTCTATTCTTGAGGATATTTGTTCATTGTCTTTGATTTTCAGTTTTTCTGGCACATACTTACTAATAGTAGTTTTTGTTAATTCCCTATAATTCTCTGCTTTACCAATTCCTTGTTTCTTTGTGAATTCTTCTAGGGTTTTTACATTGTTTTCTTTTTCTTTTTCTTGATCAAATTACATTAAGATTTACAGATTTTTCTTCTTTCTTTCTTTTTTTTTTTTTTTTTTTTGCTTTTTGGAGGGCAATTGGGGTTAAGTGACTTGCCCAAAGTCACATGGCTAGTAAGTATGTCAAGTGTTTGAGGTTGGATTTGAACTCAGGTCCTCCTGACTCCAGGGCTAGTGCTCTATTCACTGCATCACCTAGCATCCCCAATTTACAGATTTTTCTTAGTATTTTTTAAAACACCACACATTTTTGTCAGTTCTATAGGCTTTTGATTTTTATGGGTTTTTTTCTATCTTCTGATTTTCATATTTTTCTTTTGTGAATCTTCTCTTTCTCTGTGTTGTTTTTTTAAGTCAGGGATATCTCCTGAGGATTGTGTTGGTAGTATCCCATAAGTTTTGTTATGTTTCCTCATTATTTTTATCTTTATCATGGTTTTTAATTGTTTTTGTTATTTTATGCAATTCATTCCTCATTCGATTATAGACTAAAGGCTGTAAGGGATTTTTTTTTGCTTTTTTTGTATTTTGGGAGGGGGTAAGCTAGGGAAATTGGGGTCAAGTGACTTACCCAAGGTCACAGGGCTAGTTTTGTGTTAAGTGTCTAAGGCCAATTTGAACTCAGGTCCTCCTGACTCCAGGGTCGGTGCTCTATTCGAGGCACCACCTAGCCACCCATGGAAGGGATTTTTGAGATCATCTAGACTAATCTCTTCATTTCCAATTGAGATTAAGTGACTTGTCCAAAATCACACAGGTAAAGGAGGTGGTATTTAAACTCAAATCCTTCAACCCCATGTAAATCTATCAAGCAATCAATAAATGTTTTGTTAAGCCCCTACTATGTGCCAGGCATTGTACTAAATGCTGGGGATGCAAAATAAAAGGGTAAAAGACATTCTGTCTTCCATGAGGTTATAATCATGCAAACAAATGTATACAAAATGGGCTATATAGAGCATAAATAGAAAATAACCAAGAGAAGGCGCTAGAATTAAAATAAGTTGAGGAAGGCTTCCTGTAAAATATGTGACTTAAAGGAAACCAGGAAAGTCCATGATTGGAGGTGAGGAAGGAGAACATTCCTGACAGGAGGAAGAGTAAGGAAAAATTCCCAGAGCCAAGAAGAGATGGCATGTCTTATTCATGGAACAGCCAAGAGCCTGTTTTCTTCCCACTGAACCATGTAGTCTCTACCTTGGAGTCCTATTTCTTTTTATTCATTATATTGTCTTGTGTTATTGTCCATGAAATATGTTTACTATTTATTCCTTTAAAATATTTCTTTATGATTCCCTTCTGCTCTATTACATGATAAATTAAAGGTATCATAGGATAATCATAATGTATGTATTCTTCAATATTCTCTTAAGCAAATGCCACAGTTCAGTCAAGTTTAATTTTCCTATGAATTTTCTGTCAATGAGCATTTACTAAGTGGTCGTTATAATTTGTGTAGCTCTATGATTTCCTTCTTATTTATTTTCAGGGGAAAAAAATACTGATTCATACTGCTTTGAGAAAGGAATGTCAAAGTCTCCATTATTGCATTATTTGTATTGTCATTTCAATTTGCCTAGCTTTAAGAACTAGACTCTTTAAATGTGCACATACATACATGTGCATTTAATAGTGTTATTTTCCATTTCATATTTCATATTATTAGTTATTATTTAGTTTCCATATTGGCATTCATTTTTCTCTGATCTAAATTACAAATGTATCTTGTTTTATTTTTAAAGTTTCCTGATGCACCATAGATTTTGTTCCATGCCTTAATTTTTAATTAATAAAATAAAATTTTACTTAAAAATATCTTTATGTTTTAAATGTATTTCTTGTTTGACAGAATTTGTTAGAGTTTTTAAAGCTATCATACATCTACCATCATTTTATTGGAGAATTTATTATATTTCCTTTTATGGTTATAATTACGAAACTAATAGATTCTTCCAATCGCAAACATAAATATATGTACACTGCTTCTTTTAAGCCAATATTTAGTCTTTCTGCTTTTTTTTTATTTAGACTATCCTGTGTCTGGTTTCCTTTTCCCCAATTTCCACTTTTTCCTGTTAACTTGAAAAATTCCAAATTATTTTTCAACATTTATGTTATTCCCTGTCCTTTTCTCTATTTTGTTTTGACCTTTTTCATAGATCAGATAAGCGTGGTGAACCTTATCCTTTTGCCCTTCTCAATTCATTTTCATTTTTCAATTACTTTCTAGCTAGAACTTGACCAATGAATCTATCAGAGCATGCCCAGGCAACTTGTTCCCCTCCTGTTAGGAGGGTGGAGTTTCTCAGTAACTCAGTCACCTTCTAGGGCATTGTTTTCCCATTCAAAACACCAAAAAGTAGTGACTATCAGGTAGTCACATGGAAAGATAAAAATATTTGTCTTTCATGGCCTTGTGTTTTTACAAACTTGAGGTTTTATTTCTAGTATTATCAGTTTAATTTGCAGGCTAAAACAGATCAATACTGGTCTCCTCTCCATAGGTC
Source organism: Pseudochirops corinnae (assembly GCA_028646515.1). NCBI lineage: Eukaryota > Metazoa > Chordata > Mammalia > Diprotodontia > Pseudocheiridae > Pseudochirops > Pseudochirops corinnae. Next base: position 56,543,835 of record CM053591.1, on the reverse strand, counting down.
CTCAACTTTGTCTATTGTTTCAACTCCAAGCCCCTAGTTTCAGTATTAACTATTTCCCCCTCCATTTTAGAACAATGAATGCTTTCTTTCTCTGTCTCTCTGTCCTCTCTCTGTCTCTGTCTCTGTCTGTCTCTGTCTCTCCGTCCCTGTTTCTCCCTGTCTCTCTGTGTCTTTCGGTCTCTGTGTGTGTCTCTCTCTCTTCTCTCCTTCCTTTCCTCCCTCCCTCTCCTCCACTCTCTTTGTCATCATTAAATTATTACATAAATGCACACAGTTTGGCATTCATTTCTCTTCAGTAACACTCTTGTGCTATGTAAATGAAATCAAAATTTGAAATAAAAGATTAAGAATAAACAATTTTGCAAATCCAGGATAACTGGAAAAGGAACAAGTGACTTTTTTGAGTTTCTTGTTCTCTGTGTGTGCTCCTACATACATGGAGATACTCACTTAGAGTGTTTGGTTGTAATGGCTTCCTCATCCTACAAGTTTCATGCATGGCTGCCTTCCTTCTATATAACAATGGGGCTTCCTCTAGTCTAGATCTTAAGAGCTAAGATCAGAAAATAGAAAAATCATCACTGTACATTCTTTGGGAACAAATTATAGTAAAGTAGAATCTTGCTGCTATATGAGGAGCTGGTTGGAATTATTGCCTGCCTTTTTGACTCATCTACAGCTTGAAAGATGTGAAATCCTTTGTGTCCTTGATGAGGTTGTCCTCTGCTGAGACTCTGGAAGGTAGATATGCTGAAAAGGCTGAAAATATGGCCCTGGCAACAGACTGAGTTGGGTTTCTGAGAACTTGTCTATTTAAGCACATATAGCCATGTTTATCACCAGTAGCTGATCATTTAGTGATGAATTTTTTCACTGAGAAGACAACAAAGCAAGATTATCCCTTTCCATCATTGCTTTTTGATATGCTACTAGAAATGTTTGATGTAGCAAAAAAAAGAAAAAAAATTATTACAAAGGAAGTTAAAATGTTTCCATTTTGGAACACTGTTAGAATTTATTTAGAAAACCAAGAGATTAAAAAATTATATCAGGCTGTATTGGGAGTAATCAGGGAAGCCCCCTTAATCTGCTGAACAAAGACCTGAGTGTACAATCCAATATTTTCTCTTTGATCTGATAATTCTGGAATTTGGCTATAATATTCCTTGGCATTTTCAATTTGGAATGTCTTTCAGGAGGTGATCAGTGAATTTTTTCAAGGACTATTTTACCCTCTGGCTCTAGGACTTCAGGGAAGTTTTCCTTCATGATTTCTTGGAAGATGCTGTCCAAGTTCTTTATTCATCATGGCTTTCAGGTAGACCAATAATTTTTAAATTATCTCTCCTGTATCCATTTTCCAGGTCAATTTTTTCAATAAGGTATTTTATGGGTTTTTTCTATTTTTTTCATTCTTTTGATTTTGTTTGACTGACTCTTGATGTCTCAAAGAGTCATTAGCTTCCACTTGCCCAGTTCTAATTTTTAGCGAATTGTTTTCTTCAATTAGATTTTGTACCTCCTTTTCCATTTCCACTTTACTTTTTAAGTAGTTCTTCTTTCCAGTGAGTTTCTGTGCCTCTTTTTCCATTTGGCCAATTCTACTTTTGAAGGAGTTCTTTTCTTCAGTGTACTTTTTTTTCCGATTTGGTCAATTTTATTTTTGAAGGACATATTTTCTAGCATTAAATTTTTTCCTTCCTATTCCAAGCTATTAACTCTCTCATATACCTGTCATTACTTTTCCCAGTTTTTCTTCTATCTCTCTTATTTAACTTTTAAAATTCTTCTTGAACTCTTCTAAGAAGGCTTTTTCAGTTCGAGATCAGTTCATATTCTTCTTTGAGGTTTCAGAGGTGGGTATATTGACAATGTTGTTCTTTTCTGAATTTGATCTTCCCTGTCCCCATAGTAAGAATCTATGATCATTGTCCATTTCTGCTTTTTGCTCATGGTCTTTCCCTATTTCTTGGCTTTTAAAGTTGAGCTCTCCTGCTGAAGCACAAGGGGCATTGACCCAAGCTTCTTGTGCTGGAGGCCAGAGACCTGGTCACTGGCTTTGTGTCCTGGGGCCTCAGGTGATGGCAACTGGAGGCTGTAGGAGCTTGACAACTTACCTTGTATTGAGCTGGAGTCATCAACATGGAAGCTGTTGGGGTACAGGGTGGTCTGGACCCTGGAGAATGGCTGCTCTGAAGCATTGGAAGGTTTGGCTGCTCAAGGATGCCTGACCACCTGTTCATGAAGTGATTTTCTTTTCTTTTCTTCTCTCTCTCTCTCTCTTTTTGCGTTTTTGGAGGGGGGAAGAGGTAAGGCGATTGGGGTTAAGTGACTTGCCCAAGGTCACATGGCTAGTTTTGTGTTAAGTGTCTGATGCCATATTTGAACTCTGCTCCTCTTGACTCCAGGGCCAGTGCTCTATTCACTACACCACATAGCTACCCCAACAAGGTGGTTTTGTGAGCTGGAATCTATTGGTTCCCCTGCCCATACCAAGGCACTCTGGGTGTTTGCACTTGCCTGCTCCACCACCCTATGGCTCAGGATCTGCTCAGGGTTTGCTGAGGTGGGGCTTGCCATTGGCTTGTAGGGATGCCTCATGTCCTGTACTGCTTCCCTTCAACCAGAGGAAGAGGAATCTTTCCCATTAATCCCCCAAGCTTCCAGGACTACAAGAGTACTGCATCCTGTTTTTCTGCTGGCTCAGCTGTTCCAGACTTTTTCCTGGGGCAATATTTTCAGAGTTTTTAGAGCTTAAGAAGGGAGTGTGAGAGTGACTTACTTCTTGCTCTTGGCTTTCAGAACGGGAACTTTCAAAGGAGAGACAACTTTTGATCTCTGTCTCTCTTCTGTCTCTCTCTGTCTTTGTCTTTCTGTCTCTCTCCCTTTCTCTCTCTGTCTCTGTCTGTCTCCCTCTCTCCTTTTCTGCTTACACCTCAGACTGCCTGTACCTTGGATTTCCAGGGAGGTCATGTAAGAAGGGAATCTCTCTCCCCTCCCCACCCTAGAATAATGGAGATCATGTGTATCAATGACAGTGAGTGTTCATGCCAACTCCCCACTACTTCTCTTTACATGATAGGTTTCAAGACGAATGATAGAATTTTTGAGTTGGAAACTACTCCAGCAACCATCTTGTTCTACATATACCTGAAAAGAATTCACACCATGACATAGGTGACAATTGGTCATCAAGGTTCTATTTGAAGGCCTCTAACAGAGGGAAGTCCACCATATCTCATGGGAGGCCAATTCATTTTTAGACGGATCTAACTATTAGGAAGTATTTCTTTTTTCCTGACATCAAGCATCAATTTAAATCTTTGCAATTTCTAGCTATTATTTCTGGTTCTGGAGCCAGACAGATTAAGTCTAATTCCTTTCTCAAATGATCACCCATCAAACGCTTGACAACCACTGTCATGTCCTGAGTTTTCTCTGCTCTAGACTAAATATACTCAGTTCCTTCAACCAAACTTCAAATGATACAAACCTGTGGTCATTTAACATCCCAGATGTGTAATAGTGTATAAAAGTCTTTTTTTAAACTGTGTTGACTAAAACCAAATCTAATACTTCAGATATGTCTGAAGAGATTATCAGTTAGTCAAATAGCATTTACTGAGTGCGAAGTGCCAGGCAGTGTTCTGAGCACTGGGGATACAAATAAAGGCAGAAAACAGCTCTTAAGAGGTTCACAGTGGTATTGTCAGAGGCAGTGCATAAACAATGAAGAACAAATAAGATCCATGCATTATTAATTGGAGGTGGGCTCCAAAAGATCAGGGAGGAGTGGGACAGTCTTCTTGAAGAATGTAGGACCTTACCTGATACTTTAAGGATGCTAGGATGCAGAGATGAGAAGGGGAAGCTTTCTAGGCATGTGATTAGCCAATGAAAATGAACAATTAGGAAATAGAGCACAATGCAAGGAAAATCAAAAAGGCCAGTGAGAATCTATCCGTTACCACCTTGTTCCAGGAAGCTTTTTTGACTGCCAGATCACACTGTTGACTCATACTGAGTTTGCACCAGACTAAAAGCCCCCAGATCATTTTCAGAACATCTACTGTCTAACCATGCTTCCTCCATCATGTACTTGTGAAATTTATTTTTTTGGGAGGCAAACATAAGACTTGAGTTTTACCCCTATTGAATTTCATCTTATTAAATTCAGCCCAATGCTTTAGCCAGTTAAGAGCTTTTCAGAATCCTGACTGCCATTCCGTGCGTTAGCTCTCTGTCTCAGCTTGGTTTCATCTGCAGTTTTGATAAACATGCCACCTAAGATTTTATCCTATAAATTGGTGGAAAAAAATGCTAAACAGCACAGAGTCAAGTATAGTTCCTTGGGGCAATCAACTGGTGACCTCCTGCTTAGTTGACAAGAGAATATTTTTTTCTGACTGTTAAACCAATTAAAGCTAATACCTAATTATATTGTTATCTAGGTCATATGTCTATCTTCTCCACAAGAATAGTATAAGAAACTTTATTATAATCTGAACTCCAGCCAACCTGGGTGGGGGGTAAGGAGTCCTATACTGCATACTTCTAGTATAACATGATTCCAGACAGTCTGAGAGAATGCTGACTTGATTTTGTGTGACTTTTTGAAGGGGAGAGTTGATGAGAGAGCCCAGATATTTTTTAGTGCTTTGAGAGAGAGGACACTCATGAGTGTAGACTATCTTCACGACTGATTTCAAGACACATCGAGAGAGAGAGAGAGACAGAGTTGTAGAGAGAAGCTGATTGATTCCTCAACATAAACCTGATTTCATGCTGACCTCCCTAGAGACTTTAGGGAATATATCCCTCTGTGAGATTGAGTCCTTTCTCAGCTGAGCTAGTATCGCATATCTCTCTCACCTATATGGGTCATTTACTCATGTATTTTATGTTGTGATATATTCTAATATGTGTAACTTCTCTGATTTCTGTTCACTACTGGCTTGGATGGATGATTTTACTCTCTGTTTGTAATGGTTCTTTCTGTAACATGCATTAGGTGGGAAGGAGCCAAGATAGCATCTGTAACCAATGGGTTACCCTCCTTCCTTTAAGGTATAGCAACTACAAAGTGCTTTATCCTCAATTTATGTACTACTAGACCAGAAATATTTGGTGGGAGGGGGCAAGAGAGGGAAGATAGATATAATTCTAGTTTAGGACCCTTCTCTCAGAAGAGAGCAAAATGGCTCTCCTTATGACTCTCCTTTTCCCTTTAAAGTAAGAATTGCAGTCTCCCTTGGAGAGGGGTGGACAAGATTCCAGAAATATCCATCAATACTCCCCCTCAAGCTATATAGCTATCTATTTGTTTAGACATTGTATATAGAGATATAAAGAGATATAAGTGCAGCACACACTTTGTGTGATCAAAATTTTTTGGCAAAATCTCAGTAAACTGTACCTACAGCATTTCCCTCATCGACCACTATAGTTACTCTGTCAAAAAGGTAAGTGAAGTTAGTTTTGTATGATCTGTTTTTCTAACACTGTGGTGATTCTCTGTAAACACAGCTTCCTTTTCTATATACTCAATAACCATTTCATTTCTGAATTTTTCCATAATTTCTTTTGGCCACTCATTCTGTCCACCCCAAGCATGTATTCTCTTCCTTCTTTGATCCTTGTTCCCCACTACCAGATAGCTAAAGGGAAAAAAAAAAAAACAACCTATCCTTTCTGTTTTCCTTGTCAGAATAAGCTCATTCTGAGCTTTAGCATTCCTGACACTTTTTATACCATGACATAATGTTATATTCATCCTGAGTTACCTGGTCTTGCTTTCATCTTCTGAATACTTCTTTTAAAAAATCTGTTAGTTGAGTAAATTCCTAATGTATCTATATATGTCTTTTCAGACTCATTTTTCTTTCTAATTGGAATTTTTTCCCTTTGTGTCTTCAGAATTTAAATCTTGAGTGTTTTTTGTTTATAATTGTTTTCCCCATACCACTTTCAGCACTACCATTAAAAAAAAGAGGAAAAACAAAATCCTCATAACAAATATGCCTAGCCGAACAACACTAGTCATTTCCCAAAACATGTTTCATTTGGTGACATGTCTCTTATTTCTCTGTCTGGAGGTGAGTATCATGCTTTATCATCAGTCTACTATAATTGTGTTTATAATTGTATTGATCAGAGTGGGGAAAGTTTCCCATCCTTATTATGCTGGTTTCCCTTGAATAATTTTAATCCATGGATTCTACCTATTTCTCTTTTGCATATTGAAATCTGCTCACCCCAAATCTAGCCTACACATCAGACTATGCTCAGATTTCCTCTCTTCTTTATCACAAACTCTAAGAGGGAATGGTAATTTCCTTCTTCCTCCCACCTCCTCCCCCAGGGTTCTCTGGCATCCAGTTCTTTATTAATGAGAATCAAAATTCAGAATAGAATTTCCCTATACTTATTCCTATTCCATTTGAAAGATAAAATTATCATCAAGGAAAGTCAAGAACTTATTAGTAGTTTTGCTTTTGGCAATGACAGCTCCAATAGATATCTGGATAATGATCATGCCTTTGTTCTCGTCTTGTGATTTGTTTCCCAAATTAATCTGAATTCTTTTTTCTTATTTCTCTCTACTTTGCAAAAAGTATTAAGTATGTGGATACATAATGGGTCTATGATTTGTCAGCATTGGGAACTTCCCTTGGCAGTTAAGTGAAATATGAATTGGAAAGAAGTGAGACTGGAGACAGAAAGACCAATTAAGATGCAATTGTTATAGTCTGGGTGAGAGATAATGAGGGACTGAATTTGTTTGGAAGGTGTACAAGTAGAGGTAAAAGAATGGATGAATGTTATATTGCCAAGGTAAAATTGAGAGGACTTAGCAAATGGTTGGATATAGGTGGCGACAAAGAATGAAAAGTCAAGTATGACTAAAGTTGCGATCCTAGGTTTTTGGAAGGATGACATTGAGGTAGGCAAGTTAAGAAGAGAGGCTAGTTTAGAGAAAAAGATAATGGATTCTGTTTTGCGAAACTCTGAGACACTTCCTTGAACGTAAGAAATTGGCAAAGGTAGTAGCACAAAATTAAATACTGGCACAGAGTCAGCCATGATTTCAGAGTACATGGGAGTAGTACAGCCATTTTGTCTCCCATAATTACTCCACAAGGATCTAGAAAACATATTAGACTGCATTCTAATTGGGAACTCCTAGGGAAAAGCAAATCACAGTGAATCATTTTTCCAACCCAGGTCAGCATAGGAAAACAGGTCTTTGGGACCTTGGGGCAAGGATATTTATCAAGAAGTATAGAAACATCTTTCATAGAACATTCCAATATGGCAGCTAAATAAGTTCCTGCCTGTGGCTATAATTTGTGAGAGTCTTCTATAACAAGAGTCTCTCCTGAGAGGATGAAGGGTTCATCTATTGACCCTTGCTTTCTACAACTGGACGACTGGGCTCACAGTGCCCTACTCCCCTAGAGTAGGAATTGTCCAGGCACCCACTTTATGTCTAAGGAAAAACCTGTGATCTAGGCAGAAACAACAGGCAAAACTACCCCTTAATGAGTTTGAGTTCTAAGAATAATATGTATAACATTGGGAATTAGCTCAATACAAAGCTTTATTGCAAGTAGTGGTGAAGAAAGGAAACAAGAGATAGGAAAAAGGGACCCAACATACACATCAACATGGATTATACAACTCATATAAGTACAGTGTTGTGTTAGGGAGCATGGAGACATGGGACTATTCAGCAAGAAAGGGGTGTTCTGGGAAGAAAACAGTCTTTTTCTTGAAAGGAGGTGCATGTCATAGTTTCCCTCTGAGAACTGAGTTCTTATACTCTCATTTTAGGTGACATCCATGTAGCTGGCTTATTTGCATATCAAGGGTCAGGAGAAAATACTCTTCTGGATTTTGTTCTTAGAGAGAAAACAAGCTAGCAAGAGAAGAAATTTTATTTGAGTTACACAGCTATACTAACCTTAGGAAAAAAAAGTTATTGTTAGTATTTTTTCATGAGTATACTCTTTAAGTTTAAAGCTTTCCTTAAGGGGAGACTGTCATGATGACCTCAAGACCATCAGATATAATTTTATAACAATGGTTTCCATGAATATATTCTATAAGCCATAGCCTCCCTTAAGGGAAGACTGTCATGGTGGTCTCAAAACCACCAGGCCCAGTCTTAGCTGTGCACCAACGTAATCAGAAGTCTTAAATCCAATACAGAGTGACCTGACATTGTCCAGGGCCCAGAAACAGGTGTCAAATTGGCTGCTTTTGTTACTCAATACCTACTTCAGGATGACAAATCTAGTGGAGATGAGGAGGGAACAAAGGCATAGAGGTGATAATCCAGAGCAAAGAGTAGTTCCAGACCCTAGACTATAGTGAGAAACACATGCAAAGGCATGCAGCAGTGGTATGGCTCTGACCCTCAGTAAAGAAAGGAGTTTCTGAATGTAGCCTGAGCCCAGTCTGAATGCAGCATATGGTAGAACGACCAGGGCAGAAAGCACATACCAAAGGAGAGCATATGTTCCTGTCAATCTGACCCTGTAGAGTTTTTCACCTTTCTAGTTCTGCAGGGTCAGATTGGCAGGAGCTGAACCTAATGGCCAGAGTCTACTATAGTTCCAATTAGGGGTGAGCCTACAATTGTATTGCTAAAACAAAAACTCTGGTTGCATATGTATATGTATTTGTATGTGTATGTGTACACGTACATATATGAGTACATGTACATGTGTATGTATATGTACATGTCTATGGACATCTATAAATCTAATAAACTAAGGCTGTAGATCTACATGTAACAAACTCAGGTTATATATCTATCTATATCTTTATACCTACACATAAATATATATGTATGCATGAATGTATGTATGTATGTATGTATGTATGTATGTCTCAAATGAGAGCATTATTCATCCTGTACCTTATGTCAGATAGCACCGAATACACTGAAAGTTTGCGGGATCTCAGCCTATCTCTGAGATCCTGTAACAATATAATTTTCAATATTATAAGAAAGTAATTGCAGTGTTGAAAAAATTAAATTTATTCTATATCATTTTGTAATTGATTCTATTTTGTAATTATCCTATTGTGTATCACTGCTCCATTTTATATGACTGCTCAAGTCAAATTTCTGTCTCTTTGCTTATGAGCTAAGTTTAGAAGTTCAGTTCTGTTAATCACTGTTCTGTTCTTGCCTCAAGGAAATCTATTATCCTTGAGAGATGCAGGTGGATAACGGGAAGTTTGGCCTAGTATCTTTACATCACCAAGCTATCCTTCAATGATATCTGGTTTGTTATCTAAAGAAATCTGATCCACTATCTTTAACTTTATAAGTGAACTTAAACAATGAACATTTCTTAATCCCAGGAAGGAAAGAAGTGGTTGTAGCTAGGCCCTCATTCACAATTTCCAACCAATCATGTTGTCCCCACCTCCATGATGCTGTTAGCACTGAAACTAATTGCATTGTTTTCCCCACCTATCCAAATCTTTTCTTTATTCTCTTTTACTTCCCAAAACTATAGGAAGGCTAGTAAGCCCTACCACAGGATCTTTGGTTATTGAGAGGCCATAGGCTCAATTTATTGGTTGTTAGTAGTCTAACTAATAAAGCAATCATGATCAGACCATTGTCTCTCAGTTTACCTTAATTTTCTATCTTTCCATGGCCCTTTATTACATATAATTTTTGTTGCATCAGACCTGTAAAGAATACATTTAATATTTCTGCCTTTCTGCACTGTATTGTGAGGTTTTTATGCCCTGGGACATGGTCCATTTTTGTGTATGTGCCATGTACAGCTGAGAAGAAGGTATATTTCTTTCTATCCCCATTAATTTTTTTTTCCCCCCAGAGGTCTATCATATCTACCTTCTCCAAAATTCTATTCACTTCCTTAACTTCTTTCTTGCTTATTTTGAGATTAGATTTATCAAGTTCAGAGAAGGGGAGGTTGAAGTCCCCCACTAGTATAGTTTTGCTTTCTATTTCTTCCTATAACTCCCATATATATATAATATATATATGTTATATATATATAAACATATATATGTTTAGTAATAATATTACTTCATTATCTATGGCGCCTTTTAGCAGGATACAGTTTCCTTCCTTATCTCTTTTGATTAGATCTACTTTTTGCTTTTGGTTTGTCTGAGATTAAGATTGCTACCCCTGCTTTTTTTACTTCAGCTGAAGCATAATATATTTTACTCCAGGCTTTTACCTTTACCCTGTGTATATCCCCCTATTTCAGATGTGTTTCTTGTAAACAGTATATTATAGGATTATGGTTTTTAATCCATTCTGCTATCTGCCTCTGTTTTATGGGAGAGTTCATCCCATTCACATTCACATTTATTATTACTCTCTGTGTCTTTCTCTCCATCCTATTCAACCCAGCTCCATTTATGCGTTTATTTCCCACTTTGTCCTTCTCCACCTCAAAAGAGTTTTGCTTTTGACCACTGCCTCCCTCAATCTTCCCTCCCTTTTATCAGCTCCCCTTTTCTTCCCCTTTCCCCTCCTACTGCCTGTAGAGCAAGTTAGATTTCCATACTTAACAGAGTAGGTTATTCCCTCCTTGGAGCAAATCCAATTAGAGTAAAGCTCAAACAATGCTCATCTCCCTCCCTTCTTTTGCTCTATTATAATATATTTTTGTTCCTCTTCATGTGACATAATTTACCCTTTTCTGCCTCCTCCTTTCCTCTTCTCCCATTATAATCCCTTTGTACCCCTTAATTAGGTTTTTTATCATCACATCAGTTAATTTATAACTACACCCTTTATCTATGTATATCCCTTTTAAATGTCATAATAAATATACCATTCTCAAGATTAACAAGTATCAGCCTCCCATATAGAGATGTAAACAGTTTGCCTTTATTGAACAAGTTTTTTTTTACCTTTTTTCCTCCATTTACCTTTTTGTGCCTCTCATGAGTCTTGTATTTGAATGCTGAATTTTCCATTGAGCTCCAGCCTTTCCATCAGGAAAGTCTGAAAGTCTCTTATTTCATTGAATGTCCATCTCCTTGCCTGAAAGATTATGCTCAGTTTTGCTAGGTAATTGATCATTGATTGTAGTTCAAGCTCCTTTGCTTTACAGAATATCATCTTCCATATGACATAGTCTGATCTTTTAATGTAGAAGCTGCAAGGTCCTGTGTGTACCTTAATTTTCTAATGTAATGATATCCAAAAGGACACAAAACAGGTGGTTCACTCAATTTGTACCTACACCCAATCAAAATTCTGGTAGCTAGAGCATAAAACCCTGAAATCTTCAGTATACATATTGATACTCCCTGAAACACATTACCTCCCAGTCCCTGAACTTGCTTATTTCCTATGTCTTACTCCTCCATCCACCTCAGCCATACACAGTCTTTTTTTTTTTAGTTTTTTTTAAATTAAATTATTTATTTTTAGTTTTCAACATTCACTTCCATAAGTTTTAAATTTTCTCTCCCTCCTTCCCCCTCCCCTCCTTCAAAGATGACTTGCAATCTGATATGGGCTCTATACATACATTCCTATTAAACACATTTTCACATTAATCGTATACATAGTCTTAATCCTGATCATCCACCACCCACAAATGTTCACTTCCAGGCTTTTGAACTCTGAAATTCCATTATCTGATCATAATTTATTGTCATTCCACCTTTTCCTTGGCCTTGCAACTACAAACTCTGTTCTTTATCCCTACTTCATCCCTCAACCCCTAAGTTCTCTCCTAGGTCACCAAATAGCCACTGTCTACACTTTGCTCTCTTTACAATCTTGACCCCTTTGTGAGCTACTTTTACTTTACACAGTCTTCTTTTGAATCCCTTGCCCCTTATCTTATGACTGGTCTTACCCTGCTAAGCTTCAGCCCTGGCTTACTCTCATCATTCGTTCCCTTCATTCTTTCTCTCATGCTACTTAAGAGAGCTAGGGAAAAAAAAAAAATCCAGAAATGATGCTGACAGGATCCACTGCAAAAATATATCATGTAATCTCTATTTTATTATAACTGTAGTCTGGACAGAAGTTCAACTAGAATTAGGGGCCTACAAGTAGAAGATTACAAACAAGGAGGAAAGGGTGGGTGGACATACACCACTGGAACCTCACTTTCATCTGAATGGGTCAAGGGATGAAAAAGCATAAGTTCACACAGAGTTGGGTGCAGGAATACATGTCAGTTGACAGGAGAAAAGAAGAGAAAGGGGAAGGCAATAAGAACAAAGGTAGACTGAGTGATTAGGATATGTGGTTAGACTCCAGGTAAGAGAAAGAGAAGAATGTGAGAGAGATTTCATCAAACCTATAGCACATTCCAGTCTTACCACCCACTTCTTTATAAAGAGGGGGCAGGAAGCATTGATCATTACAAAGACTAACTACAGTTCCTAAGTATTCATGATGAAACACATAATTAGGTGATAAAATAAATAAGATGTTGGGCCTGGAGTTAGGAAGACTTGAGTTCAAATCAGTCTTCAGATATTTTCCAGCTACGTGACCATGGACAAGTCATTTAACCTGTGTCTGACTCAGTTTCTTCAACTTCAAAATGCTAATAATAATAGCACCTACCTCTGAGGGCTGTTGTAAGGATTAAACAAGACTAAACACTCAGCACAGCTTTTGGAACATAGTCGGTACTTAACAAATGCTTTCTCTACCAAACTTTGGACAGAGAGGTTAAAAAAAAAGCTTGGGATGCAAAATTGTCTTTTGCGATATCATCAGCAAGCGAATTTGATTTCCTTGACTATGCATATTTATTACAAGGGTTTTTTTTTTTTTTCAATTGAGGGAACTGTGGGAGGGAAAGAAGGTGGATATTCATTAATTAGAAAAAATAGTTTAAAAAAAGAGGGTGTAGGTTGAACACAGCTAAGATTGGAAGATTCTGAACAGCAAGAGAACAGCAAGTTTCTCTTATTAAGGTCTCATGTGTATGATTTGTAAGGAACTGATTTAAATTTATTGTACTAAAAGCCATTCTTCAACTGATAAATAATTGAAGGGTAAGAGGCAGTTTTCAAAGGAAGAATGATAGAAAAAATGCTCCAAATCCTAATAATTAGAGAAATGCAAATTAAAGCAACTCTAAAATTCTACCTCACACCTATATGACTGGCAAAAAGGCAATGATATATTAAAAGATGTGTCAGAAAATAGATGTATGAATGAACTTTTGTTAGAGTCATGCATTGACGCAGTCATTCTGGAAAGCATTTAAGAATTATATCCCCAAAGTTACTAATTTGTGAGTTTCCTTTGACACAGAAATACTACTATTAGACCAATACCTACCAAAGAGTTCAAAGAAAAGTGAAAGGTACCCTTACATTCAAAAATATTTATAGAAACATTTTTTTTTAATACTGACAGAATTGGAAACTACTGGCTTGTCCCACAACTGATGAATGACTAAACAGATTGTGGTACATGGATGGTATATGGTATTTAATATGGATGTAATAGGACATCATTACAATATAAGAACCCTGAGAAGACTTGTATAAACTGATGGAGAAGGAGGTAAGGAGATCGGGGTGAACACTTCATACTATAACAACATTGTAAAGACAAACAATTTTTGAAAGATTTAAGAACTCTGATCAATGCAATGACCAGTCATAATTCTGGAAGACTGATGTTGAAGAATGTTATTCACCTCCTGTCAGAGACACGATAAACTACAGATCTGGAACAAGGCATCCATCTTGAATAATGGATAATGGCTAATGAGAGGATGTGTTTTCCTTGATTTTTGTATGTTTTTTACAAGGCTTTTCTTTTTTTTTAAATTGGATGTAAAATGAAGGGAAAAAGTAAATGCCCATTAACTCAAAAATTTCACTAGAAAATTAGCACATGATTACACCACTAGGGGAACTAAGAATTCATGGATTTATGAAAAGAGCAATAGAATTATACAGCGAGATTTGCAGAAAATCTCTTATCCTTTGACTCAGTGATCCCTTCAGCCGAAGAAAGCCAACTGTAAGGAGATTATACACAGAATAAAAAGAGCCTATCTGAACAAAAATATCCTTATTAGCACCATTTATAACAGCAAAATAGCTAGAAACAAAACGTCCAACAATTGAGAAGTAGGCAAATACATGATGATATATGAATGAATGTTTTTGTGATGCTATTGTATTAATACTGTAAGATATGGTAAATATATAGAATTCAAAGAAATATAAGAATATATGAAATGTAGCAGAGTAAAGTAGTATCCAAAGGTACACGCGCATAATATATATTAACTGTTCAGTTTTTTCAGTTATGTCTGACTCTTTGTGACCTTATTTGGGGTTTTCTTGGCAAAAATGCTGGAGTGGTTCACCATTTTCCTCTCCAATTCATTTTACAGATAAGGAAACTGACTCAAACCAGGGTTAAATGACTTGCCCAGGGTCACACAGCTAGTAAGTGTCTGAGGCCAGATTTGAATTCAGGAAGATGAGTCTTCCTGACTCCAGGCCTGACACTCTATCCACTCTACCACCAAGCTGCCCACACAATATATAAAAATAACAATAGAAATAAAAACAAAAACAACACAAAATGTAGTTGAATATATTGAAAAGAAATTCAGAAGGCATAGTAGGATCAGAACCTGTTTTGTGTAGACTTGCCTGGTTTTCATTTAAAGGGACTAGGAAGTCCTTCTCAGAATTTGTTAGCCCCCAAAAACTAGAGACTGAATCATTGGTTCATTTTACTGCCACTTTGAAATGTGAGACCCATATTATTAGGATTTGTTTCATTGATAATTTCAGTGGAATTTCCATTGTTCTATGAGAGTATGTCATTCTGACATAGTATTATATTTTCTAACTTGCTAGCACAGTAGTCTAGATTGGGGTGGGGAATCTGTGGTCTCGAGGCCACATATGACCCTCTAGGTCCTCAAGTGCAACCCTCTGACTGAATCCAAACTTCACAGAAGCTTGAAATAAAAGAATTTGTTCTGTGCTTTGAATTCAGTCAAAGGGCTGCACTTTAGGACCTAGAGGGTCACATGTAGTCTCTAGACCACAGGTTCCCCACCACTGGTCTAGCTCTGTGATATAAAAGAATTGAACAATTAAAGGCCCTCTTTTCAGCAATCACTACCAATGGAGATATTTTGATTATGCTTCCTATAGAATGCAATTACTTTTGTAGAGCATGTTAGTGCCCAGAGATACCATACACCCTCAGCAGTACAGAATCAGGTAGTGGCTATGTGAGTAGGAAAAAAAAAAAGATGTGAGAAATATTGTAGATGTAAAACAAAAAGATACAAGAAAGATCTGGCTACTGATTCAATATGCTGGGAGAGAAAGAGTAAAGAATCAAGGATGACACCAAGGCTGTAAAAATGGTTGACATGGTAACCTTAACAGCAATAGGAAAGTTTGACAGAGTAATGAGTTCATTAAAAAAGATGAGTTTGGGTTAGCATATATTGAATTTTAGATGCCTGTGAAACAATTAGTTGAAAATTTTGAATAGTCAGTGATTCATGAATGGAGAGGTTAGGGTTGGATATATAGATCTGGTCATCATCTGCTTGGAAATGGAAACCCTGGAAGTTGGTCAAGTCACCAAAAAGTACAGTGTAGAAAGAGGTGAACAGAGGTGTGGGACAGAGCCTAATGCCACAGTCACAATGGAATGGAAAGAATGTGTGTAATATGGGTAATTACCCAACAAAGAAGACACAGAAGAACAAGTCAGAAAAATGGGAGAAATAGTTTCACGTACACACACACACACACACACACACACACACACACACGAAGAATATCAAGGAGAGAGGAATAATGATAATAATAACCTATAATTTAGATGGTACTTTAAGATTTGTAAAATATTTTACAAATGTTATCTCATTTTAGTCTGCCTCAAAACCCTGAGGTTTTTGCTATAATTATTCTCATTTCATAGATGAGGAAAATAAAGCAGGAAGAAGTTAAGTGACTCACTCAGGATCACATGACTAACATGTGTCTGTCTGAGCCCAGTTTTGATCTCATGTCTTCCTGAGTCCAGATCTAGGTCCTAGATGTCTGTAGTTGTAATGATAATATAATTTGAATTCGAAGACCCCTTTTTGTATTGGCAGGTAAGCAGGTACTTAGCACACTGTTTCAACTTAAGCAAAGGTAGCAGAAATGAGAAAAAGAGGATGGAAAGGGAGGATTATGTCCCACATAGGAGAAGAGAGAGTTCACAGTATATGTCTTCTATTTTTTCAAGAAAATATGACATGAACTCCTTAAACAAGAAAATATGGGAGGTGGAGTCACAGGGAGAGAAAAGATTTGGAGGAGCTGGTGTATGGAGAGGGATAGAGAACCCATTAGAGGTGAATAAAAGGATCATTTTACTGAAGTCCAGTTTAGATTAAATCCCATAAATTTGCAGTAGATGCAATCAGCCAAATTGCATACCTTTTTTTCAGCACAGTTCATCATGTGAGCAAGAACATGTGAGCAAGAGGTAGAGATAGTAGGAATAATTAAAAGTTGGAGATTGGGAAGAAATATCTTGGACAGGCTTGTGGAAACACAAAGAGTTGCATTTAGCATTGAGCAGGAGAATAACAAGTTGCTTTGTGTTTTGGAAACTACAAAGTACTTTAATCATCCCAAATTATTCTAAATACCCATATCCTTTAACAACATTGTTCTACTGGTGATCCTCTGTGGTTGTGAATCATGAAACATCATGATCTTCAAAGAATTGAAATTATAAGTGCCTCAAAAGGCACTGGGAAGATGTATGAAAAATGGGATAGTAGACTGCTGAATATATTCAATAATTACCTCTTCAGAGAAATGGAAGACAAGGCAAAAGTCCAGGATATGTGAATGGAAAAAGAGGCATTCCAACTATGTAATAATAAGAAGAGACCAAAGATGGACAGTCCGGTGAATATTACTCTGGAAATATTAAGAGAATGTAAATCAAAAGAATTAAAAGAGGAAGGTCTTAGGTTGATCCTATAAAGGATTTTAGCAGATAGGTGGTGTAGTGGAGTCAGGAAGACTTTCTGAGTTCAAATCTGGCCTCAGATATTATCTGTGTGGCCTTGGGCAAGTAAGTCATTTTAACCCTGTTTGTCTCTGTTTCTTCAAATGTAAAATGAGCTGGAGAAGGAAATGGAAAACCACTCTAGTATCTCTGCCAAAAAACCCTCAAATGGAGTCACAAAGACTCAGACATGAAAAATAACTGAACAAAAATAATGTAAAGGACTGAGAGACAGCTGAGGAATATAATCCAAAGGAATGAGGGTGCCATATACATACATATACACATACACATGCACCTATAAATTATACATCTGTGACAGGATGCTTAGATGGCTGAAATTATGGGTTAAGTGAAATAACAAAGTAAGAGTAAGTCTTTCCCTATTCCCATTCCAGCTTTTGTGTCCATTTGCATTAAATATTTGATTACATTATAACATTCCTCCAATGACAGTAGTCTTCAGTATCTCTCCAATTACTAACTGAGATCTCAATTCTAATATTAGAGTAGGCATATCCTTGCAGAACCTGATGTGTTTGTATAAACATTTTTAACACCTTCATGTTTTGTAGTTCCAGATTTTCTTGTAATTCATCTAGATCTTCCCCAAAACAATAATCAAGCAGACTTGGATAGCACTGAATACATCTTTCTGTTTGGAGATTCATTTTAATACCAGTTGTTTTAGACAAAGGACTGGAAATCTGTGCCAGTTAAATCTTCTCTCTACTTTATTAAAAAAGGAATGTGATTTGCATCTATACATTGCACACTTTTAATTTCATGTTATAGAGATTACTAAATATTTAATATTTCTTGTACTCATTTAAATTAATATTTGTTTTGCAGTTGGTGTTTGTAACTGCAGCAGATCCCAGCTTGTTTAACATTTGTATTCGATCCTTTAAGATCTCCAGAATGTTTTTTTAAAATCTGACTTAGTTTTTTTTAAAGAGTGTCTAAAATCATTGTAGTAACATAATTTGCTTATACAAGATATTTGGACTATTCTGTGACATATTTATCCAGTCTATAAGCATCCAGAAAATTAAAAAGGAACACACACACACACACACACACACACACACACACACACACACACCCTACACACCCCATCCCATTCTTCTAACAGGAACACTCTTGAGACTTCTTCAATATGTTTTGACTTCGGCAAACATAAGAACAACATACCATTTACTTCCTCACTAACTATGAGAAAGTCTCCATTTCTTTGAATGCTGACTTCTAACTTAGAAAATGAATGCCTGGGGTACATGTCTTTTCACTTTCCTTTTTTTCTCTCAATCTATGCTTCTATGATCTTACTTTCTTCTCCATTCATCTGACTGAACATTTGCTCAATCTACAAAGTGACAGAACTAGTCAAGGCGGAAACTCTAAATATTGGAGTCTAACATTTAGCTGCTAAGCATGTAGTTGGGGTGGATGGGGTGTTTAGGGAGGACCAGCACTTCTAGTGTGAGGGCTTGCTGAGCCCTTGGTGCTCACCTTCCCCCAACTCTCCTCTGTGGCTCTGAGAATCTATAACATGCATAGTGGCCCGCACCCTGGTAAGCCATCTCAGCAGATGGGCTAAAACAGGTTGAGAGTAACTGAGAGGCCTCAAACCTATTGGTAAGTTAGGGGAACGTCAGCCTCAAGCACGCAAAGACTTTCCCTGAGGGAATAAGTGGATGAGAACATTTTTTTTTTCAGTGGACATGAAGCAGCTGAAACAGATGCTATGGAATGCTTAGAGCTTGGTCAGGCATTGAAGACACTGAAGTCATTCACTACATCCCATTGTTAGTCCTCCTGCCTTCTGTCTTTCTGCTGGACTTCAGTGACTCTGGAGAAGAGAGTAAAGCTGACAACTCCGTGGAACTATGCCTCATTTATATACATTTCAGGCATGAGTCAAGACATCACCCTATTGGTCCTCTTGGAAAATGAAGGATGAACAACAGGAAACGTGGTAGCATAGCCAAGCAGCAAACCATTAAAAACAAGGAACTGTCAAGTATAAGTAGTGCTGAGTATGTAATCAAGTATTATTGACTAAACCTAAAACAGATTCAAACCTCAAAAAAAATACAATAAGCACTCTCCAAACATAAAAACTGCAATTAAAAACCACTTTAAGAGATTAAAAGAAGCAATTAAAAAGGATAAAGTTAAAATAATACTCAGCTTCTCCAACAAAATCGGCCCAGTCAGAAATGCTTTACCAAAGAACATCAAAAGGAAAGGGAAACTTCCAACATTAACTCCCCCTGAGTTAGGCCTTTTATACTTCAGACATCAAAAATAAAAGCAAAAACAAAAACAAAATGATGCTCCTGTCCTCTTAAACCTAACTTAAATAAATTAAGTGTTGTTCTTAATACATCCTACCTCTTATTGGCAATGCCTCATATTGTCTAGTGAGAGCAATGATTATTAATAACCAGTGATTTGGGGAGATTTGCATTTCTTAATTTTTTCTTTTATCCTCATTTCAAGACTTCAGTCTTTGAAGGTGGAGCTAACTTTCTCCTCTATCCAAACTCTACCCAGGTAGGTTAGCCATTGTACTGCACTCAGGTTTGTGCGGGTTTAAATTCTTTGAATAGATTGCCCAAAGCTGGGGCTAACTCAAGAAGTAAATGGTATAAAATTCAGATCAGTTCCCTCATTGTCATTAATATGCATTCTTTCATTAATTGTTAACTAGTCAGTGTTGATTACCACCCTCAGGATCTCCCATTCTTCAAAGAGTGTATAACCTTTGAGCCCACCACTATGAGGGTCTTTGGTCTAAGAGAGAAATGATCAAATTTCCATCCTTTTGTTAAAATGCTGATGTGATTAATAAAATTATTAAACTACCCAGAAATTATGTTTCTTCAATATTTTAAAACACAACACAAAGAACTTTTCATCATTAAGAATGTTAGGGATACTCTAACATAAGTAGTATCAGAAGAAGAGCTTAATATAAACATAAAACAATATTAAAAAAATATTTCTTAATGGTGAGGATTGATGTTACGCAAAGTTTTTATAAGTCTTCTGGAGTAAAACAGTCATTTTGACCAGGAGCACTGCCAGAAACATCTAGGTCCAATGAGAATATAACAATACCTATAACATTGTCACCAGTCTCCATATCTTGATCTTTTGTATTGAAACAGCTAATAAGCCAGAGGTATCTCCAGTCACCCTAATCTGTGTCTTGCCATTGGACTTAGATGACTCTGATGGAGAGAGTGAGGCTGATGACTTTGGACAGTTCTGCCTCATTTAAATCCAATTCACTTACAAATCAAGATGTAACCCTCCTATGTCAGTGATCCTCTTTGAGAATGAAGAACAAACAACAATCTGTGAGTTATAAAAGCTGCCCCACTATAGACCCAACTGGCCAGTTGCAGTTGGGCAATGCTCGCTCCTTCCTTCCTTCCTTCCTTCCTTCCTTCCTTCCTTCCTTCCTTCCTTCTTTCCTTCCTTCTCTCCTTCTTTCCTTTCTTCCTTCTTTCCTTCTTTCTTTCCTCCCTTCCTCCCTCCCCCCTTCCCTTCCTTCTTTCCTTTTTGCCTCCCTTCCTCCCTCCCTTCCTTCCTTCTTTCTTTCCTCCCTTCCTCCCTCCCTTCCTTCCTTCTTTCTTTCCTCCCTTCCTCACTCCCTCCCTCCCTTCCTTCCTTCTTTTCTTTTTTCCTCCCTTCTTCTCTTCCTTCCTTCCTTCCTTCCTTCCTTCCTTCCTTCCTTATTTCCTTTCTTTCTGCTTCTCTCCCTCTTCTTTCCTCTCTCCGTCTCTTCCTCCTCTCCCCCTTTCCACATGGAGAAACTTACTGTTATGTGTAGGTGCTCTGACCAAAGGAATATATATTTTGAGTGTTTAAACTTTGTAAGGTATCTTGGTGTTTGGGGGCTAGATTTCTTTTCCTCTTCCAAACTTATTTATTCTATCATTAGAAAAAAAACAAAGACAATTAACTCTGTTATCTCATTTAATTTCATTTATGATTTCTTGAAATAGCACTCTGGAAAACCAGGCTTTGATAAAGTCCACTGGGATTCAAATGAAACTACTTGACTGTGCCTTGAATCCAAATCACTCTGGCCCTCATTTACTGACCAATAATAGGTTCCAGCCCAAGCCTCATTTGCTCATTGTTTGGGTTTTGATGGCTCAGGGTGAGTGTAAATAGAAATTGTTTCTGTTCTGGACAGAAACACTGAGGATCTTCCCCTTCATTTTTTTTTTTCAGTTGACAAGCTAGTACATCTTTTGCCTCATTTCTTCCCTAGCCTTAAATCACTGAATGGTTATTGCCTCAGACAAACTGAGACCTGAGAAAGGCCTTAGCTTAAAAAGATCAAGGTTTCTCAGTGTATCTGAGGCCATCTCCAGTTGTCCTGATTCACATCTTGCCACTGGACTAAGATGACTGTGGAGAAGAAAGTGAAGTTGATATCTTTGCACAACCCTGCCTCCCTTAAATCCAATTCACTTGCAAGTCAAGATATTACCTTCCTAATGTCATTGGTTCTCTTTGAGAATGAAGGACAAACAACACCAGCTAATAGGTCTTGGACCTCTTGCATAAAACCTGTCCCCAGTCCTAAGCTAATAGAGGAGTTTCAATTTGTATCACTACCAATTCAGTATTTCTTGATGCACCAGACAAAATTTTCCCCTCCCTAGAATCCCTAGCAATAGTATGGTACCAAAATCTACTCCCTTTAGAAGATGCCATTCTTTTCTTCAATAGAAGATGAAGTCTGCCCTCACCTTCATTAAGGGATTTGAAATTATTAACAAGTTAATCAAAGGATCCCCTTTCCCCCAAGTGGGCTCATTAGTATATAAAGTTAGCTTTACCTTTTCAATACATTTTAAAACCCAAACCTCTCCTTATATTTCCAATCTTTGGTCCTTCAAACATATTCTATAAAGGAGCTCTTTGGAATATCCCAGGGAAAAGGAAACCCATCAATTAATGGGAAGCTGAATCATTTCCATGGATTACATAGAACTTTAAAAAGACAGAAAAGTCAAGATCACAAAAATTTCACACATAAAAATGGTAGGAATGAAAAGGGTCAATTGACACTATGTCTAGAAGTAATTCATTTTCATAAGGTAATTCTTCATAAAAATTGAATCTAAGAACCAGTAGGGTAGAGGGTTCTCCTTCTTTTGGGAGTAGCGCTGATTTATCAAGCAGCATCTGGGAGATCCAAATAATCAGAGGTGCGATGATGGAGTTGCTTTAAATGCCCATTCCAGTACTCTCCAATACCAGCTGCCTAAG
Organism: Pseudochirops corinnae; assembly: GCA_028646515.1. Taxonomy (NCBI): domain Eukaryota; kingdom Metazoa; phylum Chordata; class Mammalia; order Diprotodontia; family Pseudocheiridae; genus Pseudochirops; species Pseudochirops corinnae. The sequence goes on along the minus strand of CM053591.1, from coordinate 56,521,490 downwards.
GGTGGTATGGAATCTGGGAAACTGCTAATATGAAGATGATAGGCTCAATTTCAGACCTTCCTCATGGTAAAATGGGTACCTTGATCAGAGACAATGGAGCAAGGGTATAAAAAGGAGGGAAATATATACATCATTATGTACGCACATACATACATATACATACATATTGTACATACACATATACCTATACACATATACATACACACACATACATACACACATGAAATTATATCTTCCGCAAGAGCCTTGATAATGGATGCATATAGCAGAATTAACTAATAATTCAATCTCAATGAAAGCAGACTCCTTACTCAAAGGTGAAGGCAAGTTGAGAACTACCTGAAATCATACTTTTATTGATCCTTCAAAGGTGGTACATTTTACTGACACAAAAAACATCAGTGAGTAGAAATGGTTGCATAATCTTTCATGATTGTTGTATATGTACTGTACCTGTACTCACTGAGAAAAGTATTATGGGCCCATGTCCAGATTGGTGATGGACCCAAGAAAACCCCAAATTGAGTCACAAAGAGTTGGACACAACTGAAATGACTGAATAACAATAACACCACAATACCTGTCTCAATGTAGTGCCTTCCACCTGTAATATCCCTGAGAAATGGTCATCAAGCTTCTCCTTGAAGATCTTCAGTCAAAGAGAACTTCTGGTTTCCCTTTTGAGTAGTTTTAATTGATAGAAAGCTTTTCCTTATTGGGCTGAAAACTGCCTCTCTGAAACTACTATTTTGTTTCTCACCTCACCCATCCTTGGCCTAGCTTTTCCCCTTTTTCTGGAACCAATAAGAGGTACATTCCACAGGTTTGCCAAAGAGTAGGAATAAGAATCAGCTTACATGCCTATTCCAGCAGATAGGGCATACCTAATGGCCTCTGTTACTATGAGTCTGAACCCTAGGGGCTAGACAGAAGTGATGTCTGCTATGTAGGCATGGCCTGCTGATCTTATATATCTATAATTAACTCAATCCCATTTCTCAACTATAGCTGCTCTGCAATGTGGACTAATTTGTAAACTGTGCCTTCCTCCTATGCAGAAGAAAATGTATTACTTTTAATTCAGATTCTTCAGGCCTCTGTTCAATGGAGTCTAAGCAGGAATTTCATCCCTGAGCAGGAAATTAAAACAAGTGACTCTTGCTTTTTCCTATGGATTCACCAGAGAATCCACAAGCAGTGCTGCCCATTATCTGAAATAGTATGTTTTCTTAAACAATCTGTTCCTTGCTGCCAAAGGATTTTAAAAGGAGAGAAGAATTTGTGGAATTTCATGAAATCCCAAATAGATGAACCAATGATTTCTTTCCTTTCTCCTTTTGAAATAAGGTCATTAATACCAGTAATCCTGTGAAATCATCTATGGTCACCTACTAGACAAAATCTATCAACATCTTTGATGGGAAACTAGGTGAAACAGGATAGAGCACCAGGCCTGGAGTCAAGAAGATCTGAGTTCAAATCTTGCATCAAATACTTACTAGCTATGTGACCCTGGGCAAGTCACTTCACTTTTGTTTGCCTCCATTTCATCAACTATAAAATGGAGTTAATAAAGCATCTACCTTCCAGAGGTTCTATGAGGATCAAATAAGCTAACATTTATAAAGTACCTAGTCCAAGCCTGGCAAGAGAAGTGGACACTTAATAAATCCTTCCTTTCTTCCTTCCCTCTCTCCTTTGATCGCCTTTTATTATAGTTCATTTTCTCTTTTTCTCTTTCCTTCTCACCCCTTTGCTAGGCTTCTTTTCCTTTTAAAACATTGTGACAACCAGCAAATAGTTTATATTTCCCAGATATCAGTACCAACAGTGGTAGAACATGTGGAAGTAAATTGTAGCTGTGGTCTTTTCACCCACATCTACTAGGAACTAGAAGAGAGTGTTTTGCATATAGGAAGCATTTTAGAAATATGTACCATGCTGAACTGGAGCAAGTGAGATCATGTGGTCTTAAATCTATAACCTGTAATTCCCAAATACACCCTCTTCTCTTCAGTCTCATGACATTGTTCTTTTTTAGTTCTCTTCCTTCCTTTCTCTCTGACTGTCCCTTATTCTCCTTATACACTATCCATCTCATGTCCCCATTTATCGGTCCCAAAATGTCCTGCCTTGAACTCAATACTTTTGTCTACTATTTCACTCACACTTGGTGATAACATCGCCTCCCATGGTTTTTTGAGTAGTTCATTCCAATAAACATTAATAAGTACTTGCTATGTACCACGCACTGTGTTAAGTGCTGGGAATATAAAAAGAGGCAAAAGGCAGCCCCAGCCCTCAAGGAGCTTACAATCTATCTGCTTATCTATGTAATCAATGTCTCTGCTTAATGCTAATCCAGCATTACTCAGTCTATTGGCTATTTCCACTCAGATTTGTTCATTCAAACTTATCTTGTCCAAAAAAATAATCACCCTTCTCTCTAATCCAGACCGTGATCTCTACTTCTCAGTTTTCATTGAGTGGGTCATAATTCCACCTTTCATCAATCATACAATCAATCAACAAGCATTTTAAACTATTTATTACATACTAGTTACTGTAAAAGCTAGGACACAAAAACAGAAGGGAGTCAAATCCTTCCCTCAAAAAGTGTATATGCTACTGAGGAAGACAATATTCACACAAGTAAGAATACACAGAATACATATAAAACAGACTCAGGGTGACCTTGAGGGGAGATCTTAATAGCTGTGTCACACTTAGGAGGAGTACTGAATGAAACCAGGGATTCCAAGAGAATCAAATGATGACTCCAGACACGTGAACAACCAGTGAAAATGGTGTGCAGATGGGATAAGTGTAATGCACTTCAAGGAGAATGTTGAATTTGGAGAACAGCTAGATTCCCTGACTATAGCATACATGCCAATAATTTGGTGGTGGTTAGAGTCTAAAAAGGTAGATTGGAACCACATTGCAGTGGAACTTAAAAGCCAACCTGAGGAATTTCTATTTTATCTTAGAGGCATTCAACGAATAAATGAATGTAAGTTAAGAATCTAATGGGGTATAAAGAAAAATAATCAAACAATTTCTGCTTTTAAGTGACTTATATTCTTATCAGTTTAAATAAAATCAGCCAAGAGAGAGAGAGACAGAGGAAGGAAGGAAGGAAGGAAGGAAGGAAGGAAGGAAGGAAGGAAGGAAGGAAGGAAGGAAAGAAGGAAGGAAGGAAGGAAGGAAGGAAGGAAGGAAGGAATAGGGTATGGTGTTGTGAAGTTGCACTATTGGTCAGTCTTGCTTGGCTCACCACAACCACCACCCCCGACCTTTTGTGGGCTGGGATAGTTTCCTTTTGGTTATTTTTTTTTGGTGAGGCAATAGAGGTTAAGTGACTTACCCAGGGTCACATAGCTAGTAAGTATCAAGTGTATGAGGCTGGATTTGAACTCAGGTCCTTCTGACTCCTTTGGGTATTACTATCTCTCCACCCATCCCTTTGGTCCTTTCTCTTTGGGAAGGACTTTCCTATCAAATTAAGGCAAGAAAAAAGTAGAACTAGTCACAGTCTGACCCCTCCCCCCGCCTCCCCAGTCACTGTTAATGCACTCATATCTAAAAGCATCATAATATTCTCTCTTTGCTATGAGAAGATATTAAAATGAATCAATAATCCTGTTTTTCAATTCTAAGTTTCCAGATGGTAGACTGTTAACAAAAATACCAGGATCACAAACTTTCCTTTTCTCCTCCCCATAAGGAGAGAGCCCCTCAGTTGATTTGTGCACAGTGCTTTGCAAATGTTAAAGTGCTATGTGAAGTCATCATCATCATCATCATCATCATCATCATCATCATCATCATCATCCTCATCATCATCATCATCCTCATCATCATTATCATCATCATCACCATCATCATCATCACCACCATCATCATCATCCTCATCATCATCACCCTCATCATCATCACCATCATTATTCTAGAGTATTCTCTACAAATTCTCTCCAGGGCTCCTCTAGCTGCTCTGGCTGCTGGGGCTCCACACACTGAAGTCTCCTGCCAAAGATGTGGCAGCAGGCAGATCCCCCTAACCCAGGGGAAGGAGACATGTGTTCACCTGTCCACTTATGTTAAACAAGAACTGGCCATACTTAAGTAGGGGAAAATTTGAGGAAGGGAGGCTATTACAAAACACCAGACAAGAATTAATTAGGGCCTATTCTTAGGTAGTGACTGTGTGAGTAAAGAGAAAGGGTAGATGTTATGGAGATAGAAATGATAAGATTTGTCAAGTGGCTGAGTAAGTGGGAAAGTTCTGGGTAATAGATTAGGAAACTAGGATACTGAAAGTATCGATAATAACTTTGATAGAAATAGGAAGGATCAATATATAATGGAGGCCTTGGGGATGGGTGGTAGATGAGAAGATGATAATTTTTTTATATATGTTGAGTTTGAGGTGTATCTAGTTTAAAACATCCAATAAGCAACGGTGTTATCTGGAGTTTAGGAGATTACAGAGAGGTGACAAACCATCAGAGTTGATTACATATAGAGATTAGAGAGAGAAAAAGACCTGGGATGGAGGGAATGTGGGATGCACAGAGGTAGTGGGCATGTTATGCATGATGATCTAGCAGAGAAAACTTTATTTTTATTGTTTTCTTTTGCTTGGGTTTTATTTTGCAACATGGCTAATATGGAAATGTGCTTGGTATCACCTCACATGTTTAATCAAAAGCAAAGTACTAGCCCTCTCAAGAGGGGAAAGGACATGAAGGAAAAGACAAATTTAAAATTCAATTTTAGAAAATGATTAAAAATTTCACATGCAAATAAGAAATGCTTAATTAAATAAATAAAATATTTTTTTTTAATGTAGAGAAGATAAATTGTTGTGACCTATGTCTTTCACGCATTTCCTTGGGGTCTTTGTGTATGATTTCCTTTCCCTTAATTTTCCTAGTCAGCATTTCATCCCACTCTATTGTAGTTGCTCGGTTCTTTTAGTCATATCTGACTTCATAACCCCATTTGGGGTTTGCTTGGCAAGGATACAGGAATGGTTTGCCATTTCCACCTCCAGCTCATTTTACAGATGAGGAAGTGACACAAACAGGATTAAGTGACTTACTGAGGTTCACATAACTAGTAAGTAAGTATCTGAGGCCAGATTTGTACTACAGAAGATGAGCCTTCCTGACGCCAGGTCTGGCACTCTGCCCATTGAACCACATAGCCGCCCCTCATCCCACTCGGCAGATGCCACTTTCCCAAATTAATAGTTGGAATGGAGGTCTTAGGTCCTCCATAATCTTATTAGTACAGAGGTTGCTGATGAAAGGAGAGGTCTTAGGTTACCATTCCCTTATCTTCCATTCTTTTAAGACATCCTTGAGATAACTGTAATTTTTCTAAGAAGCTTATCTTACAAGACTGAAAGAGCTTGTTTCTTACATAGATTCTGCCATCTTCATGGAAGCAAATTTCCATTAGTCATAGACCATGAGAATAACAATCACTCGTATTTATATAATTTTTTTTATCTTCACCATGTACTTTTTGCTTACCTTATCTCTTTTGAGATAATTTGAGGAGTAGCTGTAAGGTGCAGTTGATAGAACACTGGGCCTGAAATAAGAAAGACCCATCTTTCTGAGTTCAAATCTGGCTTCAGACATGTACTAGCTGTGTGACCTGTGCAAATCACTTAACTCAGTTTGCTTCAGTTTCTTCATCTGTAAAATGAGCTCTAGAAGGAAAATGGCAAACCACTCCAGTATCTTTGCCAAGAAAATCCCCAAAGGGATCACAAAGAGTTGGACATGACTGAAAAATGACTAAACACAATGTTTCATTTGATCCAAAGCAACAATAAAAATATCATTATTTTCACTTTGCACATGAGGACCCTGAAGCTAAGATATGTGAAAGGAGCTGATAAAGGTCACATATAAGTGGTAAAGAAGGTGCTTAACCTCCATCTTTCCATTCAGATGAGAACTCTCTCTTGTACAGAATGATACTTCAGAATGTTACATTTATAGACTAAATAAAACTATATCCGTACATCAATTGCACACCACAAAAGAGTGAACAGTAATATCAGAGTATCTAACATACAATGAACTATCAAGGAACTTATACTTTGGTAGCATCAAGTTCATTTCTTTTTTTCTTCTTTTTATTTTCAACCCCAAATTCTTTTCTTTCCTCCATCACTTCTCCATCCGTTGAGAACAGAAAAAAATATATCCCTATCCATATGATGTCAGGCAAACATATTTCCACATTAGCCATGTCCCTGGGAGAAGCAAAAAATTTAAAAAGAAAAGGAAAAGGAAAAAAAAATGCTTTAGTCCGTGCTCTGAGCCCATCAGCTCTCTGTTCAGAGTTAGATAGCATTTTTCCTCATGGAATTACTGTATTTGTAATTGTTGTGGATCACAAGTTTCTCAGTCTTTCACACTTAATTATATTTACAATATTGCTACATTATTCTCATGGTTCCACTCACTTCACTTTGCATCCATTCATATAAGTCTTCCCAGGTTTTTCTGAAGTTATACTCTTCATAATTTCTATCCCAATCATATACCATAACTTGGTAAGCCATTCCCCAATTGATGAGCATCACTTCAGTTTCCAATTCATTTCCACAAAAAGAGGTGCTGTAAATATTTTTGTAAATATGATTCCTTTCCATTTTCTTCTTATTAAGGTATATACCTAATAGCATTATTGCTGAATCAAAGAGCATGCACAGTCCTTTGAGTATAGTCCTTTGAGTTTATTTCCAAATTATTCTCAAGGATTGTTAGACTACTTCTAATTTTATTTGTTTTAAATAACTGATATTCAAGTCATCACCTTATTGCCAGCTTATTTGAATTTATTTTCATTTTTATTTCTTCCCAGTAAAGTGACACAAATTAACTCACTAATGATATAAAATACTTTAATGTTTAATCATCTAGTCCAATTCCCTTGTTTTATGGGGGAGGATATTGAGACCCAGAAAGGTAAAATGACATTTTCTCCAAAGTTACAAAATGAAATACCAACATCTTATTGCATCAACCATGTATTCATACTGTGCAATATATTGAGAGGGAAATTGAAAAACTTCCCAAGTTCTTTTATCTTGATAACAACTCTGTCTACATCCTTCCTATCACTGTTTCCTATTTCTTCTCCACTTGAAGCAAGAGATCTTGGCAGCTCTCTTCCTGTTTTAGAAAAGAAGTTAGAAGGACTTCCTCCCTTAGTCACTGTCAGCACCATGGCCAGGGGCAGAGTTGTAATGGAGTTAGTTACAGAACAGAACAGCAATGAACAATATAAAAACTAAATGGTGTTGCTCTGCCCTATTGTTATGGGTGTACAGGAAGAGTTCAATAGGGGATTTAAGGAGGAGTAGGAAGGGTAGTACTGGTATTAATGGACTGAATGCTGTTATAAAGTTCTGTAACAGTTTAGGTCATCCCAGATCCAAGAGTCTTTAGAGTTTGGAAAGGACATCTGTGCATTGTTAGGGATTTCCAGGAGACTTCCTTGATGCAAGTATGTGATTTTGCATCTCCTGTAGGATATGAAACATTTTGAAGGTGGCCAGCAAGATAGTTGTAAGTGTTTGTGTATGCATATTATATTCTGTGAAAATATTTAGCACCTCACTCCTACAGCTCATTAGAGAGTTAACATGAGAAAGTTTACTTAGCCAAAGCAGAGAAAGAATACTCAATAAGGATAAATAGGATGTGGTCAATTATGAGGCTTTGAAATATCTGCCAAATCTGAAAGTTCCTGGCTCTTTCTGGGTGGGTTTTTATGCTCTTAGGTGACTCATAAGCCTCATTATCATGGCATGAAGTTACCAGAAAGCTGTTTTAATAACAAACCTGGAACCCTTAGGTCAACCAAGTTTTAGGGACAACTTCTTTACCTTTTAGATAAAGAACTAGTAGATATTCATCCTATCACAGGCCTACTTCTATAGACCAAGAAACTAAAACCCTGAGAAGTGAAGTGATGTGCCCAAGATGACATAGATAATCTCCCTTAAGGTTATAAAGTGAGTCTTTATGGAGCTGTGCATTGAATGTAAACCTTTGAATTCTTGGCCAGTGAAATAATCATCAGAGGTTTCTCCATTTCTTTTCCTTTCCTCTTAACCTGTACTGGCTTTTCTGATGTAATAATCATCTTAACTCATGTGTAGATAGTGTTTTACCACTAATGCACAGAGCACTTCCTCAAAATATATACACAGATCCACAGTATGAGTATTATTCAACTTTTATAAATGAGGAAACCGGTTCAGCTGTTATTCAATGACTTGCCCAACGTCACACTAGGAGCTAACTGCATAATTTAGTAAGTCTCTTGATTCCCAATTTGTTGCTCTTTCACTAATTAAGCTAAAAGCTATATTAAACTATTTCCAAGTAAAGAGCAGGACTTGCATTATCTGGTCATTTTCTATGCACTATGACTATTCTTTTTCAAGGATCTGAACTTTCAGAAACCTTCCTTTTATTTGTACTTCAAGCCAGAACAGCTGGGGAAGTTAGTTATGTGAAAGCAGTATATGTTAATTGGTTGCCTTGAGATTAAGAAGTTTTTTTAAGTTTTAGCAATACTTTGGTGGAAATAGGTAAACAAAAAAAAATATTAAGTGTCTGATTTGGGTATGGCACTATCACAAATGCTAGAGGATACAGGTATGTCTACACTTTTATAGAGTTTATAGGGTAGTTGTGAAGACATGTCAACAATTAGCCATAATACACGTTACAATATATTAAGTCCAAAAGAGAAGCACAAAGGGTTATGAGAGTTTGAAGGAAAAGAAATTGCTTAGGAGACAAAAAAAAAAAAAAGCTGAGCTAGTGGCCTTTGTTTTTCAGCAGGAAGTGTTAGCTGTATCTCAATTTGGTAAATGTCAAAGGTCATATGGGAAAATTACCCACTCTTGGAGATTTTTGAGAACCTACTCAATGCAAACTCATAGGACTATCCATCTCCTTGTGAACAGCTGATGGATATAAAGCAAAGAATGAGACATACATTTTTGGACATAGACAATATGGCAATTTGTTTTGCTTCACTATCCATATTGGTTACATAGGTCTTTTTCATTCTAATGCAAGGAATGGGAGGGAAACAACTGTTTATTAATTGAAAAAAGCTTAAATAAAATTAATGTTGCTGAATAATAAATGAATATAAACTCATAGGATGTGGTGCTAGAAACTTAGAGACCATCAAGTCCAACTCCTTCATTTTGCAGATGGAGAAATTCCAATGATAAAGATGAAGAGGTTCAAAGACTAATTTTCTGGATAATAAAAAAATAGTAAGGCTAAGATTTGAAGGCAGGGTATCTGATCCTACATTCAATGAGCTTTCTAATATCCACATCAGTTGAACTGGAGAAGAAAATTTCTTCTCAAGACTGTCATTTTCTCAGAGGCTTCATAGTCTTCTGGAATGAGTAGGGCACATAAAGCCCAGCAAAAGGTCATTAGCAATGTTTTCTATGTGAAACTATAGTTTAGACTAGTAAAACACCTTTAAAGCCCTCTAAAATCTCAGCATGCCAAGAAGAGGCCACTCAGGAAGCAAAGTTGGGAGTTGAGGAGGGGAAAAGTATAGGGAAGAGAAGGAAGAAGATGAATTAGCTAATTAAAGTTATAGATTTTAAGAATTAAGGCTACTTAGAAAGAAAGGTTTTCATAGGTATGGTAGACTCTGCTCTAAAGTCAATCCCAATTTAGTTCAGATTAGATGTTGGGATGAAATGAAGCACTGAGAAATCATTGAGCATTAAACAAAAAAGGAAGTTTACTTTTGCCCTGACACAGCAAGAACATGCTACAAGGGTAGACAGTGGCACTTAGATTCTCTGGATTCAGCCTTCTTCATCTCCACTTAGAAAAGTGGCTGCCCAGTCACTTTTCCCAGTCAGGGAAAAGTGATCCACAGGGTCTGGGTCATCTATGAAGTATGAAAGGCCATGACTACATGCAGCTGGGACCTTTCATACCCCTAGACAAGGAATCTGTGTGAGGAAATCTGGGGCCAGTCAGGTTGCATTTGGGAAGGAAGCTGTGTCAGGGTCAGGAAAGCTGCATCAAAAAACTATTAGTCCTATCTCAATGAGGCAGTAAAAACTGACTACAAAATAGTGATTTTTGCATCCAGGATTGTTAAACCCTGATATATACTGCAATACTAATGTAGCATTTCCCATCAAAAGGAGAGTCCTAGAGAAAACATATGCAGATGTCAGAGGGAAATAGCTAGAAAATCATTGGATTTGGAATAAAAGGAATTGATACCAAATCTCAACTTTACTCCTTACTTCCTATGTGGCCCTGGGCAAATTACTTCATTTCTCTTGGGTCTCAGCTTCCTAATGTAATAAAAGAAAGGATTGGGATAAATTATATCTAAAATAATTTCTAGCTCTAAATCTAGTGATTCTATGAATGTGGGAAACCATTAATCCTTATCATTACTCTAGTAGTATTACCTTCCAAAGAAGAACCCTGAAAGTGAGAGGTAATACCAGGATGGGATGGTTCTGTGGTTTTTAGACTTTGGGTACCTGAATAGGTTCTCAGTCCCAATCTTTCCCTTATAGTAGACCTTGCTGGATTTTGACTTGAAATCTTAAATGCTTAGTTTCAAGGCAGTCGAGTAAAATGCACTTATTTTATACAACTGACCTCTCAGGATTCTCTGTCCTGAAGCTCAAATGAAGTGGAAATGAAGATAATTAATCTTTTAGGTCCATTAACAAAAGGCTCCCACATTATATTCATCAATCACAATAAGAGATTTCCAGGTTTGAAAATGTATGACTCTGAGGAAGGATGAGGATGGGAAGCAAGAATATCTTCCTAGAGAATTTACAAAATACTATAGGTGTGCTGTGGATTCTCATTAAGATGACAGTGAAGGCTATTGATCCAGAAGGACAGATGAATAGTCTGACATGAATGTCATTCTTTATCAGAAAGAATACCTGAAAGGTTCAGATATTCCACAACTGCTCTCATCCCCATGCACTTCTTTGTTCTCATTCTGTCCTGGTTTAAACCCTTATCATTTCTGGGCTAGACTACTGCTGTAACTCTTCAATTGATCTCTTTGCTTCAAATAACTCCTTTCACTAATTTATCTTCCACATGGCTGCCAGAGTGACATTACTGAAGTACAGATCTGACCATGTGACTCCATTGCTTAATAAATACTAATGGCTACCCATTACCTCAAGGATCAAATATTAACTCTGCTTAGCATTTAAAACCCTTCTACTACTAATTTATGCAATGCAACACCACACACTAGCAGATTCACAAAAGAATGCTACTGTGAACAGCTTTTAAGCTTCAGATTACACAGTATAGTGAACCCTCCATTTATTCCATTACAAATCAAGGCAAACATTCACAACAAATCACAATATAATATTCACTCAGTCATTTCACAAAACAATGATCAATACTTAATCGTTCAATCAATTCACAATACATTAATCAATCTTCCACTCATGGAGCAACCATAGATTAACTTAATCAGTCACTTATCTAGTAATCAGTCACTAAATACAATAATTAGAAAACCACAGAAACCCTCCATCCCTTAATGTCTAGTACACTCATTCAATATCCAAGGAGAGGCCTTTTCTTCATCTTGACTCGGGGTGGCCAGACAAAGTGGCCTACTTGGAGGGTCTCACACATGGTGTCTATCTTTCATATTCATGCCTTTGAATTGATTATCTACCATGTCTAGAATACATTTCCTCCTAACCTCCACTCCATTAATTGCCTAATTTTCTTCAAAATTTGGTTAGAATATCACTTCCTACTTAAGGGTTTTTCTGATCATCCCAGATGCTAGTACTTTCCTCCAGGAAAAAATACTACTTATATTTCAAATTTGTATTACATATTTTTGTATTGTATATTTTTATACTTATATACTGTGGTCTAAAATCAGGGATTCTTAAACTTTTTCCATTCCTGACCCCTTCATCACTTTTTAAACTGTGTGTCACAACGTCATTTGGGGCCACAACTCACAGCTCAACTATAGCAAACACAACTACCTCTCAAGGTCAGTTTGAGTCCTCCTTGCCTCCACTACTATGACAAGAGTCCCAGGTCCTCTACTTTGAGTTGATATCAAACAATTCTCCATCTACAGGAAATTGATACAGTAGAATAGGATTAGCCACAAGGACTGCCAACGGCACCTCTCTTACACATACAAACTGTTCTTATCCCTTTTCCCTACTTGAAGAAAAAAGAAAAAAAAGGCAAATTAACCAAGGGATGAATAACTTTAGGTAATATGGTAATTGGGTGCAAAAAATGAGCATAAAAAGGGAGCCATAATTTTTTCCTCCTTTTTCAGTACTTCTCATATAGCAGATGTGACCAGAGCAAGTGTATGTCAGTAGCACACATCCTGTCTGCCTTGAGACACAAGAAATTGTTTCCTCTTCAGAGATTCCAAATCTACCCTCTATGGAAAAATCCTGAATCCTCTAATAAAGCTAAAATGTTCACTGTCCTTTTTTGGTACTGTCCTCCTCTGTGTTGCTATCTTCTATCCTCTAATCTCCAGAATCACAGAGGCCAAGAGCTATAAAGAGGAAAGGAATTTAGTTTTATTGATGCGTCTTGTTTTTACATTATAAACATTTATTGACTTCCCCTAATTTGTAAGAGGTATCTCATAACAAAATAAAACACTTACATACAATTAATAATATAGTGACTTCATTTAAGGCTTTGTGCAATATTTCACATCTGCAGCACTGCTTCCCCCACCATTTCTCTATTTTTATTTAAATTAACAGAAATCTCTTTGTTCTCCTTCCTACTATCTACCCTTTGGAGGTGAGGGGGAGGAAGAGAAAAGTGCTTATAACAATAAATATGTATAATAAAGCAAATTAAATTCCTCCAATGGCTATAGAGAACAAAAAATACACATATCTCATTCCAAACCCTAAATCCAACACTTCTATATAATAGATAACATTTTTCATCATCCATCTTCTGGAATCCTAAATGGCCATTGTATTGATCATAGTTCTTACAGATAAGAACTGTTTGTTGTATGTTTTTTAACAATGGTATTGTCACATAAATTGTTCTGACTCTGTTCATTTCATTCTTCATTAAATTATAAAACTCCTCGAAATTCTTCATTTTCATAATACTGATGCTAAAGTATAAATTGTTATTTTGTGTCTGCTCATTTGATTCAACATTAGTTCATATGTATTTCCATGTATTTTTAAAGTCATCTATTTCCTCATTCCTTGTAACACAATAGTACTCTATTATACTCATATAAAACTTATCTAGCCATTCCTCAATTGTTGAACATGCTCACAAATTATTTATTTGCAAGGTAGAAAGAACTATTATGAAGATCGTTGCACATAAAAGATCTTTTTCTCTTTATTTGATCTCTTTCGGGTATAAATCTATCAGTAGTATAGGTAGGTCAAAGAGCATGCACAGTTGAGTAGCTTTTTTGAATATAATTCCATAGTGCCTTCCACAATAGTTGTGCCCATTCACTGGTTCACTAGTAGTACATCAATGTTCCTGTTTTCCCATAACCCCTCTGAAATTTTATCATTTTCTTTTAGTCATCCTTAACATTCTGGTGGGCATGAGATGGAGTTAAAATTGCTTTAATTTGCATTTCTCTAATTAGTAGTGCTTTGGAGCACTTTTTCAAACAGCAATAGTCTGGATTTCTTCCCTTGAAAATTATATAAGCATTTCATTTACTAATACTGTATTTGCCATTCTATATTTACTGGAAAAGTAAAATTTATATAAACAAAATTATTTATAAATTTCCTTTAATTTGCAATAAAACAATATCTGCAATGTGCAGCACACCCAGAAGACCTTGCAACATACTAGTGTACCATAATATATCCTTTGAGAGTTGCTTCTCAAACACGAAAAACTTACTTTGTTGTTAGATACAAAACTAGTTGGGGAAGTACTTGAAATCTATAAGATTCCTATAAAACCCACACTCCCCCAAATAATGGCTCCCCATGTATAGAAGCAGAACATTACAAATTAATTTCAAATTTCATCTAACAAATATATTTCTCAAACAACCTAACTTTATCAATAAATGCTGAAAAGACTTTTTGACAAACCCAACAACTGTTTCTCTCAAAATCATTGGTAAGAATAGAAATAAATGGACCTTTCTTTAATATAGTAAATAATATTTATTTGAAACCAAGAGAAAACTTTATGTGTAATGTAGAAAAGTTAGAGGCTTTTTCAGTAAAATTAGGGGTAAAGCAAAGATACTAATTGTTATTGCTACTTTAAAGAGCATCAGCATAGACAAAGAACAAATGAAATGTTTACATTTTGAATGAGCATTTATTATTATGAGCATCAAAAAGCATTTATTAAATTCTTACCCTGTGTAAAGCACTGTACCTAGTGATGGGGATACAAAATGGAAAAGTAAGACAGTCCCTGCTTTAAAAGAGCTTACATTCTAATGGTGAAGACAACACACACAGACAATGTTTCAGTTACAAATCAGATGAAAAATGAACTGTGTCCTTATGGTGGAACAGCAAAGCAGATAGTAATGCTTCTTTAATGTCATTTCCACTGATAAAAATCATATTGGTTCCTGATGTTGAGCCATTTAACAGTGCCAAGGACTTTGACAGGAAGAACATTTTTTTGTGAGACTTGTGTAACTATTAGTATAGCAGAACCTGCAGGAATAGTTGCTAGGCTGCATCTTCACAAAGGTCACTCCCCCAGGATAATAGTTGTGGACAGTGGACTAAAAACAGCGTTATTCCAAAGACTCTTGGGTTCAGAGCTTCAGGGGATATCATGTTCAAGTTAGAGATTATGGTTTGATTTGCCTGGCATATTCTACTCACTATGTTCCCTAAAAATACCTTGCTGCTTCAGCTCATTGGGTCTGCTTGTCTTATGTGTGACAATTGGCTGGCCATTGATGGAGATATTCTTTCTCCACTGGAGTTTTTCCCCACTGGAGTTTTTCCCCAGATGATGACTTTAAGTAGTGGTCTGGAAAAATGGACTGGTTTTCTGTGAATGCCACCACTCTTATCTGCCTTTTGGTTATAGTTAGTCACTAATTGTTGCAGACGGTGTTGAAGAAGGTGGGTGCCTTCTCTACAATGATTTATCCTTCAATGGTGTCTATGAAGGCAAGCTTGGAAGCTGGAATGATGATTGGGGGGCACTCCTATTTCCAAGTTTTTTTTTTTGTAGTAAAAAGCTAGAAGCAAAGTGGTTTCCTACCTATTGAGGAATGGCTATACAAGCTATGGTCTATCACAGTAATTAAACATTATTGTGCCACAGGAAATTGTGAAATGTATAGTTCTAGTTGGGGGGAGGAGGGGGACAGAGCCAAGATGACACAGTAAAAGCAGGAACTTGCTTCAGCTCCTGCTCCAATCACCTGTAATACTGGTAAAAAAAAAAAAAAGACTCTAAACAAATTTAAGAGTTACAGAACACACAAGGTGACAGAGAGAAAAAAATCTAATGTCCCACTGAAGGTAGCCTGTCAGGCTGACAGGAAGGGTCTATCGCACCAGACTGGGAGCTGAGCAGAGTCCCACATGAGCTGCCCAGTCCCAGACATGGGGCGGCCCTGACCAGTGGCATAGACCAGGTGGAGCAGACTTCAGGAGAGTAAATGAGCAGCTGTGATGGTTTCCAGACTTCTCAACCCATAAATGCCAAAAAGAAAGTAAAAGGTCAGTGGGGAACCCTACTGATACAGGGTGAGAGTAGAGGGCGGTCTGGTCCCTGTCCCCAGGGTGAGTGGTGGCAGAGGAGGGCCAATGCAGCTGCTGCTGCATGGCTGCACCAGAGTTCCTGGCTTGCAGATTGTAGGGGAAGCAAACAACCATTCAGAGGGTAATTGCTCTTGCTTTGACCTGCTTGCATCGGGGTTGCTGTCTTGGGTGGGGTCCTGAGGTATGTGGCCAGTGTGCCAGAGCTTACAGTGGCTGTAGAGAGGGGGCCCTCCTCATATCTCTGGCAACTGTGAAAACCCCAGCAATTTGAGGCATAGTTCTCTCCACTCTAGAAGCAGAGTTCTTCCATGGCAAAGAGATCAAAAGTCAAGTAATTGGCTGGAAAGATGAGCAGCGGAGGAAGGACAATCAGACAACAGAATAATTTTTCGGGGACAAAAAGGATCGAAACATGGAACCAGAATAAGAGAACAAAACTAAAACTCTTGCATCAAAAGCTCCCAAGAAAAATATCAACTAGTTACAGGCCATGGAGGAGCTCAAGAAAAATTTCGAAAATCAAGTAAGAGGAGTGGAGGAAAAATTGGGAAGAGCAATAAAAATGATGCAAGAAAATAATGAAAACCAAATCAACAGGCTGAAAAAGGAGACCCAAAAAATTTCGAAGAAAATAACACCTTAAAAATAAACTAACTCAAATGGCAAAAGAGGTTCAAAAAGCCAATGAGGAGAAGAATGCCTTAAAAAGCAAAATTGGCCAGATGGAAAAAAGAATTTCAAAAGCTCACTGAAGAGAATAATTCCTTCAAAATTGGATTGGAGCAAATGGGAGCTAAGGACTTTATGAGAAATCAAGATACTCTAAAGCAGATTCAAGCAAATGAAAAAATAAAAAGCAATATAAAATATCTCATTGGAAAAACCACTGAGGGGGGCAGAGCCAAGATGGCAGCGTAGCAGCAGCAACATATTGCAGCTCTCACATAGCCACCCCAAAATACCCATAAAATAGGACTCTAAACCAATCCTAGAACTCCAAAACGCACACAAGGATATGTCCCACTAAAGTCAGCTCGGCTACGAGGAACCATATCAGCACTGCGAACTGAAACCAGCCTGGCCTGAAGCCGCGGCTGTGCCCCGGGGGCGGCTGGGCAGGAGATGCAGAGAAGCCTCTCAGGTGAGCGGATAAGCACCAGCTGCGAGTGGGCATTGTGAAAGGGGGAGATAAGCAGTCTGGCCGAAAGGTCTCCAGAGCAGAAAAGCGAAAGGCAGAGGTTTTGCACCCGCCTCCACGTTGTAGCTTCCCGCCTGCGGCCTGCAGACAGCAGGGGGA
>CM053591.1:56476972-56503858 GCA_028646515.1 Pseudochirops corinnae | reverse complement strand
AAAGAATTCACCTGTTGCCTCTTGAAAAAGATCCCAAAAAGAAAACTCCTAGGAATATTATAGTCAAATTTCAGAGTTCCCAGGTCAAGGACAAAATACTACATGCAGTTAGGAAGAAACAATTTGAGTATTGTGGAAACACAATCAGGATAACACAAGATCTAGCAGCTTCTACATTAAGAGATTGAAGGGCTTGGAATATGGTATTCCAGAGGTCAAAGGAATTAGGATTAAAACCAACAATCACCTACCCAGCAAAATTCAGTATAATGTTTCAGGGGAAAATATGGTCGTTCAATGAAATAGAAGACTTTCAATCATTCTTGATGAAAAACCAGAGCTGAACAGAAAATTTTACTTTCAAATACAAGAAGCAAGAGAAGCATAAGTAGGTCAACAGGAAAAAATAAATCATAAGGAACTTATTAAAGTTGAACTATTTACATTCCTACGTAGAAAAACAACAATTGTAATGCATAAGATTTTTTTCTCAGTATGAGGATAGTTGATGGCAATATATATACATATATATATGCATATATATATGTATGTATGTGTGTATGTATATATGTATAGATATACATACATATATGTATGTATAGGAGGGTGTATGTGTATATAAATATATATGTGAGTGTGTGTATATGTATGTACATGTATACATAGAAAAAAAGGCATAGGATCAGTTGAATATGAAGGATAATATCTAAAAAATAAAATTAAGAGGTGAGAGAGAAATACATTAGTAGAAGGAGAAAGGGAGAGATAGAATAGGGTAAATTATGTCATATAAAAAAAGGCAAGAGAAAACTTACAGTGGAGGGAAAGAGCAGGAAAATGAAAGGGAATGGGTCAACATTACTCACATTGGATTTGATTTAGGGAGGGAATAGCATACACTCAATTGGGTATGTTACCCTGCAGGAAAGTAGGGGGAAGGGGATAAGAAGGAGGATGATAGAAGGGAGGGAAGACAGGGGGTAGAGCATAATTAGAAGCAAACATTTTTGGAAAGGGATAGGGTCAAAGCAAAAAATAGAATAAATGGAGGTGGAATAGGATGGAGGGAAATATATTTAGTCTTTCACAATATAACTACTATGGAAATGTTTTGCGTAACTATACATGTACAACCTATATTGAATTGCTTGTCTTCTCATTGGGGTTGGGTGAAGAGGGAAGAAGGAAAAGAATCTAGAAATCAAAGTTTTAAAAACAAGTGTTAAATTTTTTTTTCATGCAACTGAGAAATAAGATATTCAGGCACTGGGGTATAGAAATCCATCTTGCTCTACTAGAAAGTTGGGGGATCAGGGAGGATACGAGAGAATAGATTGGGGGAAGTAGTATTCAGTAGGCTCACTATATTGGAGTAGGGAGTAGAGAAAAGATGGGGAGAGAATTTGTGACTCAAAATCTTGTGGACATGAATGTTGAAAACTAAAAATAGAAAGAAAAAGAAATGTAGAATTCCAGAGGAAACTAGGATGACCTCTGTGAGTTGATTAAAAGTGAAGTGAGCAGAACTAGACTAATTTGTATGGTGACATAAACATTATTAAGACAAGCAATTTTGAAAGACTTTAGAACCCTGATCAATTTGATGATAAATCACAGTCCCAAAGCACCAAAGTTAAAGCAGATTATCCATCTCCTGACAGAGAGGTGATGAATTTGAAACATGCAATATGGTATACATTTTTGGACATGGTCAGTATGAGATTTTGTTTTGCTGTTTTTTTTCTGTTTTTTATATATTATGCAATAGAAGTAGAGGAGTGGGAAGAAGTAATATATACTGGCAAAAACAAATAAAAATAAAATAAACAAAGAAATTTTAGGTTTGTGTAACCCTGTATTCCAGGAAGAAAAAAAAGAGCTAATAACAGGGAAAAAAAGGAATTAATTATTCCAAATGAGCCCAAAATGCTGCCAAATATTCCTATCTCTTTATACCCTCCTGAGAGTGAGGGCATGAGGGCTTATGCATTTGGATTTTCTTCCCCTTATTCTTGTCTTTCATCACTTTGTGATTCTGGATTGGGATAAGTCAGAAGCTGGGATTTAGTTGTCAAGCCAGTTACATCCTTTCTCTTGTTAGAGCTCACAATGACCTGGAGAGTTATCATTGTTTGTGAATCATAGACCTTGGCACTGATGAAGAATGGGACAGGAAACTATATGAATTACCCCCTTCAATTCACAATGGGTCATCATGGTCAGGTAGCCTGTGAGAGTCATTGCTACTTTTGTACCCAAACCCAAATCCCAGGTCACTCCACACCACCTGATTTGTGGCCTACCATTAAGTCCCTTTTATATTACTATCCTGTGTTTTGTTATAGCTTGAAAATTGCTTAAGGTATGTCTGGGCATATTGTTCAAGGCATAGTTCCCTGACCCCTCCTTCCCTTATCAACATCTTATATATTCTTCTTGAATTATTATAGTGTATAAGGTTCATTATGGTGCCAGGATCTTATCTAGGGACCACTCTGATCTGTCCTGCTGACCAAATTCCAGTCCCCTTTACCCTATGACCCTCCACCCTGCTCTGGAAAGCAACTATGGCCCTCCACCCTGTACCCTCCACCCTTTTCTAGGAGGGACCCCCATGTCAAGGAAGGTTGCGCTCTTGTACTATTGCGTCATATTCCCAAATTAGCCCTGAGCTATAGATCTAACCAATGGCTGTTCTTTGCTTCTGTATGTCATGGCTTCTGCTAGCTCCCCTCCCTGATTGTGGTTTTTGTGGTTTTAGCCTTTATAATCAAGTCTGTACCCCCAAAAGACTACTACTCATTTGAGTGAATACACTCGGGTAGTCACATACTTAATTAATATAACCACACCTAAATTCATCTTGAACCCAGGTCTCGGCTCACTCTTATTCTCTGCACAACACTACTGCAGAGTTTAGAATGCTTCTACCTGGGTTTGTCCTCTGACCAACATGCAGGTTAGGATGAAAGGGCAGAAATGGAAAACTTTTTCAGTTTTTCAGGTCTTTGCCTTTCCTAGAAAAGGGAACTGATTGGATTTGGGCTGTTAAAACAGAGTACCAATAAGAAGAAAATTGCACCTCCCCAGAGTGTACCTCATCTTATGTGATGGTTATCATCAGACAGGGCTGGGGAGAGTTTGTTTTCTAGGAGGTGTTAGGCACCTGGGACAAAGAATGGACCTGTGATTTCATCCTAGTGGAGCTAACCAGCTTTGGGAATGTTTATTTTTAGACAACCTGAAAAGAATTACTGGGCAGCAAAAGCAAAACCAAATACAGGAAGAAAATTAAATTCCCCTCTCTTCCCCACTGTCATCAGAAAATATGCATGGAACAGTGATGAGAAGGTTCGTTGGCCTGCACAGAGTATACTTTGAAGGTCACTGTACAAAGATAATGAGGAAAATGAAATCTGTGCATCTGAGAACCAAATTAAAATATGAATCTCTAAAGCCTGCTACCTGATGCAGAGATGAATGAATATTCCTGTCCCAGATTACAGCTTATCACTTTGCTCAAAAGGGCCACCATACTGAACATCAACTCTCAAGAAACCTGTAGCCAGGGTAGGTTTTCCTTGACAAGTATAAATGGAAGTCTTTGTCAATTATTGTCAGCTGAGAATAAAAGGAAACCAATTATGTGTAATTTTCAAGCACTCATAGTTAGGTGGCCTGAGATATACTTTTTAGATGGACCTAAGCCAGATCTCTAGTGGAACTAGTCAGAACTCTTGCAAACACAGACCTTCCAAAGCTCATAGTAAAACCATCAACTTCTGACTGATAGAGAACAGGATTTTCCATCCTGCAGTGGGAAATTTCCCTTAGAGATCTTGCATATGCAAAAGTGATGACCTCTGTTATAAATCTCTGAAGAACCTTTTTGTCTGAAGAACCTCAGAGGGCCACTTTCAGTAATTTCTGAGAAAGGTTCCACCATTACTCATTGAGGCAAATTAGAAGTTTAGACCCCTAAGGAACCTTATTCTAAAGCTTTTCAAGTTGAAAACATTTTACATCATTCTGAAATGTGATACTTTGCATGGTTTATTTATTTAAAGCATCATTATACATTTCTAAGGATTTTTTGGCACAACATTTCTGTAATTTCATTAGTTTCTCTCTGAATAAAATGTTCCCAGATGGCTTCATGTCAACCACTTATAAATATTTCCATTGTCTAAAACATTGAATGATAAAATTAAGTGTGTGTGTGTGTGTGTGTGTGTGTGTGTGTGTGTGTGTGTGTGTGTGTAAATTTAGTAATGACCACTACTTGGGGAATGGTCCACTCAGGCAATAAACATTTATTCAATGACATTAAATGACTATGAGGAGACCTCAGGATTCAAAGACAAGACAAAAGACAGACTCTGATCTTAAGGATCTCAAAGTCTAATAGCAGAGACAACATGTAAACAAATGAACTATATAAGGGATAAATTGAAAATAATCTTCAGAATGAAGGTGCTAGAATTATAGCTGCTTTGAAAAGGCTTCCTGGAGAAGGTGGAATTGTAGCTGGGACTTGAAGGAAGCCAGAGAAGACAGAAGGTAGAGAAGAAGAGGGGGAGCATTCCAGGCATGGAGGACAGCCACTGAAAATGTCCGAAGCCTGCAGATGGAGTATCTTGTGTGAGAGCCATCAGGGAGGCCAGTTTTTCTGAATCATAGAGGATGTTGGGGGCATAAAGCACAGTGCTTTGCTGGAGTCAATTCTAAATACCTTGATGTTATGCTTTTGATGTGAGCCTTTACACTTCAGAAATTATTACAAATCATGGCTTACTTAGGATTTTCTTTCTGATTGTCTGAAATGTTGATAATGAAGATTAAATCTAAATGTGTAAACTTATTTTATTTTCTTCATAGCCTGGTTGTTAAATATTTACTAACACGCACACACACACATACATACACACACACACACACACACATTGATTGCTATATAAATATTGGTTCAGTTGAACAAAATTTCAGTAGAAGACTCAGGGAATGAACTCATCACCAAACTGGAGGCCTGATGATTGTAGGTTAAGAAATAAATAATAATAAATTACAATGAGCACTTAGCACTTTATTTCTAAAACACATTTTATTTTCATTTGAGCCTCACAAAGTCCCTCAGGAGGTTTAAGAAAACTCTGAAAGGTCGAAGGGTGGGGGAAGAGCAAGGGAAGATTGTGAAGGGCTTTGAACACCAAATACAGGATTTTATATTGGATACTAGAGGTGATAGAGAACCATTGGAGCTTACTGAGAAAGCAAATGATGTGGTAAGACATGCAGTTGAAGAAGATCACTCTGACAAATTGAGTTAATTGCACATTAGAGGGAACTTGAAGCAGAAAGACAAATCAGTATGGTATTTCATAGTCCAGATGTAAGATGATGAGGGTCTGCACCCAAGTGATGATAGTATCAGAAGAGAGAAAGGGGCACATGAGAAAGATGTTACACAGGTAAAATTAATAGGCCTGGCAACAGATTGGTCATAAGTGGTTGAGAGTGACAGGTTGAAGATGACACTAAATGCACTAGCCAAAGAGTTAATTAGCATTGCACAATTTCTTGAATCCAATTCCGTTTGCTGGAAAAGGCACACATATTAACATTTTGAAAATAGAAGTGTGCTAAGGCTTTTGTCTACCTTACCCTCCTCTCTCCCCTTTTCAAAGACAGAGATATCTGATGCTAGTTTTATCCACTGGCTTTGAAGCTGTGTCTACAAACATATACATAAACATACACACATGCATATACACATACACATGCACATGCACATATACATATGCACAGATGCATGGTGGAATATTTTTGAGAATGACTCACTGATACTTTTAGACTAATTAATTTATAAATCTGATAGCAGAGACCTGGAATGAATAATGACTCCAAAACTGACTTTGGCATAAATGACTTGTCCTGATTAATTAGAAAAGTCAAAAAGGATTCTCTAACAGAGAGAAAATGGTGAATGTGGTAGAAACGATGAGAACTTTGGGTGAAATTGATGGTATCTACTAGAGTTTGTAAAGGAAAGGAAAACTAGACATAATCTAACATGAGCTTCAGATTTTGGGAAAACTGATTTAAATGGTTTAAAGAAGGATTGGGCAGGTAGGTGGCACAGTGGATAGAGTGCTGAGCCTGGAGTCAGAAGACTCTTCTTGAATTCAAATCAGATACTTACTAACTGTGTGACCCTGGGTAAATCATGTAACCCTATAGCCTGAGTTTCTCCCTCTGTAAAATGAGCTGGAGAAGGGAAATGGTGAATCATGCCGGTACCTTTGCCAAGAAAACCCCAAATGTGTTCACAAGGAGTCAGACAGAACTGAAATGACTCAACAACAACAAAGAAGGATAGATTAGATACCACAGATAAAATTCTATAGAAAGAAGTTTGTTCAAGAAAAAAATGAGAAAATCTCAAGAATGAAAATCTGAAGAGCTACTACCATGAGAAAGAAAAACAAGGGTTGTATGAAGAAACTGATGTGAATACACAAGACATGTACAGAAGAGGGAAGCCATGTCCAGGAATCATCAATGAATACAAAATACTATCAGGATTCCTAAAGATGAGAATGAGCTCAAATTTATCATATAAGTCAGGTTATGTATTGGGATTCCTTTTCTGATATAGGTTCAACTAGCAGACCACTATGATGCCTTCTAAATCTAAAATTCCTTCATTCTGTGATTTGGTTACAAAATATAGTTTCACTGTAGGGAGTGACCTCAATAGATATCTCATTCAACTCACATCTGAAAAAAGAATTCTTTCTACAATATCCAAGGTATAGTTCAATCTTGGCTTAAAGACTTCCAATTATGAGAAACTTATTGGAAGGAGAACATTGGAATCTATCTCCAAATGTAATGTAGTAGATGAAGTCTGGGCATGGAGACAGGAAGACCTGAGTTCAAATCCAACCTCAGTCACTTACTAGCTGTGTGATCCTGGACCAGTCACATAACCTCTGCCTCAGTTTTCTCAACTATAAAATGGGAATCATAATAGCACCTACCTCCCACAGTTGTTGTGAGGATAAAATAGCAAAATGTTTATAAAGTGCTTAGCACAGTGACTGACTAGTAGGGGCTATATAAGTGTTAGCTATGATTATTATACATCTATTCCATCTTTGAGTTGGTCCAATTGTTGAGAAGTTTTCCTTAAATAAAAAATAAATATCCTCTGAAACTTCTAACCATTGCTTCTGATTCTGCCCTCTGACATCATACAATACAAGCTTAATCCCTCTTGGTGACAATGCTTTGAATACCTGAAGACAAATAACTTCCCAATTTTTTGCATGTATCAAAATATATATCTCATTATCTACATACAGTATGTCACCTCTCTGCCAAATGATGGAAAACATGCTTGATCATTAGTTGTCTGGAATCACAACAGGTCATTCTTGAGTGTTTCAAAGTGATTATTCTTTATATAATTGTACTCATTATGTACATTATTCTTTTGGTTCTTCTCAATTCACTCTACATCAAATCATACAAATGCTCCTAGGTTTCTCTGAATTCTTTTTTACTATTTCTTTTGGTACAATAATATTTCATTTCAGACTTACCATCCACAATTCCATCAACAAATCTTCACACAGCATGAACTTAAGGCCATCTACCATTTTGGTTGCCCTTCTCTGGATGCTTTTTTTTTTTTTAATTTTAAAAATTGTATATTTCATCTAAAAAAGAATTTATTTTTTCTCTTTCTCCTACCACCAACAATTTAAGAAAAAAACAAAACCCTTGTAACAAATACACATAGTAAAGCAAAACAAATTCATAGGTTGTTCATGTAGAAAAGTACATGTCTCATTCTGCATCTTGGATACATCACCTCTCTGACAGAGGGTAGGTAAACGTGCTCCATCATGGTGGGTGATTGCATTGTTCAGAGTTCTTAAGTCTTTCAAAGATGTTTGCCTTAAAACTGTTGTGGTTTTCATATAAATTGTTCTGTTGTTTTTGCTTCCTTTACTCTCCACCACTTCATATAAGTCTTCCTAAGTTTCTCTGAAACTTGAAAACTGTCCCTTTTATAATGTCTTGCAGAACATTAGTATTTTTCCATTGTAATCATGTGCTATATTTGTCTAGGCATTCGCCAAGTGATTCTTCAGGTCCTGCTAGTTTGCAATTCTTTGACGTTACACAAAGAACTGGCATAAAGATTTTTGCACATATGGATCTTTTTTACTCTTTCTTTGATCTCTGGACACTCTCCAGATTTTTGGTGCATTTCCTAATTGAACTTAATATGCCACATATGCCTGACTGGGTGACAATACAAGGAGGTGATAGTCTCCCTGTTCCCTACAGTTTCATTGTTTCATAGTTAGGACTGGAAAGGATCTCAGAGGTCATTTAATCTAATTCTTTCATTTTTATAGGTGTAAAAATTAAGCCCTAGAGAGGTTAAGTGACATGTCCAAGGTCAGGAAACTGACAAATGGGAAAAGTGGGGTTCAAATTCAAGTCTTCCAACAACAAGTTTTAGGTTCTATTCCAATGTACCACTTGAAATTTATTTTAAATCATTGCAATTTAAAGTGTATAGAGAGCCTATTAAATGCTAAATAAATCACTTGCTATATTATCAGTTTGGAGTCAGGGAAGTAATCCCTCGAAACATATTTGCAAAGATCTTGGACAAAAATTGCTATCATTCCTCTGTGTTATTTTGGTTTTCTATTATCGCTGTTAGCGCTGAGCCATATGAAAACATGAACACACAATGTTAATATTATTAAATGAAGTAACTGTATTAAGTGCTCAAAGGGTACTTCAAGATCATCTGGTCCTGCGGTTTCTTTACTGTTTTGGCCATGAAACACTTTTGGGTTTGGAATTTTTTGGTAGAATCCATAAACATTGTTCTTGGGAAGCAGCAGCTGGGTACGTGAATAACTCCCAAATGAAGGAAGGACAGATAAATTTTAGAATAAAAATAAAAGAAATCAAGGTTCTTTTGTATCCAAAATTGCTACATGTAAATATTTTGCTGAGTGATTTGTTTTATAACCAATTAAAATTTAAGAGAAGAAAACATTAAAAGGAGAAATTGTTTTTCAGAGTACTTCTATCCACATGAAGTGGAACAGGGTTCCATGGAACAAAATTTGATCTAATTCAAACTTCTCAGTTTATACAGGAAAGAACTGATGTCCAGCAGAATTAAATGACTTCTTTATCAAATTGTCACTGCTAGAATATCCAGAAACAGTACTAAACCTTGAGCTCCACTATTTCTAGTCAATCACTTTCCCCTCCCCCCATTACACTATGCATTGAATTTTATCATAAAATTGGATCTTGCCCCATACTCTGCTGAAACTTCTACGAATGTGCATGCACAGTCTTTGTTAAAAATTGCAAATGTTTACTAGTTCTTAGGCTTGAATGGTTTTTATTTGCTTCTATCCAATCAACATTGAGAGGAGAGATATTTGGGGGGCAAGGTTGTTAGAGCTAAGCTGGAGAATATGTCCTTTAAGATATGATGGGACCTTACTAATGCTTCCCCCAGGAACTTGTTTTTAAGATTTTGCCTGGAATTTCCAAGAAATGGGAAAAATTCTCTGTTGGAATTAGGACATACAACATATTTTTGATGAATTAACTGTAGCATTATCTATAACATATTAAATATAATGGGGAAATGTCAACATTAAGTTTTTTAGAAAAGTATCATATATTTAAATTGAACTAATCCCCAACCTCCCTTTTACAGAAACTATCCTTAGAGACCAGTTGCTTGTTTTGACTCATAATGATAGTTACTTACTGAACTTATTTTATGACAGCATAGGGAAAAGGCTTTTACTTGACTGGGCATATGAGAGACTATATCTCATTGGCGTAAGCTTAAATGATTATTTAAATGGTTTTCTTATATTTTCATGGTATCGAGGAGCCCTCAAATCATTGTAACAGAATATTCACAATTACAACTACCATTTACAATGTACTGTTGAGTACTTCAAAGTTTTCAAAGGGCTTTATAAATATTTGAGCCTCACAAAAACTCTCTGAGGTAAAACCCTTTGATATTTCAGTATTTCTGGGGATCTATTACAATTTGTGGATGTGAGAATTTCATTTGTAGCAGATAACAGTCTATCCATGCCTGCCCATCAATTTGGCTTCTGTTCATGTCCTCCACTAATCCTCCATAGTTGATCCACCCAAAATGCCATAGACCTTCTTCTTGATCTTCAACATTACTTAGATACCAAGAGAATACCCAGGTTGGCTAATGAGTTGCACCTTACCTTCACTGTATGATCTACCCACCTTCTTTTGTAAACATACATTTCTCCATTGGCATCTTTTATGACATTTCTCCTGTGCAGTTCATTGGGGATTTGCTGTAGACTGCTTAGGTCCACAATGCATCTCTCCATTATCCTTTAAGTGAACCTCAACATTCAGTCTTAAAAGTCTTTGGTATTCCATGACTTGCAATAATAAAATATCACTGGAAAAAATGGGGAGGCTTAAACTATTGACCTTTGTTTCAGAGGTAAATTTAGGGCCACAAAATGTACTCTACAATTTTCTGAAGGCAATCCAGTTGCTATCCCATTCCCATTCAATTTGGGGGACAATCTGTTGTCTATTTGCAGTGTCTGTGAATGATACACATAATAATGGTCCAGTTCTATGAGTTTGTCCATTCAATTGCTTATCAGAGTCCAAAAAAAGGCATTCTTAATACATTTATTGTATTCTGTAGACATAATTAAGCCAAACTATTTTGAATAATTACAGGTCTGATTGAGGAGGGTCTTCAATATTCTGAGGCAGATACAGTTAATATAATCTCTATAAGGGATCCATCCTCTTTTACAAGTCCATACTGTACAGTCTCCATAAAGATGGAAATCACCTTAGGGAATTACGTATCTCCAGGTTTTATGAACCATTTGATATTAATAATCAGAAGTTTGTTGACCAAAGTTATTTCTGTGGTATATTTCAAAAAATCAGGTGACTTTGACATACATATCGTAAGTACTATATTAAAAAGAACCTCTAAGGAGGTCTTCTGTTTTATTTAATCAAAGTCTTTTTTTTTAATTCAATCAACAATAAGCATAAATGAGCACAATAGGTACTATTATCCATATTTTATAGATGATAAAGCTGAAACACAAAATAATTTAAGTGATTTGTCCATAGTCACACAATTAACTCAGGTAAGAGATAAGAATCTCTGGAATTTTCATTTCTAACCTTGGGAAAAGGTCTTATATCCTGAAGATTTATTTAAAAAAAAATACTGCAAAATATTGTCAAAGAAGGACACTCTGCATAACCTATTTCTTTGCCACCATCTTTACTTCCTTCCAAGGCTTCCACAGATTATAGGGCTGGTTGAAGAGTAAGCAGCCTAGGATACTGCCCCACAAATAGCTTCAAATTTAAAGCTATATTTTGAATTAAAATAATTGCCATTCTAAATTAATTTCAAATCTAGTTATAGAACTAGAACCTATCTGGAAGAATCAAGAGTATATAAAGTCTAGAGCTAGAAAGAATTTTAAAAGTTACTTCCTATCAATTAATAGATGAGGAAAGAGGATCAGTTAACTGATTCACCGAATTTCATAATAAAAGTTGGAAGGGACTATAGGGGCCGTTCTATTGAACCTGATCAAGAGTCCTCTTTATTTTTGTTCTCAAGTGGTCACAGAGTATCTGCTCTAAGATACTAATAAAGGAAAGATAACCCTCTCCTGAGGCAGGCCATTCAATGTTGTGTAGTTTTGTTGGGAAATTTTTCTTTACAAAGTCACTTCCAACCTTCCTCTGAGAAGAATATGTCCAGTCCCTCTTGTACATGACAGCATTTCAGTTACTTGAAAATCACTCTTATGTTCCCATTAAAACTTCTCTTCTACATTCTGAACATCTGCTGATGTGGTTTGAGGCAGAAGTAGTCAGACCAATTCAGAATACAGAAGAATGATTACCTTGTATTTTTTTTCTGTGCCCTCTATACCTCTCAATTTAGGAGAAAATCAAACTAACTCAGTGGTCTGAGATCCAAGGTTTACTAAAATTCCTAGATTTTTTCCCCCAAGGAATTATCATCTATCTATTTTCCCTATCTTGTGTCTGTAATATTGTGTTTTTTAATACAAATGTAGAACATTTTTTAAAATTATATTTATCCCTGTTCAGTCCATATTTCTAACAGCTATCTGTGGCATTCCATATATTAAGCAATCTCTCACTTGGGTGAGTAACTTGATGATTGGGGAGGAACAGGATACCCAGATGAAGATGTGAGTTATATAAAACCTAAAGAGCACAGAAAAACTTAGCCTTCCTCTTTAGACTGTGGAGAAGCAAGTGTCAGCAGTTTGTCCAAGACTGGATTTTCTCTATGTAGTGTGTTCCCTGAAATTTGACTGATCAAACTGGACCTTGAATATTTTTAGGATACCACCCACCACCCCTTGTTCTTTACATGGGTCACTCTCTGATTTAGGGACTTTGTCATCCATTGTAGTCTTATCTGTCCCTGTCAACATTATTTCATCCATGTGGTGGCATACATCAGTGCCCAAAGGAAGAAAAGGCATTTTCAGGTCCTTGTCCTCCATACAGTACAAGGGTGAGTTGGGGTAGCCCCTCAGAAGGATGGTAAAGGTATTTTGGACTCTTTCTCACATGAAAGTAAGCTACCTCTGACCAATCTCAGCCAAAGGATGGAGTAACAACCTTCATAACAGAGCTACTTGATCCATACCATTGATGAGGTCAGGAATGGCCTCAGGAATTTGGGTGACAACTTTGTTCGGTTCTCAGTAATTCTGAGGAAACTTGGCACACAATATCATGGTCTGAAAACCATCAATGTCCAACTTCTGACTTTAATGTGTGCTAAGGTTCAAAAGGTACAGTTATATGAAAAAGCTAAGACAGCACTGTTAAAAGTGAAGCCTTCACAGGCCTTCTAACAGATTTAGTATAACACTAGCCTTCTTCTCCCCTGGACATCAAATAAGTTAACACTTGGGAAGGGCGTTAAATGTCTGCCTTAATTACAGTTTTGCTATTTAATAATAATTCAACAAATAAATTCTGCTTTCAAAAAAATTCTGCTTTCAAAAAAAAATCTTATAAAGTTATAATTAGAAGCATTTTCCTTTTTATTATTGTGAGCTTGAAAATCATTAACAAACATGAATATTTCCCTATGCAAAGAAGATCTAAAAAAATAAGACTGACTACAAAGCTATGAATCTTCAATTAGTGCAGCTTGGGTTTTGTTTTGTATATCTGAAATTTCATATGATAGTTCTAACATGGACCTG
The DNA here is from genome assembly GCA_028646515.1 of Pseudochirops corinnae. Classification (NCBI taxonomy): domain Eukaryota; kingdom Metazoa; phylum Chordata; class Mammalia; order Diprotodontia; family Pseudocheiridae; genus Pseudochirops; species Pseudochirops corinnae. The sequence continues at coordinate 56,490,494 of CM053591.1, read as the reverse complement.
CTTTTCTATGTTGCTTGTGTGTTCCTTTCTGAATTTATTTCTTCTTTGCCAAGAAAACCCCATTGTTAGAACCCACTCACCTCGGGTTCCCTTCTGGACCACCTTCCTCACTTACCCTCCCCGGGGGTCATCAGACGTCTCTGGCTTACTTTCTCAAACAGAACGTCCAGCACTCACAGATGGGTTTAGAAATGCAGCTTTATTGTTATATCTTCTCTTCCCTTCTCTCTCTCTTCTCTCACCTCTTACTTACCTCTTACTCCTACCCCCTTCCTCCCCTCGCTCCCCTTTATCTCCCCCTGGGCAGACTAAGTCACATGCCTCAGCAACAGGGGCAAGAAGAAAGGGGGGGCTATCCCATTGGATGATACATGCTCAATACTGTTAATCCACATTCTGGTAAGGCAAACAGCCTTATCAGGGCTCTGGATCCTAGACCTTGGAATGCAACAGACCACCCAGAGGGCAGCAGGAAGGAGCAATGAGGATTGGGGGCCCAACACCCCATAGATAGTGTTGGCATGTTATATGGTCTACAGAGTCATGAAGAGTTGCACAGGACTAAATGACTGGACAGCAACAACAACAACAAATGTTGTTGTTCACTGTTTGTCATTAGAGCCATAAAGCTTGATCTTCATCTGAGAGAGATTTCCTAGGGGAGCCCTGTTTTCCAAGCTCCGCCAGCAGCATTTGCTTACGCTTTTAGTTCAGTAGGGGAAAAAGTACTCCTTTCCTTTACTGTATTTTTTATGACTTAAGGGAAATGCTGACAAACAGGAGAGAGCCTATCTTAGAAGAAAGGAAGAGAAATTACAGTAGTTTAAAAGAAACTGTAAAATCCAACTGTTCATTCTATACATTAGAGAAGTGAGTTGGCAGGTTTTCTTCTCTGACCACAGCATCTGATTCTCAGAATGTGATGATGGAAAGTACGATATTCCCACAGAAAAACAAACTCCATCTAGGTTGTATAAACTGGGCTTGACTTCCCAAAGGAGGCTGCTAGAATTCTAGGTGAACTTGATCCACGAAGGTTCTGATTAAGAGGAAGGATACTAGGAAATTGGGACATTCTCCCCTCTGGGGGGAAGAAAATCATACTGCTTTTACCAGGCTTCTTTATGCCACCTAAGTATATTTCCTCAAGACTCTTATGGTATAGTTCCTTATCAGTAAGGACTAGAAGTACAGTTGTTTCCAACTAAGAGGTTCTGAGAGACCATGGAAAACAGAAGCCTAGCAAAGTAAGGAAAGCCCAGGAACTTTTGTCTCTTTAGAGAGAAGAGGATTGGGGTGGACATCAACAGTTATCTGATGGCAAAGAAAGTAGTTGCTACCCACAAACTGACTATAATCCTGAGCAACTGAGGGCTTGTCGGGTTCACTGACTGCCTTAAGAAGTGATTGGCCCAAAGAAAATTTGTTACTTACCTGACTGTATCTCTGCCAAGCTGTGAGACCTAGCGAGGTTATTCCCATCCCCACTCCCTTTCCTGTGTCTCAACTGTCTTAAGAGTTTGCCACTTTATTTAAACACTGTTTATTTTCTGTCCACACTTTTTACAAGGAGCTATGACTCCAGATAAAGATAAGCTTATCTTTGTCACATTCTTAGCCAGTGTTGGTTATGAAGGAGGGCAGCATGCAAAGAAAGGAAGGCCAAAAGGAACCTGAAACCAACTGATTTAGACTTAGCACTGAGCCTGTATTGACTGCACAAAGAGGGGCTTCATTAGTCTAAGGTAAATGATTGATCTTGGGTCACAGGTTTTGATCCTCTTTGCTGTTAAAGAACTTATTAATTTATAGAAAGACAAATTCTGAAGGTATTTTTCATATGGCTCAAACCTTTAGTTGAATGTAGGGAAAGTCCTTTATCGACTGCCTCAACAATTCACACAGTGTCTATTAATACTACAAGTCATTCACTTGGTCACTCCAGTGCAGCCTCCCCATCCCTATTCACAATTAAGAATAAACACAACAAACATCTAAGTGTTAATTGATTGTAATTTTATATCAATAATAAGGTGGCTTTTAAGGTACTTAAAAAACCAGGAAATTGTGAAAACTGTAAAAATAAAATAAAGGCAAAGTCATGAGTAAATCCCTGCAGTCTTTAGGCAGAGGGGGGAAATGGGAAATGAACACCTCATCATCCTTTTATAGATCTCCACTCCCATTCATTCCATCCACATCCCTTACACAGGGAGTTTAATAGCTGGAGGTCTCACATCACCAAACAGCAGCTGAACCATCCCCTTTCCTTCCTTTCCTTTGCCACCTCCCCCAGTCGTTGGCAGAGTCAAGGACATAAGTAAAAAAATCCAAAGGGAGAACTGGGAATAGAGGTGCCACTTCCACAGGTGCCACAGAAGCAGACCACCACTGTTAGATTAGGAAGGTAATTTCAGTCTGGGGATGAAAATAATTAAAGAAGAGTGCCATTGATTAAATGAGGTAGTATTCACCCCAGTATCTGGCCCACAGAAGATGCAAAATAGGTGCTCTTTCCTTCTTTCATTATTGAATTGACCCTGAAACAAAAGAAGCATTTTAACAAGCAGAATTTGGAAAGGATTTCATCCCAGAAATAACAATAATATTTGCAAATGCAGAGGTGTGAATTGTGAAAAGAATCCTGAACTTGGAATCAACAAATTTGATATTTAATCCTGTCTCTTCTGTTTTACTAATCCTATAAAAAGTGCATTTTTATTCAATCTCAGATTATATGGAGGGAAGAAGTAGGAAATAAGGAAATAAATAAGATTGGAACCAGACCGAGAAGGGCCTTTCTGGAATACTAGTTGAATGTGTTTGTATTTTTATTTAACAGGAGATGGAGAGCCACTGAAGGTTTTTGGAGCAGGTTTTGGATAATGATTAGACAATTACTGTGTTAATACTGTAGGTGGGGAAGATGACTTCAACTTTGGACAAGCTGAATTTGAGATTTCGACAGGACATATAGGTAAGGGTACATCATGGTGAGCTAGAAAAATTGGACTGAACTTGAGGGAGATTGCAATTGGGAGAAACTTGAGGTTTCCTTATCTCATCTTCCCCAATTCCAATCCAGCTATCAAATTAATCTTCCAATAGTGATGGCACTTAGCAAATGCTAACTGACTGATTGACTCCATTCAAATTAATTTCACTCTAATAAAGGTCTGGTGTATCTTTCAATTCTAAAGCAACGATCCTAGGAAACAAGTGTGTGTGTGTGTGTGTGTGTGTGTGTGTGTGTGTGTGTGTGAGAGAGAGAGAGAGAGAGAGAGAGAGAGAGAGAGAGAGAGAGAGAGACACTGGGCCACATGCAGAAAATATCAAGAAAAAAAGTAAAAGTCTACATTCATGGAGCTTATATTGAATGAGTCGCACATACCTTGAATAGATAAGTGCATAAATGGTCATTTGATGAAGAAGAGGGCACTGGGAATGCAAAGAATGGGGTCATTTTCACAGAAGAAACTAGATGGAGTTGAACTTCAAAGGAAGATAAAGATTATAAGGGACTGAGATTAGGAAAGAGTGCCTGGGGAGGGGGGTCACCAGTGTAATGAACAGAGTCTAGAGACAGGATGTTAAATTCAGAGAACAGGCAGTGTTCTCATATGATTGGAATGCAACATGCATGAAGTGTAGTTATATAAACTAATTCTCAAATGCTTGGCCAAAGTCAGAGAGCAGACAGCCTTAAATAATAGGGTCAAGAGATTGTATTTCATCCTACATTTGATGGGGAACCACTGAAGCTTTATGAAAAAGGTGATTGCCTGGTTAAAACTGTCTTAAGTTCTTTCTCTTCTCAGCTAGGTGGAAGAATCACTAAAAGGACAAGAGACTGGAAGGAGAGAGTGCAGGTAGGATGTTATCATAATAATCCAGTCAGTCAATCAACAAGTATTTATTAGGAATTTACTATATACATTGTGTTAAGAAATGGGAACCCAAAGAAAGGCAAAAATGGCATCTTTGCCCCCAAGGAGCCTACATTCTAAACAGGAAGAGAACATGAAAATCCCCATGTATATATGCAAGTTAAATACAGGAGAGATGGAAGGCATTTTGAGAGGAAACAGCCTTAACTGCTAGGGGATAGCAGGAAGACAGGAAAGAAAGTGAGATTTAAAGGGAATATTGAAGAAAGCCAAGGAAACTAAGGTAGAGGTGAGAAGGGTTGAACAGGATATCTCTAGATTTCTGTTTGGTATAGGAAACCCCATCCTCTTATCCAGACCCCTACTACCCACTGCTAATATTATAGGAATACAACTGAAAAGGAGGGGAGGTGAGAGAGAACTGATGGTAACTCCTTTTGACTCTCTTCTACTGGCTGTTACAAAGAGATATCTGACATTTAAAACTATACCTAATCACTCTTTTTATATGGAAGAAGAAGAGGAGGAGGAAGAGACACAAGACAGCAATGGTGTTCCATATACCAGCAATGAGGAGAGAGAAGATAAAATAGTGACTTCAAGAATAAATGCTCAAGGACATCAGTTATACTGTGAAAAGAAGGGGGAGTTTCCTGGACCCCAGAGAGAATACCCTATACCCTGACTAGGATAGAGGTGGGGAAGCTGGCCCCTAAAGAAGAGGCGATGGCTAGTAGAAAGGCAAAACCTCCTATGTTGCTTCTAGACCTGAAAATCTCAAAGATCAAGGATTAATGAATTGCTCAGTAAATCTTTAGAACATGGATCATGGATACATCTTCAGAAACATTATCTTTCACACAGATTTCCCCTCCATAACTCAGTCCTGTTAACCAGGGTTCTGGGTGGAAGCAAAGGTGCCTTGGTGCTGGGATTATAATAGTATCTCCTTCTTGCTGCATGTAATTAGCACCCAAACTGCAGAGTCTTCAGGATTTGAATGTAAATCAATAATATCCCCCAAGAAGAGCCACCTGATTAGATTCTGAGTCACAGAATAAATAGACCTTCGGAGGAAGAAAAGATCCCTTTGCTCATAGATGAGGAAACTAAGACCTAGCAAATTCAAGTGAGTTGCTAAAGTCAAATAGCTAACAAGTGAACAATCTAGATAGAATTCAGACTGAACTCTTCAGAATCCAAGTCCAGAATGCTCTTTACTCCATGAGTGCCCCTGGACATGACAACAAGCATTAAGTGTCTATGCCCTGCCTGTCCAGCATTCGGTTTTCTGTTCCCTATGGAGTGTGCTAGCGTAGATAGATCTTGATTTGGAGTCAGGACCACCTGAATTCAATCTCCCTCCTCCTTAGAATATTGGCACTAGGACTGTGAGGAAGCCCCTTAACCTCTCCAGTCTCTAAGCAACTCTCTAAGACTCTAAGTTGCAAAGAAATTATCAACCTGCTTTGGTCAGCACAGCTGAAAATAAAACTCTCCCTTCGAGATCATGTATTGATTGAGTAGAAAAACTCAATTTGACAAAAGTTTATTGAGCTTCTGAAACACATTAGCAAACTGTGGTTCCTGGCTCAGCTTATGTTTTGGTCCAAAACCTAGGACCTTGCACGTAACAAAAATGGCTGTTGCATGAATGGATTAATCGTTGAATCAAACCGTAACTGTTTAATTGAGGTTTAATAGGTTAGTGTTGTATATTCCAGTTTGGGATTCATGGTTTGGTTTGATTGAATTTCTTATATAATAAATATAAGCAGAATTGCAGTAGCTCAAAAGAGACGTGAGATGCACATATTTAGGGAAATCTCCACTCCAAGTGTGCATAGGGACTGTTTGTTCCCAACCTGTGGTGGAGGTTTCTGAGATCATATTGGTCTGCTGAGCCACAGTTGGATACAAGCTACCTTGACCCCAGCATAGTGACATCATTTTGTTCTTCTTCAAGAAGGAAGGACAACAACCAATCAATTTGCTGATAAACATACAACTTCTTTTACCCCTAGACAGGAAAATAAGTAAGTAGCATATGGTGACATCAGGCCATTTCTTAAGTGAGAAAACATTGAGAGTTGTTACAAAGTCACGATCTACACTCAAATTCAGGATTTAAACTATTGAAGCTGAAATTTATATAGCGCTTTCTGCCTTGCAAAGCATTTTACAGAGGTTGTCCAATTTCATCCTTATAGCAACTCTGGGATGTGTTATCAGACACTAATGTACAGAATGAATCATACCCATTTTACAGCTGAGGAAAGTAGGGCAGAAAGATATTAAATTACTTGCCTTAGATCAATAGCAAATACATTTTAGATTCATAATTAGAACCATGCAGCCACGATGAATAATAATTCACATTTGACTAATTAAATTTGTGAGATGTGTAGCTTAGGTATTAGTATCCTCCATTTACTGATGAAAAAAAAAAACTGGAAACTCTTAAAGATTGAGTGAATTACTTAGAGTCAAACAGTAAATATCAAAAGTAGCATTTTAACTCCAGATTCACCTGATTTCAAATCCAGTCGTCTTTTCTTTTTGTCCCAGTGCATGAGTTTGGGGCAATGTAAAAAGTAAATGTAGCCCATTCCTCAAAGCCCATCGGCATAGGATTTTCATCATTGCTAGAGACTGATTGTTCAGTGCTCTTTGTGTGAGGAGGTGGACTTGGTGAGAATTTGGGAGACGAGATACTATAGTCTTCTGGCTTCTAGTATCAAGAGAGAAAATACGATTCTAGACTCTCTTCAGGTTCCTGAGAAGGGAGAGAGACTCTGGGAAGAAGCCAATATGGAGAGGAATCAACAGCTTAATCATGTCTCTATCCCTAGCTAGACACATCATATACCCATTCTAGATATATCAGGCAATTTCCCCATGGGTGAGATATGGAAATCACACTACCTTTGTTAAGCTAAGGTATTTTATTCCCAATGTGAGAATTCATTCACTCTTTGTGTTCTCAGATATATATTCTCATCTTTCTCTGATTTCTATTTGTTATCAGCTTGGAAAAATGGGTTTATTCGCTATTTTCAATGTGTTCATAGTGGCAATTAGTAGGAAGGAAATCAAGCTTTAGATATATAGCTTATAGCATACTCTCCCTGAGATAGTGATCAAGAGTTCAGCTTATGTCTAAAAAATTATTTCCCCTAGAATAACAGCATTTATCAGGGAGAAGAGGGAGAATGGATATATTTCTAGCCTGCTGTGCTTTCTTTCAGGAAAGTACAGTGACTAGCCACTGGTCCCAGACTTCCTTTCTGGCAGAAATTAATGTCTCATTTGCAGAATGATGGGTGGAGAATGCTCTAAAATTACCTATTTATGCCCCTCTGTAAGCCACATCTAGACAAATCATGTGAACCCACATAATACACGTGGATAAAACCCCAAAACACACAGACACACATGCACACACACACACACACATATACACCTTATGTTAAAATATAAAGGTGGTAGAACCTGGAAGTAGTTTGTTATAATCTCATAGTTTATTCTTAGCCTTTACATAAGAGTAGCAGGTACAAGTTTCTCCTCATTTCTCTGTCTCTGTCTCTCAGTCTGTCTCTCACTGCCTTTATCTTTGTCTCTCTCTGTCTCTGTCTGTCTGTCTCTGTCTCTGTCTCTGTCACTTTCTCTTTCTCTCCCTCTCTCTCTCTCATCAGCTCTCATGGGTTTAGTTATGACTTCTCTGCAGATGACTTGCTGAGCTATGTACCTAGCCCACATCTCTCCTCTGAACTTCATTCTCACATCACCATTTAACTAATGGACATCTTAGATTGGATGTTCTGGAGAGATATCAAGCTGAACACATCTAAAACAGAACTCATTGTCTTTCCACTCCACATTATCCTTGACTCTGCTTTTCACCCTATTAATCTAGTCCATTGTTGAATTTTGCCATTCCTACCCTCCCCCAGCATCTCCCACATCTGAATCTCCCACATCTGAATCCTTTCCAACTAACTTATCTACCCACTTGATTCAGATTCTTATCATTATTCTCTCAGATTATTACAATAGTTTCCCAATTTGTCTCCTTGCCTCAAGTCTCTCTCTATTCTAATCTACCCTCCATACAGCTGCAAGAAAGATTGTCCTTAAGTACAGAGCTGACCATGCCATTACCCTCCTCAATAAATTCCTGTGACTTCTTGTTGTCCATATGATGAAATCTGAGCCCCTTTATTTAGTTTTCACTACCTGGGCCTAACCCATCATTCTAGCTGTAGTATCCATTACTGTTCTTCCTATACTCTACAATCCATCCAATTAGGCTTTTTATCTCCACTTCTCATACACAACACTAAATTTCCCATCTACATGTCTTTGCACTGGCTGTTCTCCATGCCTGGAATGCACTTTCTCCTCACTTCTGCTTCAAAGAAGCCTTCTCTTCCTCCATATTGCAGATCAAGTACCATTTATAAGAAATTCTTCCTGATCCTCCCCAACCTCTACTGCCCTCCCTATTTATTATTTTTATATATTAAAAAAAATTATGCATCTACTTTTTCGGATTTCTCATTGGAAAGCAAGCTTCTTGTGAGTAGGGGTTGTTTCCGTAGTTGTACGTATGTCTGTGCCCCCTAGCATGGTGTCCGACCTATACTATGCACCTAATAAGTTCTTATCGATTGATTCATAGTGAAAGGAGGAAAGAACAAAATTTTTAGTTTCTACTTGCTAACATAAAATCCATTTGCTGGCAAAACATTTTTTCAATAAATGCCAAAAACATAATAAATGATCAACTCTCTTGCTGACTCCAGCAATTATAACAGTCAAAGGGAGATTGTTTTTTCTGTCAAAAATCTCCCCAAATGATGTTGCCACTGCTTAGAAACTGTCTACAGAAGGGTAAAGGCATGTAAAGTCTTGTCAAAAAGGCTGGATAGGAAGTTATACTCTTAACTGCGACTTCATTCAATTTAGTAGGTAGCCTTTCTTCTTGGGAATGCTTGATTCCAGACAGAGTGGTGAACACTTATATTTCACTGGGTTCTTTAGCCATCTTTAGCAAAACTTGAATTCATTTAATTTTTAATTTGGAGTAAATGCCAGCCTATAGCCCAGATTTATTCATGTTGTGGCCAGCATCCATCTCCTAGATAATTCCATTAAAAAGCAAGTTAGCATTTGGTAATGGTGATAGTGGTAGTTATGGTGATGGTGATGGTAATGATGATGATGATGATGATAATAAATAATGGCATTTACAAAATGCTTTAAAAGTTACATTTAATATCTCATTTGAGCTCACAACAACCCTGGGATAATATACAAGAATTATCATTTCCATTTTGATGATGAGGAAACTGAACCTCAGAGAGGTTTCTGACTTGCCTACTGTCACACAAGTAGTATGTATCAGAAATAGGATTTGAACATAGATATTCCTGCTTCAATGGAGGATATTTCTGTACCCAAATTCACTTTTTTTTGGTAAAACTGAGAATGATGGCATATCAGCACACACACACACACACACACACACACACACACACACAAATCTTCCCCAAAAAATCTCTTGAGAATAGGAGGGAATAACATTTTGTCAAGTTAAAAAAAAAAATCCCTTATTTGATTTGTTAATTTCCTCAAATGAAGTTCTAAGCCAAAGACAAATAGACTATGAGATTCTTTCCAGAAATGTCATCAACAACAAAAATAACAACTTCTACTTATTTTTTAATGAGATATATAGAGAGAGCAAATAAAGTTGAGAGGAAATAACTTTGTACCTGCCTATCTCTCTTCCCTCCAGCTCCTCATTGCTGAATCTCTGTCTCTATCTACCTTAAAAAAAAATCTCAAACTTGTACCAGATGCTGACTTTTCCACATCACTTATAAGAAGAGCTAACAAAATTTGCAAAGCTTGTGGACTTTCATTTTCAATTTTTGGAAGCTAATGCCACAATAAAACCAAATTATTATTTCAAAGTTACAAAAAATGAAATTAACTCAATTTATGTGTCACATCAAGTTATTTTACACAAGTAAAAAAAAAATAAGAATCATGAATTGTCTGGAAAAAGGGATGCAGAAATAAATGAAGCCAGAAAGTATTAGAGGTGGAAGATAATTTTTTAAATTGATTTGTTTATTTACTTTTAGTTTACAAGATTCAGTTCCACAACCCCTTGAGTTTCAAATTTTCTCCCCTCCTTCTCCTCCCAACCATGGCGGCATACAATCAAGTATGGGATCTGCAAATACTTTCACATTGGACATTAGTCTGGTTTTATAGAAGGGTTTTAACCAATGGAGCAAACAATGGGAAAAAAGAAACAAAACCAAACATGAAAAAGAACGATAGCATGTAGATTGCTTCAGACTCCATTTAAACTCTGTTCTTTCTAGATCTTTCTCTGAATGTAAATATCTCTTTCCATCCTGAGACTTGTTGACTTGTCTTATAACTGTGTGTTGCTGAGAAGAGTCTAGTTTATGAAAGTTGGTCATCACACATACGATGTGTCTGTGATTATGTACAAATTTTTCCTGGTTCTGCTCTTCCTATTTAGCATCAGTTTGTATAAGCCTCTACAGGTAAATATGAAGTCCATCTTCTCCCCATTTCTTATAGCACAATAGTATTCCATTACATTCATATACCATGACTTGTTTAGCCATTCCCCAATTGATGGGCATCCCCTTAATTTCCAGTTTTTTGCCACCACAAACACAGCTACAATAAATAATTTTGTACATATGTGTCTTCCTCCCACTTCTATGATCTCTTTGGGATACAACCCCAGAAGTGCTATTACTTGGTCAAAGGGTATGCAATTATTTATAGCCCTTTCGGCATAGTTCCAGATTGCTCTCCAGAATGGTTGTATCAGTTCATAGCTCAACCAACAATGCATTAGTGTTCCATTTTTTCTACATCCTCTCCAGCATCTGTCATTTTCCTGTTTTGTCATCTTAGCCAATCTGACTGGTGAGATGTGGTACCTCAAAGTTGTTTTGATTTGCATTTCTCAAATCAATAGTGATTTCGAGCATTTTTTCATGTGCTTATAGATATCTTTAATTTCTACCTCTGAAAATTGCCTTTTCATATCCCTTGCCCATTTATCAATTGGGGAATGACTTGTATTCTTATATATTTTACTTAATTCCCTGTATATTTTAGAAATGAGGCCTTTATCAGAGACACTGGTTGTAAAAATTCTTTCCCAATTTCCCACTTCCCTCTTAATCTTGGTTACTTTGGCTTTGTTTGTACTGAAACTTTTCAATTTCATGTAATCAAGATTATCAGTTTTGCATTTTATAATGCTCTCTAACTCTTCTTTGGTCATAAAGTCTTCTCTATTCCATAAATCTTACAGGTAAACTATTCCTTGCTTCTCCAGATTACTTACAGTATCAGCCTTTATACCTCAATCATGCACCCATTTAGACTTGATTTTGGGGTATGGTGTTAGATGATGATGTATGCACAGTTTCTGCCACACTATATTCCAATTTTCCCAGCAGTTTTTGTCAAATAGTGAATTCTTATCACCAAACTGGGGTCTTTGCACTTATCAAATAGTATATTACTATAATTGTTGACTACTGAGTCTTTTGTACCCAATCTATTCCACTGATCCACTACTCTATTCCTCAGTCAGTACCAAGTAGTTTTGATGACTGCTGCTTTATAATAGAGATTAAAATCTGGTATAGCTAGGCCACCCTCCCTAGCATTTCTTTTCATTATTTACCTTGATATTATGGACCTTTTGTTCTTCCAAATGAATTTTATTACTATTTTTTCTAGCTGTATAAAGTAATTTTTGGTACATTGATTGGTATGGCACTAAATATGTAATTTAATTTAGGTAAAATTGTCATTTTTATTATATTAGTTCTACCCAGCCACAAGCAATTTATGTTTTTTCCAATTAGTTAGATCTGATTTTATTTGTGTGAAAAGTGTTTTGTAGTTGTGTTTATATAGGTACTGGGTTGGTGGAAGATAATTTATTCTAAATCCCTCATTTTGTAGATAAAGGAACTGAGGCCCAATGAGAACTAGACTTGTCACAGACCACATGGTTAGCTAGTAGTAAAGCTAGAAATAAACACTGAATTCTAAGTCAAGGAGCAGGATACACACAAAACAAGTTAGGGAAGGGGTAGCTAGGTGGTGCAGTGAATAGAACACCAGTCCTGCATCCAGGAGGACCTGAGTTAAAATCTGGCCTCAGACACTTAACACTTACTAGCCACGTGACCTTGGGCAAGTCACTTAACCCCAATTGCCCTGACTTCCCCCCTCCAAAAAGCAAAAAGCAAATAAACAAAAAAACAAGTTAGGGCAGCATGAATTTCCCAAAGTGACAGGCTAACTTTGTAGGGGTCCAGGAATATGACTTTAAAATTCTTCTTTGTTCTTGGGCCATCTTTCATGGACCATTTTTAAAAATCTGTGGTCATATCCTATAACTCAGGGGTTCTTAAACTGGAGTCTATGAAATTTTGACTACATATATACTTATACATGCATATGTTAATAACTACTTTAATATAATTGTTTTCTTTTGTAATACCACATGTTTAGGCATTCAAAAATACTATTCCAAGGAAGGAGGGGTCTGTAGACTTCACCAAACTTCCAAGAGGATCCATGACCAAAAAAAAAATGACTAAAAATCCCCATTCTAATTCCTTCCACCGTATTTGCTTTCCTCTATACATCAGGTTGAACCTTATTCTTTCCTGAAAAAAAAGAGAACAATATGTTAAGCTTATTTTCATTCAATACATGTTTAATCCTTCATCCCAGAAACAAAAGCAAAGTATGACATGTTGTCATAATATATAATATAAATCCATCTGTTGTAACTGTATTGAGGCAATGCAATGGAATTTGTGAAGTGGGGTAGAATTTGGACTCAAAGAACCTGAGTTTGAATTCTGTTCTTGCTAACTACCTCCCAGCATGACCTTGGGCTTTTACTACAGGTACTTCTCTGGCCTTGTTTCCTCAACTGTGAAAGGAGAGGATTGAACCAGATGATCTCTGAGGGCCCTTTCAATTCTGAATCTACAATACTATGCTGACTGAGGCATTTGACAAGGTCAGCAGTTTGTTTACAAATCTGAAACTAGCTTTGAACATTCAGGATAATATCCTTACTCCTGAGAAGACTTCATTTTTGAACAAAAAGGAGTTTTCTCAAAATAGCCCTTTTTTTTAAAACCAATCTTTATCAGAAATATAATACCTAATGACTTTGTTATTAGGGTTTCTTTGTCAAAGGTTATGTTTACATAATACTACTTGGGTTAAATTTTCTTTTTTAAAAAAAATTAATTAATTTATTTATTTTTTTTGTTTACATCACTCATTTCCATGAGATTTTGAGTTACAAATTTTCTCCCCATCTTCCCCCTACCCACCACTTCAAAACAGCCATCCCACTGTATAGTCCCTCCCCCAATCTGCTCTCTCCTATATCCTCCTCTATCAACCCTCTGACTTTCCAGTAGGGCAGGATGGGTCTCCCTGCCCCAGTGCCTGTATATCTTAATTCCCAGTTGCATGTAATTAATAATAATAAAAATAATGATAATTATATATATGCATATATATATATATAT
>CM053591.1:56459956-56476472 GCA_028646515.1 Pseudochirops corinnae | reverse complement strand
GATAAGATGTAATGTCGTGAATATTATATTGTGATTTGTTGTGAATGTTTGCCTTGATTAGTAATAGAATAAATGGAGTGTTCACTATACTGTGTAATCCAAACCTTAAAAGCTGTTCACAGTAGCATTCTTTTGGGAATCTGCTAGTGCATAGTGTTGCAGGTGGAGTCTCTAAATTAGTGCATTTGAGCCACTTCAATTCTGCTTTGCTCATAGAGCATAGCACCTTCTCTGATGTGGACACATTATGCTGGGTGGTCCTGTGCCAGTGTCTCCCACATCCTGCAATCAATTCTAAAGTTCTTAAGGAAGACTTTGCAAGTGTCCTTTTATCTCTTTTTCTGACCACCATGTGAGTGTTTGTCATGTGTGAGTTCTCAGTAAGGTAGCCTTTTAGGTGAGCATATATTTGGCATTTGAACAATGTGGTTAGCCCAACAGAGTTGTGCTTTCTGTATTAGAGTTTGAATGCTTGGCAGTTTAGTTTGAGAAAGGACCTCAATGTTCAGTACCTTATCCTGTCAGGATACCTCTGGAATCTTCCTAAGACAAGTCAAATGGAAGTGATTCAATTTCCTGGCAAGGCACTGGTGTACTATTCAGATTTCATGGGCTTACAACAATGAAGTTAGCACAACATCTCTTTGGACCTTCAGGTTGACAGTCAGTCTAAAACCTCTTCTCTCCCACACTATCCTTCCAGATTCTTAAACACTGAGCTAGCTCTGGCAATGTGTGCATCAACCTCATTATCAACATGTACTAGGTGGTTCAGTGGACAGAGTGGTGAACCTGGAGTCAGAGAGACCTGAATTAAAATGCAGATTGAGACATTTACTAGCTATGTGACCGTGGGCAAGTCACTTAACTTGTTTGCCATAATCCACTAGAGAATGAAATAGCAAAATACTCCAGTGAAATGATATAAATACATGAAAGAAAAAGTACTATTCCCAAAAAGATAAATGGCAAAAGGATAAGAACAAGGAGTTTCCCAAAGCAGAAATGCAAACATTCAATAACCAAATGAAAAAAGGTTCCATATCACTATTGATTTTTTAAAAATGGAAATTAAAACAAAGAAAGATAAATAAAAATGCACATCAGATTGGCACAGATGACAGCAATTAAAAAAATACAATTCTTAGAAGGGCTGTGAGAGGACAGGTACATTAATATACCCTTGGTCATGATGTGAATTAATCTAGTCATTCTGGAAAACAATTTGGAACAATACGCAAAAAGTCTCAAGGCAGTACATACTCTGAGTGACATGATTTCTAGGCTTATCCCCAAAGACAGGGAAGTGACACATATGCATGAGAGTGAGAATATTGTCATTGTTGTACAAAGAACTATGAAGTGGATGTTCATCAACTAGGCAATGACTGACTAGATTATTGTATAATAATGTAATTATTCTGTAAGAGATGATGAAAATGCCAGATTCAGAAATATTTCTGAGGATTAGTGTAAACCAATTCAGAGTGAATTGAGCAGAACTAGGAGAATAATTTTCAAAATGACTTGTTGTTGTTTAGTATAGTCTCACTTTTCATGACCTCATTTGGGGTTTTCTTGTGAAAGATACTATTTCCTTTCCAGATCATTTTTACAGATAAGGAAAGTGAGCCTAATAGGATAAAGTGACTTGCCCTGGATCATACAGCTAGTACATGTCTCAGGCCATATTTGAACTCTGGTCTTCTTGACTTGAGACCGGATGTTATCCATTGCTCTACCTAGCTGTCTATAATGACTACAAAAATGTAAAGGAAATGTAATGGAAAACAAGTTTTGAAAGATTTCAAATGGAATTATACAATAACTAATCAATAATACTTGAGAAAATTAATGATGAGACACTTCTTGGAAGAAAACTGATAGACTAGACGTACAAAATGGGGTGAACATTTTAATATTTAATATGTAAATTTGTTTCGTTTGAGGCTATCTCTTTGTAAGAGAGCTTTATTTTAGCTTTTATTTGTTAGAAGGTATCATTTCTATTTAGGGAGAGAGGGAGTTTGTGGGTAATGATTTTCATATAAAAAAAGAAACGAAAGAAACCACCCTAAGCATTTAAAACACTGGAGAGAGCAGAAGAGCATACAGACAAATAGAAGAAGTTTTTTGTTTTACTATCATGTTACATAGATAGTCCCCATAGTTGATATAGTCACAAAAAAATAGAGTGCATAATAGCTGTATTGAGATGTTAATAGGATCACAAAGTGTTAACACTTGGGGAATGAATACTATTATCTATTGGAATTAAAGGAAACTGGGGCAACTAGATGGTGCAGTGGATAGTGCACTGGCCCTGGAGTCAGGAGGAATTGAGTTCGAATTTGACTTCAGACACTTGACACTTACTAGCTGTGTGACCCTGGGCAAGTCACTTAGTCCAGACTGCCTTGAAAAACAACAACAATAGCAACAAAACTGATGAAAGGAAATCTGGCCATTGGAAACACACCCCCACCCACCTCCACACACACTATGGTCACATCTCTGAGGGCAATTCTGTAGGTAGTCCAAGCTGAGAGTGATAAGAAATGAAACTCAGCCCCTGACAGAGAATTGCTCTCAGGGGGTAAGACATGATTTATCTCTCCTCTAGCATCCATTGGCCTTGTTACTTTGAATCAGAGATACTTGACTAGTTGATATTTCATGAAGCAGGAAGCAGATTCTCTTTCCCTAAATACACAGATTTGGAGATGTAGTGACTCAAAGGAGGAAACAGCTTGCAGAAATGGGGTCTCTAGCAACTAAGAAGGGAGCTAGTTGTAGACTTAAAAGAGAACTTGCCTTGTGTACTGAGAATCTGGCTGTGGAAGGGAACTGACCTTGGGAGTCCCAATGAGGAACCTGCCCAGCAGAAATGCTGTGCCCAGGAAGGAGTTTTCAGACAACTCCACTAGAAGAGAAAGGATTTCTAGACCTTGAATAGTGAGTAGCTCTGGTTACATGTATTTCCTAAATGTGTCTCACCTGTGCTCCAAGTTTGTACACAATCTTCCTGTGGCTTTGTTTTTTTTTTTTTGTTTCTCTCTCTCTCTCTCTCTCTCTCTCTCTCTCACTCTCTTTCTCTCTCTCTCTTTCTCTCTCTCTGTCATATCTTAGATTTCTGTGAGGGAATGTTTTAGAGTTACTATTCTTCTTATTTTAATTAATGCCTTTTCTAAGAGCTCATTTTTGGGCCTGCTGGATAATTGATTAATAAGTAGCACACCAGTAGGGGCTCATGAGCTAAAGCATCAGGAGTAGAAATAAAGGCTGCCCCATCTCCCTGAATGTTAGGTAGCAATTGACCTCCGACAACTCAAATCTATGGTTCTGAAATGGAAAGAAAGTTCAGAGGGAATACTACATTTAATATATGTAAACCAAAAAAAAAATATAGATGGGCATTATTTCATATGAAGTTCACATTTTTTCTGTCTTCCTTTCTCACTGGACATCTTCTTACCAACTACTTTGGCACCAGAGACTATATCCTTAAGGATTTAACCTTTTCATCTCTGGAAATTCTTCCCTATGGTTCACACTGTCCTGATTAATAAGTGCCTCAGACGGACCACCCTTTCAGGAAATGCTGGCTTCATCCATGTTTCATTTTATTTTCTAGCCATCTCCTCACCAGCTGCTTTGAGTGTCCCCTTTTCTCTTTCTATCCCATCTCCACATGTACAGTTTTACAGTTTTTGAAACACTACCTCCCTAGGTACTGGAAAGTTCATCTATTTCTCTGTATCTTCAATTGCTATCCCAGTAATTTTCCAAATTAAAATTCTCCTTCCTAGCCATCAATCCCCTTTATGTGTTGTCTTTCCCAATTAGGACTCCTATTCCTTGAGGACAAAATGATCTTCAATTTTCTATTTGTATCTTCAGACCTTAGAACAGTATGTAGCAAAAAGTGCTCAATAGATACTTTTTCATTCATTGATTATTGCTTGTATATACTACAATGTTCATATTTATTAATGTTTCTTAATGCATATTCAAAAAGAAAATTCAAAATACTTAACGTGATAATCATATTTCATTACTGGTTCTCAGTACCCTGGCTCTCTCGTAGGTCACTGGCTCATCTAGTATCTCAAAGACCATATCAGTCTTGAAGGAAGATTTTGTAATTTGAAAGTGTCATCATCACTTCAGGAGCTAGGGTCAAATCTACTTCCAGAAACACTAATCTATACTTTCTTCCTCCCATAGAACCAGAACCCAGAACCATCATTCTTGTGTTGAGGGTCAGGGTGAGAGACAAATGGATGAGTTCTAGAGACAAACTAACCAATTTAAATGGAGAAGGGGGACCAGGGATGTCACATGTTTGCAAATAAATAAGAAACAATATTATCCTGGTAGCCTAACTATTTCATTATGGGTGTTCTATCTCTTGAGTCAAAGAAAGGAACAGCAGCATATGAGCACCCAGAAAGGTCAAAGGTGAGCCAATTACAAAAAAAGGATTGGTAAACTTTAGAAGAATACCATCAGCCAGATTGTTCTGGGGTATTATTTTTAGGCACTCCCGTGACTTTCTAAATACAAAAAAAGGAAAGAGTCTGTTTGAACAACCAACCATGTGGAAAAAATATAATTTGGGAAAAAATGAAAAGTCACTAGTTAGCTTGTTTGAAGATAAAAAAAAAATCCACAAGCAGTCAAACATGCAGTCTAGAAATAAAACGTGTAATAAAAGATATTTATTGTCCCTATTTAACTTAGCCTTATTAAAACCTGAAGCCTAGCTCAATCAGCAATATATTAACGAGTCTACTGTACTTTATTTTACAACTTTATTATTTCCCTTTTTTACTCTATTGTAGTGTCTCCTGGAATAATAGGGATGTTCACATATATGTGTATATTGCCCATGTAGGATATGTGTGTCCATATAGGCCTGCCTAGTAGACACTTTCAAGGATGCATAAAGAGACATCTCTAGAGTTGTTTCCAACTTCCCTTGTCTAAGGAAAACTTTGATTCCTGAGACTGGCACCAGAAGCTGGTTACTCTATTCTCCTCAGAGAAAGAGTACTAGATTGGCATTATATCTATCTGTTCCCTGTCCCCTCCACACACATTGTTAGTCTAAAAGAAATAATTTTTAGAGCTTTAAGTTCAGATCCTTATTGCTATCCCCTAAAGGAGGAGTGTTCCAAGATATATGGTCAAGGTTTGACTTCTTTCGTACCAAACTACAACTCCACAAAACCCACAAACCTTTTTTCTGCTATGTCCAACTTTTCATGACCCCATCTGAAGTTTTCTTGGCAAAGACATTGGCATGATTTGCCATTTCTTTTTCCAGATCATTTTACAGATGAGGAAACTGAGGCAAACAGTGTTAAGTGACTTGCGGAGGGTCACACAGCTAGTAAGTGTCTGGAAGCCAGATTTGAGGTCATAAAAATGAGCCTTCCTGACTCCAGGCCCCTATCTACTGCACCACCTAGCTGCCCAAGACTACATATAGTGAAGAGTAAATAAATCCTTTTTTTATCTAAGCCAATAGCAATCAGAAATCAGAGAAGGTATAGAGATGAGAATGTTTCAGACAAAATACAAAGTGAATGAGCTCTCTCACTGAGAATAGGGTATTCCACCTTAATTGACAGATAAAGTTTCAGATTGCTCAGTCACTTGTGTAGTTAGCTGGGGATAGGGATAGGATCAAGGGGCCAGCTCTTCTATATGTTACTGTTATGGTCAAGAAATAGTTAAGAAATATTTTCTGAAATTAGTAATCAGCCTAGTGAAACTCTATGGTATACAGCCAAGTGAAACTTTATGATAATTAGCCAAGTGAAACTCTATGAACCTCTGAAGCCTCCCTAGAGTGATTTATCTTTACCTGAGAGGCCGGCCTAGGGTAATCTATCTTTTCCTTGCTCAGTCGTCATGCCCTGTGCCCCTCCGCTTACCTTGCAGACCCCCTCCGCTCACCCCCTCCGCTTTCCTTAGTAACCACTTGTTTGTATCTATATGACAACCTGCTTAGTAACAAATTGTGTTAATTAGATACATAAACCTAATGAAATGTATAAAAGGTTCTCCACCCCAGAACTCCAGGCTGCTCCCTCTTTAATTGGCATGGAGTAGTCCCAGCTGGTAAATTAAACTTAAAACTTTTTAATTCGGACTCTGTGGTCACTTTGTTAAGACTCATCAAGTCATGTCATTTTAGTTACCTTTTTCCTAGAGTTTCCCTCTCTCTCATTTTAGACACCTCCCCTGAAGAGAATCTGGGTGACTAAAAGGATGATGGCATTCTCAAGAGAAATGAGAATTTGAGAGAAAGGAGAGTTTATGGAGGATGACGTTAATTTCCATTTTGGACATTTTGAGAAAGCAATAGGATACCCAGATGGAGATATCCACCAGATGGTTGATAATGTGGTACTGGAGTGTGAGAGCCAGATTAAAGTTGGACAAATAAATATATGTGTAGATCTCTGGGGTATGTTATGGAGGTGTCAGCATTGTCTCTCAGGTACTCTAGGGGAGAGCCACCAGCTCCTCTGCTTTGGTCTGCTACTGAATTGCTACCTTGACAAACTTCTCTTATTAGGTTCAAAGGTAGTCTAAAGGATATATTCTGGAATATTTTCAGATATTGCCAAACTTACAAAAATCTCCCTAATTAGATCAGCCCTCTCTCCAGCACAAGATTAGGGAACTCTCTTCTGCTATTGACAGCTTCTCCACTCTCAATCTTGACCTACAAATCCATTCTTGAAAAAACTCACTGTTAAGGGCCATATAGTTCATTATTCCTAACAAATCTGAAAATATAAATAAACATTTAAATAAATTAAAGAAGACAGGATGGGGCTTACTGAGTCACTTCTTTGAGAAAGAAAGTCATGGAAAAATACAAACAAGTTAAAGAGGAGGAACTGATTAAATTTATCATCGTCTCAACTCCAATCTAGTTCTCTGCCACATGTCTGAGTTTTTTTTTTTCCCCTTCTTCTTGTTCATCTGCTTGCATTTACAAAATCAACTGTATTGGGAACCTATGGAAAGAGATAAAATCTGTTCTAAGCTAGATCCAAGTTAGGTCAGTCTAGTGATTCAGATTCAAGATTTTAAAATGTAATAAATTACTCATTGATCAAAATGCAATTAAAACTGCAAATAAAAACTTTTACTACAGGAGATTTGGTTCATAGCTTGGCTTAGTTCCCATAGAGAACAGTCCCAATTTGCAAATACAAAGCCTCCCTTGAGTCTAAGTTCTAAGTACCTCAGTTTCTCGGGGCTTCCCTTACAGTTTGGTTGGCTGCAACACTGAGCTTGGAATCCTGTCTCCAAGGTCACTATGGTTTAGATTCTACCACCTGTACCTGATACCAAAAAGGACAAAGGAAATAAGCCAAAGTTTATTGCTGACACAAAATAAACCAACCAGCCTTCAGACTGATCCTTGGGGCCTCATGGTAAAAGCAGAGGGGTGAGGGTAATAGCTCTTTCCCCCTCTCCATTTCAGCACCCATACTGTGAGTGAACTTAGATCTTTACCCTCTCTGGGTGCTTCAGGAAAGAAGAAATGTGCCCCAGTTTGACAATTTTCAGAGATTCAGTCCGTTCTTGCCACATAACCTATCAGAGGAGGTTATTCCTACTCATGGAGTAGGAAAATGCACAATTTCTTCTTACAGAAATAAGGAGCCTCCATATAAAAGGATCTGGACATGCTCCAAAGCCCCTGTTATACATTATAATCATTTGTGTATGTCTAGAAAAGTAGTAAGTTCTCCATCACTAGAAGTGTTGAAGCAGGTTCTGGATGATCAGTTTTTAGTAATGTTGAAAGAAAAACCATGAAAAGTTACTTCCAACTCTGAGGTTCTGTGATCTGTCTTAGGATCAGGCAGAAAAGTATCCTTTACAAGCCAGGGCATCTACAGCCTGACCTAAATTCAATAAACTTATTCAGGAAGTGTCTTGAGACTCTGCAGCCTTTTCAAATAATAATGTTAGCTCATACTCTGTAAAATCTTGGGATCACAAAATGATTTATATACACTGTTTCACAACCCAGTGGGGTAAATGGGCAAAATATTTTCCTAATTTTCTAGATTAGGGGGTCAATAAACTACAACCCCAGGACCACATGGTTGGTTTTTTTTTTTTGCATTCAGTAATTCAATAAAGCTTTATTTAAAAAGTTTTTATTTAAAAACGTAAAAACCATTCTTAGTTCTAAGTCCTACAAAAATAGACAGGAGACTAATTTGGCTTGGGCTGTAGTTTACCAACTTCTAATCTAGATTTAAAAAAAAAATGATACTTGGGGCATCTAGGTAGTGCAATGGATAGAATACCATCTCTGGAGTCAAGAGGAACAGGTTTCATCTCCAACATATTTTCTGTGTAACCCTGGGCAAAACATTTAACCTTGATTGCCTTGAAGGAAAGAAAGAAAGAAAGAAAGAAAGAAAGAAAGAAAGAGAAAAAGGAAAGAAAGAAGAAATTGATACTTGATGAGATTAAATGGTTTGCTCGAGAGTATTCATCTAGTAACTAGTGGAGTCAGGACTTGAACAGAAATCTTCTGACTTGGAGACCAATCTTCTTTCCATTATACTATATCGTCCCTTGTCGAACTGAATATACCTTACCAAGGGACATCAGAACATGGGCTACAATCTAACATAGACAAGATTGGGACCAGTTAGTTGTCTCTAGGGAAAACTCAATTCCAGAAATATTTATTATCTCCATGATGTTAGCTATTGGAGATACAAAGACACATCTCTATTCCTTAAGTAATTCACATTTATATGGTACAAAAAACCCCACTATAATATAAATTAAAACATTACTAAATATACAGAACAGTTCCATCAGTAGTAAATTCATTTTTCTGCCTTTACATAGCACATCCAACAATGAATTTTCCCATCTTTCATTTTACTAGTTTGATGAGGGCATTTATCCTTCTTATTTGTGAAATCCCTACCCTGGGTACTTCACTATCCCAATTAATGAGTAAGTTACATGGCCCTATACATTGAGTTGCCTTCAACTAAATTTCACATTGTACTTCTCTAGTCTTCTAGTCATCTGTTCTAGCACCATGCATAAGCACACTTATGTCCTCCCCTTCCTATGCTTTTCAGTTCTAGAACTGTAACAAAATCAGTATTATCATTTCTTTTGGAAAAAGTGAGTTGAGTGTGAGTGCACAGAAAGGGAAGGATGCTAGCAGCTTCTGCACTGTAGACAATCAGATTCTCTAGGAATCTTATCACCGTATCTCTGATATCCTACATCATAATCCCATGTCCCTCTGATATCCCACATCATGTGTGGTTGAAGGATTTGATGTTTAACTGCAATGCTGGTGATCTGGGGGTACCTGATGAGGCATTTTTTCCTATCAGTCTTTGGGATAGTTTTTCTCTTAAAAGCCCTGGGGAGATGATAGCTAGCCAGGGAATAAAAGTCTATGTGACTGTCTTTGGTGACTTAAAGCAACTTATTACATACAACAGTTTAGTTGTAATCTGTTGTTTCAAGAAATATATCACCCTATTTCTCAACATTATATGACCATCAGATGGGTTCACTAAGATACTTTGGAGTATACAAATCAGTTTACAGAAAAAGGTGAGTATCTGTAAGGCATAGTAAGTCCCTAGCAGTAAGTTTAGCTGGTGTCCATTGATTCTGTAGTAATAAGTAATAATAATGTACAATAACCAAAGATCCATAAATGGCAATCTATAACCAAAAATCAATACAAACAAGGTTAGAAAACAGACACCAGGGAGATCCAGCACCGGCTTATGAGGAGGCAGCCCCAGAATGTCCCTTGCAGATGAGCTGCTGACTGACCTGGAGGAGGCAGCTAAGCAGGAAGAGTGTGGGAGCTTTGGAGAAGAGGAGGAGGAGCCTCCTATTGAGGATGTCCAGGAGAAGATGCAGCTGGACCTCTGGTGAGACTCGGGAAGAGCATCGCAAAGCTCTGGGACAGCAAGATGTTTGCTGAGATCATGGTGAAGATTGAAAAGTATGTCAGCAAAAAGGCCAAGGCTTCTGAAGCGACAGGACCGGTCGAGGTGCCCGGGAGTACCGGGTCATCATGGATGCTAAAAACCTGACCGTGGAGATTGAGAATAAGCTGAACATCATTCATAAGTTTATCCAGGACAAATACTCAAAACGCTTCCCAGAACTGGAGTCTCTTGTTCGGATTGCCTTGGATTATATCCTGACGGTCAAGGAACTCGGAAACAGCCCAGACAAGTGTAAGAACAATGAAACCTTGCAGCAGATGCTGACCAACGCCACCATAATGGTGGTCAGCGTGACAGCCTTGACGACCCAGGGGCAGCAACTGTCTGAGGAAAAGCTGGAGCTCCTGAGGAGGCCTGCGACATGGTCCTGGAGCTGAATGCTTCCAAGCATCGCATCTACAAGTATGTGGAGTCCCGCATGTCCTTCATCAACCCCAACCTCTCCCTCATGATCCGTGCCTCTGCTGCCGCCAAGATCATGGGCGTGGCTGGCGACCAGACCAACCTCTCCAAAATGCCCGCCTGCAACATCATGCTGCTGGGGACCCAGTGCAAGACCTTGTCGGGCTTCTCGTCCACCTCCGTGCTCCCGCACACGGGCTACATCTACCACAGCGACATTGTGCAGTCGTTCCCCTCGGATCTGCGGCGGAAGGCAGCTCACCTGGTGTCCTCGAAGTGCACCCTGGCCACGTGAGTGGACAGTTTCCACGAGAGCCCTGAGGGGAAGGTGAACTGTGACCTCAAGGATGAGATGGAGCGGAAATTTGACAACTGGCAGGAACCCTTCCTCCCCCCCTTTGAAGCAGGTGAAGCCGCTGCCCGCCTCGCTAGACAGGGGGAGGAAGAAGCGCGGTGGCCGCAGGTGCTGCAAGTTGAAGGAGCGTTTGGGGCTGACTGAGATTCGCAAATAGGCCAACCGCAGAAGCTTCGGGGAGACTGAGGAGGACGCTTGCCAGGAGGACTTGGGCTGCAGCCTGGGCCACCTGGGCAAGTTGGGCAGTGGGCGTGTGCGCCAGACCCAAGTCAGTGAGGCTACGAAGGCCAGGATCTCCAAGACTCTGCAGCAGAGACTGCAGAAGCAGAGTGTGGTCTATGGGGGCAGGTCTACCATTCGAGACTGGTCCTCAGGGACAGCGTCCAGTGTGGCCTTCACACTCCTGCAGGGCCTAGAGATAGTGAACCCGCAGACCGCCGAGAAGGTGGAGGAGGCCAACCAGAAGTACTTCTCCCGCATGGCCGAATTCCTCAAGGTCAAGGGGGAGAAGAGCGGGGTGCTGTCCACGTGATGCGGCCTCCCAAGGCCGACTGCCCCTCCCCTTAGTTTTCTCCAGTAATTTTTAAAGAAAAAGTTAAAAAGCAAATACAAACGTTTAATAAAGGGGGGGAAAATAAGAAAACAGACACCAAATAAAATGATGTATGTACTCCGTAAGCAACTTTTTCATAGTTTAGTTTGAAACCTTAGAGTCACAGCGTCAATTTCCTGGTTTTATTACAGTGTGTATATTTCAGATTAATATTCATAAAAGCTTTTTTTTTTTTGCTTTCACATACATATTCCTGTGGAAACTGGTTTTTTTCCTCAGTTCAAAAATGAAGGGCTTTTTTTCTTCTTTACTCACAGAATAGATTTAAGAAACATTTTTCTCAGACACGGGATCTGTTAAGTTTCTATAATTTAATCCAAGGACAAAAAATCATAAAGGTTCTTTTGCTCTCACAGACATTTAAACTTCCTACAATCTTTTGTGCTTTTGCCAAAAATCAAGTTAATTTTCTATATACTGTGATTAGGATTGCAATATTTGTGAGATTAAGCATAAAAATCATTAAAAGACCCCTCCCAACAAAAAAAAAATTACTAGTAGTATTCTGGGATCAGATATTTAGGACACTTTCTCCCAGGGTTTGTATGGGGATGTAGCAGACCAAGACATTGGAATTACTTCAGCATGCTAGGGTATAATTTGAATATTCATAACTTAAGAATTTAACACCATAAGCAGTTATAAACCATTCTTACAGGTACATTTTTAAAACACAAAGGTACAGATATTTGGAAACAAAATACACTACAAACACATTAGCCTGAAAAGGAACATACAAATCATTGCCTAGCGGAATGAGAATTGGTTCCTCTGAATGACAGAATGGAGTTTGCTTGCTTCTAGTAAATCATTTGAACACTGTAAAATAATGCCTTTTACTTTCTGGAGAAAAAAAGGAAGGCAGGGGGAGCGAGGGAGGGGGAAAGTGAGAGAGAGAGAGAGAGAGAGAGAGAGAGAGAGAGAGAGAGAGAGAGAGTGCTTTTCCCATGAGGGATTTCTTTTCCTCACTTTCCTTCTCTTTCAGTTTCCAAATCAGAATGTACAAAGACTAAATTATTGGTCAATTACCAGATGTTTTTGGAAAGCATCAAAGCTTTCAACTTAACTCCCCCCCCCCCCAAACAACAACAACAACAACAAACAAACAAATCTTTTAATAGTTTCTAAGTTTCCCAATGAAGGTGCTGCAGAATCCATGGTTTTCAGTTTATCACACCAAGGCAAAAGGGATTCTGCCCAGATAGACAAACACTGATTGCAAACATACACATTTTGGCCTTCAATCACTCATTTTAAACAACCAAGTATAGAGGGATGGAATGGTAAATTAACCTTGAATTCTTTTCCCTCCTAAATTGGGATAGAGAGAGTATGCAAACACCAAGCTATTTTTGTTGCAGAAAGGGTTAAGGCAGGGGTATTTATGAGGCTCAAAGGAGGTGATAGATGTAAAGCATTTTGCAAATCTGAAAGCACTGTCTAAATGCCTATTATTGTCAGCTTGTTGTTAGCCTCCCCTCTGGTGATGACTTTATTCCCTGAGCCTTCTACTGCATTCCAACTGAGTTCAAGCAATATTTAGAAGGGAACGCAGGATATACTGGTAAATATTTAACAATCAGGCTGGGGGAGGGAGGGAATTTATGTACATACACTTTTAAGCTTAATCTGCATTATTAACTCTTCCATCTAGACAATCAACAAAACAACAAATCAAGCCCTGATTTGTGGCAATCACTGATTTTTGAGGTGTATATACTAGCATTTTAAATTTAATAATCTGACTAGCCAACTGGATAGACTTGGGTTGGTACATCCCTCAGCTGTGATATGTTTCAAAAAGACCATAACAATTTTCTCCTCTGAAATTTCTTCCTGTTCACTTCTCAGTCAATCTCCTTCCCCCACTTCAACATATTCAGGTCAGATATTTAGGACACTTTCTCCCAGGGTTTGTATGGGGATGTAGCAGACATAATTCAGGAGCTGGAAGCTGAAATGTCCTTATTTTAAGAGGATACTGTTAGGCACAATACATTCAGCTCTTGATTTTTGGAGACTTACTAGCTTCTGCCTGCAAATGTAGGTGCTGCTGGGTAAATCAATTAAGTCATCTTATCCTACTTAAATTAAGTGATAAGATGCTAAGCCCTGATAAATATATCAGGTGAGAACACATATAGATTATTAATTAAGTGTGAACATACCAAGACAGAAAGTCTATTTTGATTGAGGGACTAGGTAATACTATGTAAGACATATAAAACCAGAGAGGTAGTTCAGAACCCCAGGTTCTTTATTTCATCTCCAGGTCCTTTTTCCCATCCAGGCCATTTTTCTGGTGAAGATGTAGGGACAGTAATCAAGTCGAAGAGCTATTTCCCATTTTCTCCAATCTATTTCTTCTCAGTGTAAAGTTTAGATAGAATACTCTTCTTCTCTCCTTGCTCCAACCTCTTCCATAACGGCATATTTTGTAGATTACCCACTGATCCACAGAGCAATATTAAGTTTCCTTAGTCAATTGGGGCACATTTCCTATGCAAGGTCCAGATGAACATCTTCTCCCCTACTTGGTCTAAAGCCTATATTCATTGATTCATCAGAGAAGTGATCTCATCTGATCAAAGTATCTGAATTTAGCATCTAATACCCTGCTGGGATCAGTGCCTTGATCTATTTACTCAATCAATCCCCACCCTTGCACATATTGGTATTTTGGTGGTAGTCAACTGACAAAACTCTTTAACCTTAATTTGCCATTAATTATGAAAAAGAATACATAACATATAGTGCCTAGTCTGAGCTCACTCTCCTGGCACCAGTTAGGATCATGGACAGCACAGGGTAAGACTTCTCTCATGATTCTCTGGGGGCCTACGGTCCCTCTACGTGCTTTCAGGACATTGAGTCCTAAGATATTTAGATTAGGCTTTGACTTTCAGAACTAGGATCAGTGACTTATTCTTCTTTTGTCAAGGGACAATTCAGGAATAGCAGCAGAAACCTTCTGCCTAGGGACCTGTACTGGGGAGGAATTGGGAAATCACACACTTTGATTCTGTGTGAAACCTAAGTCTAATCAGAAAAATAAATATTTATAATATAGTGGAAATAGCACTGGATGTCAGATAATTTGGGTTACAATTTCTACCCAGAAATGAATTTACTCTTTGACCATGGACAAGCCATTTTATCTCAGTCTTAGTTTCTTCATCTATTGTGCTGTTTTTCAGTTGTGTCTGACTTTCTGTGACCCCATTTGGGGTTTTCCTGGCAAAGACAATGGAGGGGTTTTACCATTTCCTTTTCCAGCTCATTTTACAGATGAGGAACTGAAGCTAACAGGGTTAAGTGACATGCCCAGGGTCACACAGGTAGTAAATGTCTGGAGTCAGATTTGACCTCAGGAAGGTGAGTGTTCCTGACTCTAAGCCCTGGACCCTACCCAATGAACCACCTAGCTACCCACTATAAAATGGGGCTATTACCATTAATCTTTGCCTAAGCTGGTTATCCTACCTTGATTGCCCTCATCCCAACCCCACCACCACAATGGTAAGTTTTGTAATTTTCTAATGAACTTATGTAATTTTCATTATAGTTATCTGCATTTATATCATATGCCCCTTCCAGAAGCTAAGTTCCATGAGGGCAACAATTGTGTCTTATCTAAAATTTTCAATCTCCCCTAACACCTTGAATATGTCTCTGCACATTAGAGGGGTTTAGTAAATGTTTATTGTTGCTTTTAAAGTATCAACATCATTTTTAAAGGCATTTTGAAAAGTACAAAAAATATGCAACTCTAAGTTATTGTCATTATGGAGATTACACAATATGAAATTTCATTTTTAATACCACTTACTATCACAACATCATTTACAAAGGAGCTTGAAGCATTTAGCGAACGTGGAATTATTTATCCTTATCAGGACTCTGAAAGGTAAAGAGATAGCAAATGTTTTCAGGATGAAGTCTCTTCTCTTTCTTCTCCTTTCTCCCTTATCCATCTTTTTTCCTTCTTCTTACATATGCTCTGTCTCTCTCTTTCTCTCTTTGTTCTGTCTGTGTCTTAGTTTCAATGGCTCCAGCAGGTTAATACAGAAAGTCAATTCTATCCCATTCCAAAAACAACCTTTCATTTCAGAGGGAAACAAAATTATTCAACCAGACACTCTTGGAATCACATCAGTTAATTTAAAGTAGAAAATTTAGAAGGGGTGGAGACAAGATGGCCATGTAAAAGTAGGAAAACACCACAGCTCTCACATAGCCACCTCAAATACCCATAAAATATGATTTTAAACAAATTTTAGGGCTCCAGAACTCACAAAAATACAGAAAAACACATCTCTCATTGGAGGCAGCTCAGAAGGAAGGGCTTATCACATCATTCTGGGAGCCAAAACCAGCCCAGCCTGAAACCACAGCTTGGCCCTGGGGTGGCCAGGACAAGCTGCAGCTAGTGCCTTCAGGAGAGGGGATCAGCGGCAGCTGTGTCAGTTTCCAGAATTGTCAAGCCATAAGAAACAAGGACAAAGTGAAAGGTCAATGGAACTCAGCTAAATCTGGGGGAGAAAAGTGGTCCAGCCACACTGCCTTGAGGGCAAGGAAGCAGCAGAAGTGGTGGCCTTGCAGTTGCTTCCACGTGGCTGCTTCAGAAGCTCCCAGCCTGCAGACTTCTAGGGCCAAGCAATCATTCAGAGGCTAAGTGCTCTTGCATTGAGTGGCTTGGATCCAGATTGAGGTCTTGGGTGGTGGTCCTGGGGTGTGTTTTCAGTGAGCCAAAGCTGGTGGGGGCTGCAGTGGCCTTCTAATAGGTCTGACAGTTGCAAAACCCCCAGCAATTTGGGACAGAGTTTTCTCCTCTGGAAGCAGAGTTCCACTGAGCTAAAAAATCAAGTAATTGACTGGAAACATGAGCAGGCAAAGGAAGCAAAGTAAGAACAGCAATCAACTTTTTGGAGACAAAAAGGATCAAAGCATGGAATGGGAGGAAGACAACACAGTCAGAACTCCTACACCAAAAGCTTCCAAGAAACATGTAGATTGTATACAAGCCATAGATCAGCTTAAGAAGGATTTTGAAAAATCAAATAAGAGAGTGGAGGAAAAATTGGGAAGAGAAATGAGAAT
>CM053591.1:56424331-56450534 GCA_028646515.1 Pseudochirops corinnae | reverse complement strand
GAAGAGGAAGAAGAGGAAGAAGAGGAAGAAGAAGAAGAAGAAGAGGAAGAAAAGGAAGAAGAGGGAGAAGAAAGAGATAGAGATTAAATAGTATGCTTCAATCTGTATTCAGACCCTATCATTCTTTTTCTAGATGTGGATAGCATTTTCCATCATGGGTCTTTTAGAATTGTCTTAAATTCTTGCATTGCTGAGAAGAGCCAAGTCTATGAAAGTTAGTCATTACACAATGTTGCTGTTACTGTTTATAATGTTCTGGTTCTACTCATTTCATTTCGCATCAGTTCATGTAAGTCTTTTTTTAAGTTTTACATAGTTTATTTATGCTTTGGTGAAAACTTATCTTCACGGATGAGCATATTCCATAGAGCCTTTTATTCCTTCTTTTTGCTAGTATTGACATTTGTCTTTGCAGTACCCCTACCTTTCTGCATTCTGTTCTTGTGTTCCTTTCATTGCTTCCTTGATGTCTTTTTCTTCTCATACAGGCCATGTCTTGCATGTGCTTTGGTTCATTTTTCTTTGCACAGTCAAGGGAATCATAAATCATGCCTAAGTCTGTTGTTTTGCAACTACCAGAATGGGTTCTGAATCCAAAGGCAAAAATGACATTTGTAGTTGTCTTGTAAATCTTGGTCAGTTTTTCTCGAATTTCAGTCTTGGGCACTGTGGCCTTTCCAGGATGAAAGACATCTATAACCATCTGGTTACACTGAAGAAGTCTGTTTGTTATGAACTTCCTGGTTCTGATGGTTACAGTGTTATTCATGGTGGCAGTCAGCTCCTCGAGCAGCAGGAGGGGGGGAAAAACTTCTTGT
Organism: Pseudochirops corinnae; assembly: GCA_028646515.1. Taxonomy (NCBI): domain Eukaryota; kingdom Metazoa; phylum Chordata; class Mammalia; order Diprotodontia; family Pseudocheiridae; genus Pseudochirops; species Pseudochirops corinnae. Next base: position 56,449,716 of record CM053591.1, on the reverse strand, counting down.
AAGTCTTTCCAAGTTTTTCTGAAATCCACCTGCTCCTCATTTCTTATAGCACAATAGTATTCCATCACATTCATATACTATGATTTGTTTAGTCATTCCCCAACTGATGGGCATCCCCTCAATTTCCAATTTTTTGCAACCACAAGAGCTGCTATAAATATCCTTGTAATATAGGTTCTTTTCCATTTTCTTTTATCTCTTTTGACTACAAACCCAATAGTGGTATTGTAGTAGTAGTATTGCTAGATCAAAGGGCTAACATAATTTTATAGCCCTTTTGGCATAGTTCTAAATCGTTCTCAAGAATGGCTGGACTAGTTCACAACTCTACCAACAATGCACTGGTGTCTCAATTTTTCTACCACCACCTCGATCATTCATTACTTCCTTTTCTGTCATATTAGCCACTCTTATAGGTATTAGTTGGCATCTTAAAGTTGTTTTAATTTGCACTTCTCTAATAAATAGTGATTTAGAGCATTTTCCCATGTAACTAGTAACAGCAAATCATTTGAATGATTATTGTTTTATAATGTGATTGGAAGTAAAGAAGTGTTATTCTCCCTTATTTTCCACTTTTTTATTTTTTTTCTTTTTTTGGGGGGGGGCAGTTACTGAATACTTTTATTCTACACATAGAAGCCACTAAGAATCTGGCCTGTGGGTTCGTTGGGGGCTGCATCACAAGTATATGGCTTCACACATCACCAGGGTTGGGTGTGAGAACAGATCATTCTATCCCAATCAGGATGACAAGGGTCTGCTGACAGAGAGCCAGATGATCAGGAAGTCTCTGGTGTAAGACAGTTCTAATGAAGCAGTGAGAACATCACAGAAAGGTGGAGGGGAGAGGGAAGTTAAGCAGCAGAGGCCCCTGCCCCCAAAACAAAACTGGTCTAGTACTTGGTGCTGCCCATTCTTAGGACAGGAACTGGCTTCTACAGAGATGATTGGCGCCTGTGAGTTCTTAGGCCTCCTGGCCACAGAACTTACTTGGCCTGAGGGTTTCTGAAGTTCCTTCCAGCAAATTTAGCCTTGTTGCTCAGCTCTTCCTCAATTCTGAGAAGCTGGTTATATTTGGCTAGATGCTCAGATCAGAAGGGGGCACCAGTCTTGATCTGCCCAGTACAGAGACCCACCACCAGGTCTGCAATGAAAGTATCTTCAATCTCCCCAGAATGATGGGAAACCATTACTCCCCACCCATTGGACTGGGCCAGCTTGCATGCCTGGAGAGATTCAGTCACAGAGTCAATCTGGTTCACTTTGAGTAGGAGGCAGTTGCAGGCTTTCTCATTCACAGCCTTTTCAATGAGCTTGATATTGGTCACTGTGAGGTCATCCCCTACCACCTGGATGCCTGCAGTAGCAGTGAAATTCTTCCAAGATTCCTAATAATCCTGGTCAAAAGGATCTTTAATAGACACTACTAGATAGTCCTTGATGAAGCTCTTGTAGAGGTCCCCAAGCTCAGACAGGGAGATGTATCTGCTGGAATCATCAGGAGACTTGAAGTTCAAGTCATATTTCCCAGATCAAGAGAATTCCGAGGCAGCAACATTGATGCCAATTATGACCTTATCAGTATAGCCAGCCTTACTAATAGCATTCTTTAGCAGGTTCAGAGCTTCTTTATTCTCTAGGATGTTAGGAGCAAAGCCACCCTCATCCCCCACATTGGTGGTCTGCTTAATCACAGTCTTTAGGTTGTGGTAGACCTCAGCTCCAATGCACATGGCCTCCTTAAAGTTTGATGCTCCAGCAAGGAGGATCATGAACTCCTGCATAGCCAACTTGTTACCAGCATGGGAGGCACCACTGATCACACTGAAGGCTGGAACTGGCAGGATGACTTCATCATTGCCTGAAAGGTCAGCAATATAGCAGTACAGGGAGACACCTTTCTCAGCAGCTCTGACCTTAGAAACAGCCAGAGATATTCCCAATATGGCATTTGCACCAAATTTAGATTTATTCTCAGTGCCGTCCATCTCTATCATGAATTTGTCAATCTTCTCTTGCTCTACAACATTGAGTTTCTTGCTAATTAGGGTCGGGGCAATAGTTTTATTGATGTGCTTAACTGCTTTTGAGACATCTTTCCCCATGTAGCGGGTGTTATCATTGTCTCAGAGCTCCAAGGCTTCATGGATACCAGTAGAAGCACCACTGGGCAAAGCAGCTCAGAACTGACCTTTTCCAGTGTAGAGATCCCATATATTCTTCCCCATTTTTCCATTGCTTATGGGTCTTCTCTTGTTTACAGGTGGCTAGGTTCCTTAGATCCTCACTTGGCATCAGGCTTTTCCCTTTTCACCTAAATTTTACCAAGTTCTTATAGTTCCTCTGTGGCCTCACCCTTTCTACCCTTTTTCTTTCTCCTCAGATTCTTATTTCTATTCTTCCTACTAAGGTATCATTAGGAGACCTTTCTTTTACAAAGCACAATTTCCAAAACTTAGGTTGCTTTCAATTTTCCTCTCTTGAGAAACTTGAAGAGTTGTGGAATAAAATATTCAATGATTTTTTTATTAGTAATAACTAGTCATCATGGGACTTTGAAGCTTCAGAAACTGTAAACCACATTCTGAAGTAAGAATCAAACATGAGTTTTCTATTTTGTCTCTCTACTTTTCCAAAGGAGTTCCCCAACTTTCTTTGATCCTCCATGAGAAGACTATTTGAATTTGAAAATAAGTTTTTATAGAACTTTAAAAAAATGAACAAATCATCACATGGCAGAAAAAAATTCATTTTGCTGATATTTCTGTTGTTTGTGAATATGCTTATCCCTTCCACATCATGATTTTCCCCATTGAGGTTTTGATATATTGTGTGTTGTCATAAGACATTAAATGGGAATTTGGGGGGGAGTTTTGTGGGAGCTGCCAATGACACGCAAAGGCTGGTAGACAACAAAGAAAAAGTTTTAAAATACAGAAATGCATAAAATATATGTACATTGTTATATAATCTCAACATGTTTTAACTTTTTAAAACCATAATAATTCAGACTTCTCTGATATGAAGGAAAAGACAAAAAAAAATTTATGCAGATTTTCCAGATCTCAGGGTCTCTATACCTTTAACCTCTGCAATATGGAAGAGATAATTGGATAGGTTATATGTGTAGCAAAATACAATAGAGAAAAGGCATGGAGTAGTGGATAAGATGCAAGATTCAAAATTCAGAACAAAGTGGAGGGAAGAGAGGAGACAAATTTTATGGAAATACTTTCTACTAATTCTGACATTTTTTTCAATTACACTGCTCATTTTGTGAGTCATGGAGGGTATCTCTGAAACTGTAAATCCTTCCTAGAATGTTCACAACAAATATCAGTGTTCTATATCCCTTTGGAAAACAAACTACTACCAAGGATAAAAAAAAAATGCATTGACAAAATACTGTTGGAATTGAACTACAGTTTCTGAGAAAACAGCTTCTACTTGCTTGACAAAATTGCAGAAGCTTCAGATTTCTGCCACCAAAAGTCATCTCCAATTATTTCATTCAAATGCCTATAGTTGACTCAAATCTTAGACAGCAGAGGATAGTTTTGAAAGTCCATACATGAAGTAAAAATTGCCTCTCAAATTACCCTTCAAAATGTCTTAAATCTACACAGTGTCTCCTATAAAGTACAGTAGAGCTAAGAATTGTAGATGATAAACAACAAATGGAGCTAAGATGGTTTCTGGGAAAATAGTTGAAAGTAAAGAACTTTTTTTCTAAATACCCAGCTAATCTATTGACCAGGAAAGAAGAGGAACCAGGACTTCAACTCAATGGAAGAAAAACAAAAACAGATAGTCTTCTCTGGCAGGAAAATGAATTAGGGGCAAAAAGAAAAATAACCTTGAAGTCATATATGTGATTAGATTAAAGAGAGATTCACAATACCACATAACTATTTCTTTTACCTGCTTCATCATGAGTAAAAGAATATATAATAAATTTAGTGGGAACATAATAGGGGGCTTCTAGATGGGCAGGAATGCTAGGACAGTCAACTAAGTCTCTTTTATTCACTGCACCAAGGTAAGCATAGTGAAATGACTATAGTCTATACTAATTTAAATGAGAACATAACACGACTCCATTGTATTGAGTGACCATAAAAGATTTCATGTAGATGTAAAAAGTATGTACATGTGCCCCATTTATCAATTCTACTTTGCACAATTTGCTCACTACTGAGCATACTCATTATCAATCTATATGCCTCAGTTGCCTCAGTCTAAAATTCTGCCTAGTCTAAAGGGTATGCAAATTTCCATCAAAATCTACAATTTACTTTCTCATGTTTAACACCTTTTCACAGACCTTAATCAGCTTTCCAATTTAATCTAACCTTAAAGGATTCTGTATTCACACATAGATTAAAGTACATCTACTGAATGAAAGTTAAAAATATAGCAATTAAATCTGTTGTTACAGTGATAGGAATACTTCAAAGGCCTTCATATCAAGGTCTCTTTGTTATCCTAGACACAATGGGCAATGAGAAGAGGTGGCCTCAATGCCATCCAAGTCACCTCGCTTCACTGTGTATCCTGTTGATTGTCCACTTTAATCCCTTTAGGATCAGTATTTGCGTCTTGGCTGAAAACCTGTGACCAGTGACCCCTAGAAGTTCTGCATTCAGGTGCCATCTTGGTCTCTTCTCCCTGGAGCCATTACCTCATGTCCATTCAGTGACTATGGACACTGAAGGGTATCTGCTACTCTATGCCTTTCTTCCTAGACTTGTATCTCTCATATCTTTTCTGTATGTCAAGGTAGTGACTCTCTTTTCAAATATTCCCCTCAGAGTAAACCAAGAGAATGGTCTTGGTTATATTCCATTCATTTTAAATGAGGCCTTGAGGTCTCTCAGCCTCACATTGCCTATCTCTTCGGTGCCATTATGATGTGGACCAACGCCGGGGAAACATGTACCATCTGCCCAGCCAAGGACATTTGTAGCAAGTTATACATAAAAATCACCTCAAGACCTTGAAGAAAAATGTCACAGGATTCACTGTTTATTTAGCACTGCTTTGCAGAGACCCTGGATTGCAGAGATTTTGAGAGACATTCCCACAAAGAGAGGGAATCCTGGGGTTCACAGGCATTCAGGGGTCAGATTGCTTTGAACTCCCCATGACTTTGATGAGGGAATATCTACTCAGCTTTGGAGGTTCCAGACAGAGGATGTGGAGAGACGAAAGTAAGCTACTTAAGAGGAATGTGCACACCAGAGGGTTATAGGAAAAATGACAAGTTTGTGGTAAGAGCAGATTGAACTGAGACAAGGCAGAATAGCTGGTTCTGGAAATTAGTGAGAGGGAAGTCCAGTCAAGGGGCTCTTCTTCTACCTTGTTTTTTCCTAGAGCAATTCTCTATGGAAATTTTCAGCTGTTTCTGAATACTTTTGTTTTAACCTCTCTCAGAATGGTTCATAGACAGGTATTGGAGAGGAATAAGAAGTGATCCTCACTGCAAGCCCTTTTGCAGCCTTGTCTACCCTTGTTTTAATGTAAATCTGCATTTTTGTGCTCTTTTATGCTGTTAATTTATTAGTAGTGATATTTCCTGAGCCTATAAACTTGAGGTTAAAGATTGAGAGAGGGAAAACCATACCTTGGAAGATGAGAGTTCACCAGCTTTGTTCTAGGGTGGTTAGAGGGTAAACTTATTAGAGTTTCTGAAATTTTGTTGTTCCTGAGAATATTCCAGAGCATATTTTCAAGATTGTCTTTGAACCCAGAAAGTGAGAAGAATTTATTCAAAGATGTCAGTAGTGGAGAGGAGTTGAGATTTGTGCAATTGTCCCTGAGTGAAAGGCTGAAAGGCTCTGTATCAAGACCCATGTCACAGAGAGCTACTCTTATAATAAACTCATGTTCATATGGTTTCCTGAAGTGGGTGTTCACTTTCACCCTGGGTTGGCATTTTGTATCCCTTTGTCAATGTCTGGGCAGCTAGGTGGCTCAGTGGATAGAGTACCAACTTTATTGTCAGGAAGACTCATTTTCCTAAGTTCAAACCTTACCTTAGACAATTAGTAGGTGCATGACCCTGGGCAAATCACCTAACCCTGTTTGCCTCAGTTTCCTCATCTGCAAAATAAGCTGGAGAAAGAAACGGCAAAACCACTCCAGTATCTTTGCCAAGAAAACCCCAATGGAGTCATGAAGAGTCAGATACAACTGAAACAACTCAAACAAAAACAATTGTCATTGTCTCTCTATTGAGGGGAGTGGGGAAGGGAGGGAGAGAAGAGCAGCAGGGAAGGGGTAACTTTTCTTCTTCAATATCACTTGTTTTCTCTCTTTCATGATGCATTTGCTCTCATGGATGCTCTCTGCTCTGCATTGTAACCTCTTTTTATTTGTTAGGCAGTTGGCAGCCTCTGGAATTTTATAAATAACATAATCACAAAAGGTTTTCAGTCTCTCATTGGTTGCTGTGAGTCTGACATCCAATGATTGTGGACTGCTGAGTACTAACAGATGTTATCATTCTCTCAGCAGGCAGGGAAAAAATGTTTAAAATTACAAACAATTCCTCTGTATTTGGGGAGGGGAGCACTTATAAATATAGTAATATAAAATGCCACTGTCTAAATGGAAAAACAAACCTTTGATGTAATTATATTCATTTGTGATTCTTCAGGTAAAGGAACCCAGGTAGAGTCCTAGGAGTCTAGGTAAACCCTTTCTTTAACTCTTGTTATCTCCCGTCATATCCTTTGTTTCCTTCAGAGTAGAGAGAACAAGGACAATTTGTTGATAATGCCACAAGTATTTCTCTCAATTGGATTCTACAGACTGATACCAGCAACTCTCCTCAAGGAAGTATGGCAATTATGCCTTTACTATAAAAGGCATGTTCTCTGCTCTTCATAATTAAATTAATAAGTATTTAGTCAATACTTTTGTTCTGGGTGCAGTGGAATATGTAAAAGTTTGAGGCACAGTCCCTGCCCTCAGGGAGATTACAGTCTGGAGAAAAGATTCATATTCACAAAAATAATAATAATAATAATAATTAGCAAACAACACAATACAATGTGTAATGAAGGGTAAAATGATGTATGATATAGACTTTGAGTATGATCAGAGTATAGAGACAGAAGGTAATTAATAAGAACTAGAATAAGGAGGACAGATTTCACTGAGGAAGTAAACTTTGACCTAGGTCTTAAAGGATATTTTGAAAACGTATTTGAAAAGGAAGAAGGCAATAGGAATAATATGCACAGAAATTATATGTTGTATAAATGTGAGCTGTTAGGAAGGAAGAAATAATCATGATGTGTTTATGAGACCAATTTTTAAAATGTATTGAGTATCAGTAGCCCTATATGCATGTATATTAAAGGCAGTGTGGGATAGTGGATAGGGGGCTGGTTTTGAAGTAAGGAAGATCTACATACACGTTCTGCCTGATGCTATATGACCATGGGAAAGTTGCTTAGCTTCTCACTGCCCTAGGTTGCTCTCTAAGATTACAAATTGACAGATGAGTTACCTATCTGTTTGAGTAGAGATTCCACAGAAAGAATTCCCATCTTCTGATTAAATCACATTTAATGGATCTGGATCATCATCATCATTTCCTAGTGTCAGTCAACAGTCAGTCATCCATTCAGATGCTATGGATCATCATAGCAACAAAGATATCCAAGGCATTGTGTTAAACACTGGGGATTCAAAGACAATAAATACATAGATAAAGGATAGATACATCGATCAATAGAAAGATAGATAGATAGATAGATAGATAGATAGATAGATAGATACATACATACATACATACATACATACATACATACATAGATGGATGGATAGATAGATACATATATGGATACATACATACAGACAGACAGACATACCCAAACAGATAGATGGATTAGATAAATGATTGGTTGGTTGTTGTCCTTTGTTCTCGAAGAGGATCAAAACGACATCACTATGTTAGAGCCAAGTTACCGTATGTCCAACTGTGGCTGATCAGATCAATAGAAACTGGGAATGTTCTACCACAAGTCAAGCACAAATAGTCTGTGTGAACATCTGGGGTGGATTCTCTAAATTTGTACATCTCCTGTTTCTTTTGAGAATGAATGAACGAACAGATGTATGGACAGAAAGACATATACATAAATGAATGAATGAATAAATAAATAACAAAACAACCTGTGCATTCTAGGAGTTTGTGTTTAGTATTTCATGTACTGTTAGAAAAAGGAGTGAGCCAGAGAAGTATTGACTTACATTTATCTAGCATCTTAAGGTTTGAAAAGTGCTTTCCTTACAACTTTGTAATAAATGAAAGTATGTTTATACCTTTTTTAAAGAGAAGGAATGTAAGATTCAGGGACATTAAATAACCTGGTCATGCAGATAACAAGTCAATTTTCAAATCTAGCTCTTGACTCCATATCCTGTGAGCTTTTTGAAAAGAAAAACAAAATTACAAAGATAAGCTTTTGCCATATTTGGAATTTGAGAACTAGTCAGAGGAACATAAAATTGATTGTAGAGAACTGGAAGGCACTTAAAGGCATCAATTCCAATGCCCACATTGTATAGATGAAGATACTGAAGTTTAGAGAGTTTAAGCAATATCCTTAGAACTTGAACTTGGTGTAAAATAATGATAATAACAGTAACAATAGTAAAGGATTGATTGTGTGTGTGTGTTTTTTAAGAAAGTACTATGATATTTAAGGAATTAGAAGTGTTATTTTAAGAAGATTACCCTGGGAGCTATATGCAGGATAAATTGCATTAGAAGGGACTGGATACAGAGTAGCCAGTCAAGAGGCTTCCATGTCATCTCTATGTGAAGTGATGATATTGTATTTTATGGTGGTGACACTGAAAATGGAGAGGTGATAAATATAAGTCATTTGGAAGGAAAATCAAATTACTCTTCAGTTGTCATGATTTAGGAAGGCTGGACATTCCCAGAAAAAGATTACTAATGGTCATAATAGGACTAGAGACCATAATTATGAAAGGAACAGTTGAAAGAACTAGGGATGTTTAGCCTAGAGAAAAGGAAGAATGAATACCCACAGGAAGACATGGCAGCTGTCTACAAGTGTTTGAAGGGCTGCCATATTTGAAGAGGCATTAAATTTATGCAACTTGGCAACAGCAGAAATAAGAACCAGAGGGAGAAATTTTCAGAGAGATGACTTGGATTTAGACTAAATGTCATTTTCCTAACATTATTGTAAAAAGGAGTCTTGATAAAGTAGAGGTAGATCTTGATGACCTCTGAGGTCCCTTGCAAATTCTTAGTTTCCATAATTCTGTCATTTCCTGAACACACTGAGAGATTTAGAATTAATATCTCACATTCATAAAATCATTTTATATATGTAAGTAACACTTGCTTGGCATTGTCAAGGAGATCAGGATGCTGAAGATTATTGTCTGGTTCTATTAGAGGCTGCCTTGTATGTTTTCCTTCCCTTTGTTTCCCTTGGAGAAAAAAACTCCCCCAAGAGTGGGAAGAGTGGATGGATGAAAGTCACAACAAAAGGACCATTAGCTCCACCCACACAAGGTGGGAGACAAGGAATGATAACTCTACTCAGCATCACAGTATGGCCCAACACCAATACCACATATATGTTATCTAATTTAATCCTGACAATAACCCTGTGAGGAAGATGTATGCACATCATTAACCCCATTTTGCAATAGAGAAAACTCAGGCTCCCTAAAGTTAAGTGACATGCAATTTACATACCTAAAAATTTGCAGAACAAGAGCATGAACTCGGATCTCATGACTGTATCCAACACTACTGACTCAAATATTCCTCTACTCTTTTTGTTTCGTTTGGCTTTTGAATTATTTTGCTTCCCAGAGGGAGATGCAATTTTTATCTCATGATGATCCTTCAGGACCTGGTAGCCTCTTTCCAGCCTTTCCAGTCTGAGTCGGCTTCCAGAAAGAGCTGGGATTTCTATTTCAACATTAGTACTATCCCAGTAGATAAGTGTTGACAAACACCAATTAGCGTAGAGGATGTTATTCATTTTGGTTTCTCTTGAAAAGGTTAAAATGGTTCCCATTATCCTCATTTAGCCATAGTACATAATCTCCTGCATTAAGAAGGGAAGTCAGAGTTGTTGTCTTAAAAGAGATTGATCCACGAATGTGCTTTCCTTGGCTTACTGTTTATTGGTTTTGTTCTCCCTGCTATTTTGTCTGAGTGATACTCGTCCCTGGATACTCTTCTTATATAAATAACAGACTAGGGAGCTGAGAGGAAGAGAGGACTTTTCCTCACTGGCAAACCTTTCCAGGCTGCAGTTGTCCCTGAAGAAAGCTTTGACAGGATAAGAAACTCAAGTTTGATAGGATTCTATTATTCTAAATATTCCCAAATTCCAATAAAAGTAGATGACATGTACTAGACTACAAAATTATTTAGTATAATTATTGTTATTATTTTGCAAAATATAGTTGAATGGAGGGAGGGATGCAATGAGAGGAGAGAAAAAGAGAAAGAGAGAGAAAAAGAGAGAGAGAGAGAGAGAGAGAGATCTAGTGATAGCTATGAAAGAAAATCCCAGGAGTGATGAGATGAGAAATCACACCTATATTCCCTTTTCCCAATTTGGGACTTTCACTAAGTTCACCTGTTCTGTGATATAGGATCCTGATTGCACAAATTTAGAGCTGGAAGGACATTTAGAAGTCATCTAATTCAACCCTCTCATTTTACAGCTGAGGAAATAAAGCAAGAAATCAAGTGACTTACCCAAAGTCACACAAGTTCTCTGATTCCAGAGCCAGTACTCTTTCCAACACATCATGAGAATTTCTTTCTTTTCTACCTAAATACTTTAAGCAGCAAACAGGAGCTCAATTTCTGGACAGCATGGCCATCCATGCCTACTATACTCAAGCTTATAAGATTTTTTTTTAGATAGAGTTAACAGGATATTAAATTAAAAATCTATAGATGGGGTGGCTTGGTGGGACAATGGATAGAGCACTGGGCTTGGAATCAGGAAGACTCATCTTCACGAGTTCAAATCCATTTTGCCCTGTTTACCTCAGCTTCCTCATCTATAAAATGAGCTAAAGAAGGAAATGGCAAACCACTCCAGTATCTCTGCCAAGAAGACCCCAAAATAGGGTCTCTAAGAGTAGGACATAATTGAAATGACCAAACAATAACAACTAGATATGATATGATATGCTTAGCTTATTATAGAACTGAGAACTCCTTAGCCTTTTCACTCCAATTGAAAGGGAAATTCTTCATTTGAGCTTTCACTCTGATTAACAAGGCAAAAACTCAGGACAAAGAGAATTTAAAAGATTTATTATTAGTATGTCAAGGTAGCAATCATTGAGGAACTGATCACTGAAGATCAGGAATAGCTTCAAGGTGGGGACAGCTTTCATAGGGAACTTTGAGATAATCTGGATAGGTCCACCTCAGCAAATGACATGTGACCCTTGAATCTCAATTCTTCTCCAAGGTAGCATAAAAGTGACATTTTACCGGTAGGGGTACAAGAATAGGTGATATAAAAACTGTAAATTTGGTGTCTTTTTTGACCATCAGAGCCTCACCCAAGGTTGGTAAGCAGGGCTGGGAACAAGGAGAAACTGAATCAACATAACTTTCATACCATTTTGACCTCTTGGGACAGTAAAAACAAAACAATTTATTTAGTATGGTGGCATCAACAGTAAATCTTGATTTCTTTTTTCCTAGTATCAGTCAACAAACATTTTTAAAGCTCTTACTATACACCAAGCACTGTGATAAACTCCAGGGGGGTTACAGATAAAGAAAAAAAAAAAGACAATGCCTGTCCTCTAGGAGCATATATTCTAATAGGAAAAACAACATAGAAATAATTAGGTCCATTATACAGAGTATACAGAAGGTAATTTGAGAGAAGCACCAGCAGGTCAAGGTACAAAGAAAGGCCTTCTGCAGAAAGTGAGCTATGAGCTGATTATTGAAGGAAGCCAAGAAAACCAGGTTGTGGAGATGACAAAGCAGAGCCACCTGAGTCATGGAGAGTAGCCAACACCAAGACCAGGAGAAAAGTACTAGAATGTTGTCTTTGGATTGTAGTTTGTGGAGGGACTGTGTTAAATGTCTAAAAAGGAAAGAAAGGGCCAGGTTATTAAGAGTTTTAAAAGCTAAGCAGAGGATTTTATGTTTGATCCTGGAGATAAAAGAGAAGCATTGAAACTCATCAAGCAAGAAGATCCTATGATCAGATCTACACTTCAGAAAAATTGTCTTCATACTCTATTGGAGGCTGGGTTAGAGTCAGGAGAGAACTGAGGCAGAGATTAGTTAGGAGGCAATAGTCCAGAGGAGAAGTAATGAATGAGGGTCTAGATCAGTAGTTTTCAACCTTCCTAATGCTGCAACCCTTTAATACTTGTATGTGGGCATATCTGCATGTGGGCAGACCCGCCTGGAGATAGATAGAGGAGCAGTGTCTCGGTTCCTAAGACCACTGGAAATATGTGTTTTCCGATGGTCCTATGCGACCCCTGTGACGCGTGTGAAAGGGTCGTTTGACCCCTAAAGGGGTCGCGACCCACAGGTTGAGAACTGCTGGTCTAGATGAAAGTTGTGGCTGTGACAGTGCAGAGAAGGGGACATATTCAAGAGATGTAGAAGTAACCAGATTTGGCAGCAAATTGGACATGTGAAGTGAGGGAGAGTGAGGAGTCCAGAGTTACTTTCCTATCACTCTCATGTAATAGGAAAAGAAAGTAGGATAATCACTGTATTAATATAGACCTCCTGTCTCCTGACACTATGGGGTCATGGGATGATCTCAGACAGCACTTGCTACTCTCTCCTGGTTCCCCTCCTACCTTTCTGATTCATCCTTCCCAGTCTCATTTGCTGGATCTTTGTCCACATCAAACCTATTAATCATGTGTCCTCCAATGCTCTGTCCTGGGCCCTTTTCTCTTCTTCCTCTATACTATTTCACTTGGTGGTCACCAAGATTCAAGCATCTTCTCCATGGATTCAATTATCTCTTTGCAAATGATTGTCAGACCAATTTATCTAGCTTTAACCTCACTCTTTACCTCTAGTCTTGCATCTCCATTGCCTATTTGAGACTTCCAACTGGATGTCTAGTAGGTATCTTAAATTCAGTATGTCCAAAACAACTCATTGTCCTTCCCCTACGAGCCCTCCCCTCTTATTACTTGTCTTTGTTGTTGTTGATACTTTTCAGTTGCGTCCAATTCTCTGTGACCCCATTTAGGGTTTCTTAGCAAAGTTACTGTATTGGCTTGCCATTTTCTTCTCTAGTTTTCAGATGAAGAATTGAGGCAAACAGTGTTAAGTGACTTACCCAGAGTCACACAGCTAGTAAGTGTCTGAGTCCAGATTTGATCTCAGGTCCTCCTGACTGGCTGGCACTCTATCCACTGCCCCACCTAGCTGCCCATCTTAAATTTCCTATTACTAGATGGTAGCACAGACTTCCTAATCACCAAAGCTCACAGTCTAGTTGCCACTCTCCACTCCTCATTCTCTCTTACCATCCATATCCACCCTGGCCACTACATTCTTTCCTTGTCTACACCTCCTAGTTTCCCTGGGCTTCCTTCAAGTCCTACATTCTTAAAGAAGCCTTTCCCAGTTATCCTTAAACTCAGTGCCTTCCCTCTGAGACTACCCCCAATTTATCCTGTCTATATCTTCTCTCCTCCATTAGTATTCCTTGGGGGCAGAGACAGATTTTTTTGACTTTTGTTGTATCACCAATGTTTAGCAAAGTGCCTGATATATAGTAGGTGCATACATGATAGTTTTGACACAATTCCACCAAAAAAAAAGTATAACAAAGATAGATCAGGTGACTAAGGTGATCAACATAGCAAATCAGGAGTTCTTTTACACTACCCACCAGTCTGAGAAAGCATTGTTCAGAAACTGTCGCTCATGCACTGCATCATGATTGGGTGGCTACCCTACCTTACTAAAAATTAAAACTTTTTAAAAAAATAATTATTTAAATTTATTGAATTATTAAATTTATTAATAAAAAATTATTATTGTCAAATTATTAAATTAATAATGAATTGTTATTATTAAAATAATTATTTAAATTTACAAAACTCAATTGTGGCACAGCAATTAAAGCTCTGTTCCAGAAATCAACAAGACCTGAGTTCAATTCTGCCCTCAGACACTTTCTAGCTGTGTGACCTTGGGCAAATCACTTAACCACGGTTTGCCTAAGCTTCCTCAAGTTTCCCCGACTGCACAATGAATATGATAAAAACACTAGCTCACAAGGTTGTTGTGAAAATCAAATCAAATAATTTATAATTTATAAAGCACTTAGCCCCAAGCCAGGCACGTAGCAGGTGCTATAGAAATGCTTATCCTCTTACCCAATCCCTCCCCCAAATAAGTGAACTTTCTAATTGCTTTTTTTCTAAGTTTGTAGTATTTATAATTCTGGAGCATAATTTAAAGGTTAAAAAGACACCCAAAATGTCATCCTGTTTTGAGTGTACATACATATGCATGTGTACACACAAATATATATGTGTATGCATGTGTTATATAATGTACATACACATGTGTGTTGTCTACATGTTGTATAATGTAATGTATAATATATCACATATACACAATGTAATCTATTATATAATATATACATACAAAAGTATGTGTGCATGTATAAATGTATGCATGTGTTGTCTATATGTTGTATAATATATCTATATGTGTATATACACGCATATACATGCATACACATGAATACATGCACAAACATATACATGCATATATACATGCATGCACATATACATGCATACACACATATACATGCCTATACATACATACATACATACATATGTTGTTGTTCAGTCATTCAGTTGCCCATGGACCATGCTGTCCATAGGATTTTCTTGGCAAAGATCCTAGAATGGTTTTCCTTTTCCTTTTCCAGTGGATTAAGACAAATAGAAGTAAAATGACTTGCCTCAGGATCACACAGTTAGTGTCTGAGGCTGGATTTGAACTCAGGTCTTCCTAACTCCATGTCCAGTACTCTCACTGCTAAACCATCTAGCAGAATAGACAGATAGACAGACAATTGTTGCCTTGGGGGGATTTAAATTTGATCCTAAATCACTTTCTCTGGTCTTTAGATATCTCTCCTGTTTATAACACTGGACCAGTTTGGACTGTGGCTGTAGCCAGTGTCTCACAGAGGGTGAGTTTCCAGGGGTAGCCCATTGTTTTAAGCCCATGTCTCTATAAGTGAGGCTAAGCATCACAGGCTTGATTTCACTTACTCTGAACCACCTCTACATCCCCCACTTCCAGCACTCTCCAGGTAATCATAGAACCAAGGAAAGTATGAGAAAATAGCTTTATGTATCAAGGGAAAATGAATCAGAGCAGAAAGGAGACAAACAGAAAATTCATTAGGGAGGGAAGCTTATTGATATGATGGAACTACAAGTAATAGTGATTCTCTAACTCTGGGGAAGAGGACACCAGAAGAGGGGGTGGGGGAGAGAAGCAGTTCATCTGGTCCTTCCTCCTTTTCTAAGAGCAGGAGTTAACAAACATCTCTAAAGGGGCCATCTCCCTTAAATCAGATTTACTCTGAAGAACAGGGACCACACTTCCAGTCTTTTCATATGCAAACATTAAGTTAGAAATAAGTTGGAGTTTGTTGATGCCATCACATATCTCCCTCAGCTTGCACTCTGCCTGTCTCTTGTCTTCTTGTGTCTTCTTTTTTCCCAGTCTTCTCCATAAACCAGTCCTAGTCATCTACACGCCACCTCCCAGAGTTTCCCTCTAAATCATTTTGTAAATTCAGTGTAATGATACTGGGATTTGAAGATCT
Source organism: Pseudochirops corinnae (assembly GCA_028646515.1). Classification (NCBI taxonomy): domain Eukaryota; kingdom Metazoa; phylum Chordata; class Mammalia; order Diprotodontia; family Pseudocheiridae; genus Pseudochirops; species Pseudochirops corinnae. The sequence continues at coordinate 56,433,826 of CM053591.1, read as the reverse complement.
TCCATGCCCCTTGAACTTGCTGATGTAGCAAGAAGGGGTGGAACAAGAGAAAGCCAGAACCAAGCAAACGTCCTTGCTGTGGTGACTGGAAGCAGTGGCAGCAGCAGCAGCAGCTGCGGTTGTGGTGCGAACTCCTTTTTTCTTTGAGCCTGCCAGAATCTCTTCTAAGGATTCCTGCTGAGGACTGCCAGGGACAGGAACTGCAGGGCGGGGGGCAGGGCAGAGCTACTGGGAGCAAGCTGCCTGGATGCTGAAAAGTTGTCGCAAGTGAGGAGAGGAGGATCTTCGCCTGAGGTAGCCTGTCCTGTTTTGAAGGCTTGAGAATGTGGGTGTTTACTACTTTAACTACATGTGCCAACTTCATAACTACTGTGTTGGTTTTGACTTTCTGGTTTTGGATTCAGTTTTCTGGTATTTGAATAAATGCTCTAGCTATATTTCCCATGTAGAGAGCCTGTTACATTTTGTGATTAATAACCATATCAGCATACTTATAGTTGCTGTAGGCATTCTGAATACTGCATTGCTGATACATTCAGGAATTACTTTGCCTTTCAGGGCAAGGATATTCTAAAGACTTGACTGTTGAATTTTCACTGGTGAGCATTTATACCTCAGAAATCAGTAAAGTTACAAATCAGGGCTTAATTTATTATTTTTTCTATTGTCTAGACATAAAAAAAAGTGATGGAGAAAATAATAACAATGCAGATTGAACTTAAAAATGTACAATATATGCATTTTCCCTCTAGAAAATTGGTTGTTAAAAATTTACCAGCAGACAACTGGATAGACTTCATTTTAATGAAATAACAGGGCCGGACTTTCCAACTTACCCCTCCAAATAAGCAAAATACTGGGGATACAAAGATATATGAAAAATGATAGTTTTCATTTTGAAAAGGCTTACAGTCTCATATACAGGATATAACATTTATGTCCAAATATACCACAAGGTATAATGTGATAATGATAAAAGTGAAGGTCTAGACTAAGTGCTATATGAAAAATGATAAAGGAAAAATCATGTTCATCTTGGGGTATGAGGGAATTAGGGAAGGGGATGGATGACCCCTGAGCTAGACTTTGAAGGAGGAACTGGAATTTTAACAGACAAAATTAAAAGGAAATACATCTCAAACATGATGGATGGACTGAACAAATCTTTGGAGGCCTGGGAAGTGGACAAGATTAGGGAAAAGCTATTCTATTTTGGCAATAATTGAACTAACTTTATAGATCACTTTCTATGTGCCCAGGCATTGTGCTAAACACTGGGTATGCAAAAGTGAAAGAGAAAACCCCTGCTCTCAAGGAGTTTTATTCAGTACCTAAGAAGGAGATCATATAAAAGGGAGAGAGGTGTTTAGGAATGCATTGTCTGGGAAGTCACATTGACTTTGAGTGGGGCTTTAGGTCAATCTATACCCTTGTTTCATAAACAATGTTAGGATCTATATGATCACTAATCATAGAGCTAGAAAGGAGAAAAGAGGTTATACCTATTGCAACATGGTGGGAAAATGGCCTTTGGAGATGTGGGGGCTGTCTGGGCTGTTCCTAATCAGGATTGTTTGGTCCCAGGGCAAGAATTCCTGCTTTCTTAGGTCCTCCAGAGCATGACTTCTGCATCTGGTTTAGAGGGTAAGGCAGTAGGGGTCCCTGAAGCAGAACACCAAGGTAAGAAAATATCTGGGATGAAAGAAGAATAGGAAATATGTAAGGGAAAGCTGGAAATGTAGGGAGGAGACAGATTGTGAAGGGTTGTTGACTAGCAGAGATAAGTTTTTCCCCCTTCAGTGATGCAAAGAAAGGATTATCTTATTAGTCAAACCTGCAGAGGAGGGACTAAGAAACTGGTTATCAACAGATGTGAGGTAACATATGCAAAACACTTGCTTAGCATTCTTGAATTCCTACTCACCAATTTCATATGATTAAGTGCCTAAAGAAATAATATAGATAATAAACCTTAGAGGAACTCAGAGGAGAACACTTTGACTACTAAAGTTTAGTGTGGGATGTTGTGATTGGGCAAAATTTCAAAAAGAAAATCCTTAATAGATAGAATTTGCCAAGATAAATTGTGAACTCCTTGAATACAGGAGTTAATCCATTTCATCTGTCCCCCAGAGCCTAACCTTGCATAGATACTTAATAAGCATGTGTTGAATGAAGGGATGAACAAAGAATGACATACAGTCTTGTATCTTCAACTCTGAATTAGTCATTTTAAAATTCATTAAAGGACTTTCTTGTATAATACTATATTAGTAAGTGATTTTTAAAAATCAAAACCAAAACAAAGCAATAACAACCTTGGCTTTTCTCTTCACAATAAATTCCAAATTAATCAATTAATAAACATTTATTAAGTGCTAAATGCTTGATTGGGATAAAAAAAAAAGATGACAGCCTCTGCCCTCAAGGAGATTATATGTGGAGTCAATGTGAAAACAAATATATACAAAGTAAGTGGTATAAAGGGTAAAGAGGACATAATTAACAAAGGGAAAACACTAGAATTAAGAGAGGTTAGGGAGGACTTATAAAATTCCACCCCCCAAAATCCACCAAATTCTATGGTGGTGGAGTTATTTTATAAATAGTGACAGTAACTCACACTTATACGGTGTTTTTGGGTTTATAAAGCATTTTTCTCATCACAATCCTGTGAAGTAGGTTATATGAGTATTCTCTTCATTTTATAGATGGCAAAATCAAAGTGTAGAGAAATTGACTTGCCAGTGGTCATGCAGCTGGTAAATTTCAGAGCGAAGAATGAAAGCCAGGCTCTCTTTCCAATATAGCTTTACTTGCTTCAAGGAAGTATGCCCAAAGTGAGCAAAACTAGAACATTATGCACAGTAACAGCAGTATTGGAACGATGATCAGCTGTGAAAGACTTATTTATTCTGATCAATACAATGATGCCCAACAATTCCAAAGGAATCATCATGAAAAATGCCATTCACCTCCAGAGAGAGAATTGATGCACTCTGAGTGAAAATTAAAGCATATTTTCTTTCCCTTTTTTTCATTTTTCTTGCTTTTTTTCATTCTCAACCTGGCTAATGGGGAAACGTTTGGCATGACTTCATATGTAATGGATACTGTGTTTCTCGCCTTCTTAATGAATGGGGGAGGGAAGGAGAAAATTCAGAAATGAAAATTTCAAAAAATAGAAATGAAGGTGATGCAAAAATAAGAGATATCAATAAAAACCATTCAATAAGGCCTTCCCAATTTAACACTAAAAATGAATTAAATATGCCCTCAATTAGGGTTCTCAAAAGCTTGTGAATTTACATTTTTCTTTATAATGTTAACAGGGATAAGTTTTAACAGGACTGTAGTCTATATAACAGAACCCATATTCAATTTACCTAAATTAAATAGACCTAGGAGAGACCTCATTTAAGTAGGCAAGGTTGTTACCAAGGTAATCTTGTTGCATAGACAACACAATTATCAAAAAATTACAAGACAGCACATGGTTAATGCCCAAATCAATAGTATATATAGTTAGTGCTATAGGTAAAATGAGACCCAGAGCTGCTCATAGTGTTACACAGGAGGTATAGGATTTGAAATGAAGCTTTGAAAGATGTGTGATAAGCATAGGTGAAGAATCATCTGAGGATATTAATGTATAGGGTATTTTCAGGTGCTAAGGAATTATCCTAATTATTACATGGTGTCTCAAAGCATGGACTCCCAAGACAAAGTCACACCGTAGCTCCAACTTCCTTTATGTTATGCTTTTCTACTTGAGCTTCAGCCTTTCTTTGGATTCTTTTTACGTAGAAAAGAAATCTCATTTTCCCAAGGGGTATCAGAGGTTAAGGATGCCAGGTAATAAGGAATGGTTGTAAGTCCAAAGAAGCTAAGGCATACAGCTACCTTTTATTCCCCAGATTTGATTAAGGACGTCTATGCCAATTATTTATTGGCATAGATTGAGGAGTGTTAGAAGAAAACAAAACAAAAAAAGTAGATGAACAAAGGGACAGGGATATAGAATTGGTGTTTACCATTGGTGTGTTTTAAAAATGGCAACAGGGAGAGAAACTGAATTGATGGAGCACAGAAAGTGTAAATAAAACAACAAAATTTGAAGAGAAGGTTCAAACGAAAGGAAAGGGAGGGAGTGACTTATTTGGGGTTCTATAAAAAAGCAATTTGGTATGGTATTATCCCATGTTCTACCTCTCCTTTCTGACTACCAATGAAACAAAAGACTAAACTGGAGTGAGTTGAATGGTTGATCTTTGATCTAATTGACCTATGTCAGACTAAAACCTATTTTTATAATCTGCTCTCATCATTTAAACTGCAAAGAACCACATCTTTCTTTTAGAAGGTTCCAGGCATCGCATCACCCAGTTTCCACCTCTTTGTACCCTGCCTAGCTATTTTGTCAGACCAAAACAATCCAAAAATGTCCAACAGGGACAGAGTATGAGAAGTCAAAACTACTGCAGGAGATCCTACGTGGTAACTGGGAATGATAACAAGTAATAGATTTGAAAGATTTTGAAAATCCGAAAAAGGGTAGGGGTTGAATTTGAGTAGAGGAAAATTGAGAGGATTTGAGAAATGAGAAAAAGAAAAAGGAAAGTGGCTGTAATTGAAGGGCAAGAAAGATTAAGAAAATAGAAGGATGGGTCAGCTAGGTGGCACAGTGAATAGAGCACCAGCCTTGGAGTCAGGAGGACCTGAGTTCAAATGTGACCTCTGACATTTGACACTTACTACCTATGTAACCTTGGGCAAGTCACTTAACCCTAACTGCCCTGCCTTCTAACCATTGAAAAACAAAACAAATAGAGAAAAATGAGGAGAGGAGAAGGAGATGGCAAAGGACTCAACTGAAAGATAAGAAGGAAGAGAAGAACTGGCAGGGGAAGGAGAGAATAAATATTGAGCAATAAGGACTCAAAGAAAAAGAGACAGAAGGCAGTAGGTAAGTAGCTGTCAAAGTGATAATGAGGAGAGGAAGTGCTAACTGTCTGAGAGTGTTCTATCTGATCAATTGACCATAAGAGCTAGTAATTCTACTTTTCCATCAAAGAATTGAAGACCTTGCTTTCAGCAAGTGTGGCTCACAGGGCGTTTTGCAGTGACCTATGAATAGTATTCAGTTTCTGTCTCTGCCATGACTGAGACGTCTCTGTTCAAAGTTCAGACTGGTCTATATCATAGCACAAAACAAAACAAAAAAAGTGTATGAAGACTAACTCTCCACTTTACAGCTCACGAGAACTGAAGTACTCATCAGAAACACATATTGTACACATATTGCACTCACAAAATTGGGAGGATTTAGTGTGGGATGATGTGATTGGGTAAGATTTCAAAGAGAAAATCCTTAATGGATAGAATTTGCAAAGGCAAATTGTGAACTCATTGAAAACAGGAGCTAATCTCTTTCATCTGTTCCCTAGTGCCTAATCTTGGATAGATACTTAATAAATATGTGTTGAATGAATGGATGAACAAAGAATGACACAAAGTCTTGTTATCTTCAACTCTGAATTGGTCATTTTAAAATTCATGAAAGGCCTTTCTTGTATAATACTGTATTAGTAAGTGATTTTTAAAAATCAAAACCAAAACAAAGCAATAACAACCTCAGCTTTTCTCTTCACAATAAACTCCAAATCAATCAATCAATCAATATTTATTAAGAGCTTATATGTTCCAGGCACTGTGCTAAGTTGGTGCTTAATTGGTGCTTAATTGGGATTTAAAAAAAAAAAAAGATGACAGTGTCTGCCCTGGAGGAGATTACATGGGGAGTCAACATGCAAACAAATGTATGAGAACAAAATAGAAAAAGGATATGGAGAGGAAAGTGAATAATGTAATAATGAGACACAGAAGAGAAAAGAAAGAGCAGCCTCTAAATATCTGGAACCAAAGCTCTTCCTAAAGAGGAGGGAGGTTGACTCCATGGGGAGGCACCAGCTGCTTTTTTCTCCCCTGGGTGATGATGAAGTCTTATAAAAGATTAAAAACTACTATTCCATACTAACCTCAGTCAGTACTCAATAGCCAATTTCTTACATTTCCTTGCCTATGAATATAAGAGACAAGAAAAGAATGAGTCACCCCTAAGTGAGATCCTGCCTCTCCCTATAAATCCCCAGGCCCTTGCTAGTTTAGTGACTGTTGGGTTAGGAGATTGCTCAAAGCCGTCCTCAATTGCACATTATCCTAAGATGTGTATGTCAGATCATTCACTACCTTAGATTTGGATTAGTCCTGGTCCCATTGTGGGGAATTGATGCATTGCCCATTCAAAGATAATGAGATCCCAGTTGTCTGCCACACCAATTAGAAAAAGAACCACATTTTTAAATTCAGGAGAGCACAAAGACTAAGCACCAATCCCTCTGCAAGGCCACTGTTGACCTCCCTTCCTCTTCCAATAAATAACCAAAGACCATTTCACCTGAGGGCCAGCTACCACTGTGGTCATAATGTTTTCATATTGTTCCGATCCCCCTCCCCTCCTGTCTGCTCCTGAGTGTCTCCTTAAGAATCAAGCCTTCCTTTATGTGGCTGGTCTGGCTCTTTAAAAGGAAAAAAAAATTAAAAATAAAAACATAAACGTTAAATCCTCAAACTACTATACTAGACACAAATATTTGACTTTGTATGTCTACCATTTACGATTAGTTATTTTTCCTGGTGTTTTCTTTTTACTGGAAATAGTGCAACTGAAAATAGTAACTAAGCTTCTGTGGCTTTGTTGGGACAAGCAGTTCAGGACTAGGGGAACACCATGTTTAGTTTATAATGTATACGCAGCAATGAAAAAGTTCTATTCCCCAGCACAAACATAGCTGTAGGTATTTTCTTGTCTTTATTGAAGCAGAAAAAAAGAGAAAATTAAATAAAACTAGAGTTATTATTGTGGCTAAATTACTTTTCCATAAATTCCTAATCAATCCGTTTCAGAAAACCAAGGAGAACATTATCAATTTCCCTGAATGTTGATAGTACTTAAAATTGCTTTAAGAAAATCAGTTTAAAAAAAAAGATTTAAGGATTTATGTATGAATAATTGATATTTACAAACCCACTGTTTCCTCTCTTTTACTTACCCTTCATATGAAATTTAATTCTTTACTGCCAAAATTAGCATTGGAGGAAAAAACCTATTACTTCCCTTCCAAATAGGGAAGGAACAAGTAGCTTTGCCAAATTGCAATGAAATTTGAACATTTGGCTTTTTAAATCTCTATCCATTCTTTTAAATTCATTGAACTTTCACCCATAATTTATTCTGTTTCCAGATCAGTATCAGCAATTTAAAGCATTTAGCATCTTTATTAGTATCCAGGTCAAAATAACATGTTTAAAATGGCTGGAAACAAGAATGGATGCTGTTCTTTCACATGAGAATGCAATTATGGAGTCTAAACTAGTCAACAGAGATTTGTTTGCTAGATACCACTCCTGGCAATGAGGGCCCTATCCCAAATAAAATCTATTGAGGTTAGCAGATTTACAAGGGCAATTTCATAGTTAACTGCATTACGTAGCTACATGAATTGAAAACTTTGTTAGGAATCGTGAACAAGTTATGTTAAGATTTTCTCATGTCAAAAGAAATGGGAGAGACAGAGAAAAATAAGAAAGCCATTTTTAAAACATCAGAAAATCATTTAAAACCCTGAACTACACTAGAATAAATTTCTCAGCTTCTCTCTTGATTGCAAAACTAGCTGGTGCATTTAGACAACATTGGTCCTCTGCCCCTTGGAACAAACGCCAAAGCATCCTCCAATTCTGTAATACAATCATTTCAATTCAGATGACTGGTTCTTATGGTCATGTCTTGCTGGCTCAATCAGAAGACAAGTTGGATAGAATTTCTGGTGCACTCCAATGCAAGCGTATTTATTCAATTAAAATGTATTAAATTCCACCTTCAAGTAGCTGTCACCAGAGTGTGTTTCTATCACAGAAAAAAAAAAAAAGATGTATTTAAATAATCTTTGTTCACTCACATTTTTAAAATATTAAGTTAAGATACAAGCAAAAAAGATCAAATCAATCAATCAAGCAACAAGCATTTCTTAGATGACTACTGTGTATCAGACTGGCAATTAAAAAAAGATCAAACAGTTCCTGTTCTCAGAGAGGGCTTACATTCTATCTGGGAAACAATATACCCATATAAAGTACATATAAAGTATAACCTGCACCAGACTCACTATAAGTAAGTGTAAAAGCATTTACTAATCACGTACTGTAAGTACTGTACTTGTCTCTGAGGGTGTAAATAAAAAAGAAAACATTCCATCAAATAGTTTATAGTCTAATGAGGGAAAGAGGAAGACTTTCCTGAAGTATTGGTACAAGAGAAGCCATTGCCAATCAGAAGAGGAAAACCTCAATGGACAAGCTTCTCCAAAACAGGAAGGTGGTTGTTAAATCTTAATCTTTTTTTTTCTTAACTGATTTTCTTAAAGCAATTAAGTACTGTCAACATTTGGGCAAATTGATAATGTTTTCCTTGGTTTTCTGAAGGTGATTGTTGTGTCCAGACTTTAGGGGACATGCTGTACATGAGAGAGAGAGAGAGAGAGAGACAGAGACAGAGACAGAGAGAAAGAGAGAGAGAGACAGAAAGAGAGAGAGAGAGAGAAAGAGAGAGAGAGAGAGACATATGGATGTATGGATGCCAGGACTATCAAATCATTAGCAGGATGACTTACAAGTCAAAACTTATAAATTAAAAGTAGCATTAATTAAGAACTAACTATTTGACAAAAACTGCTAGGAAAACTAGAAAACAACATGGCACAAATTAGGTATATACCAACATCTTACACTGAATACCAAGATAAGGTCAAAATGGGTACATGATTTAGACATAAAGGTTGGTACTACAAACCAATTAGAAAAGCAAGGAATAGTGTACCTATTAGATCTATGGAGAAGGGAAGAATTTATGACAAAACAAGAACATTATGAAATGTAAAATATATTATTTTCATTAGAATAAATTTAAAAAGATTTTGTACAAACAAAACCAAAGCAACCAAGATTAGAAAAAAAGTAGAAAGCTGGAAAACAATCTTGACAGCAACTGTCTCTGATAAAATCTCATTTCTTAACTATATAGAGAACTGAGTCAAATTTATAAGAATACAAGTCATTCTGTTGCGGTTTAAACCCAGGGACACCAAAAACTGGTGCAATTTCATGATGTGTTGTGGTGGAACTGTCTCAAAGAATTCAGTCAGACCACCTCTAATCCAAGTACAGGCATTAATTGAGATTGACACCTCTCATGAAGCAGGCTAAGTTCCAAGAGCAACCAGCAACTTTAGAGAAAGCAAAATGGATTTTTATAGGGTAAAGATGCAATTACATAACAGAAATTGACATAGAATAGAGGAATATCATTAATATTAAAAAGGCAGGAGGAGTTTGTTAAGGGATTAGGTAATGGAGGAGGGGTCCCATCTATAGTTC
>CM053591.1:56367052-56407470 GCA_028646515.1 Pseudochirops corinnae | reverse complement strand
CCTTTGCCCTACATTGAATCAGCATCTTACTTTGTAGTGCTGGGGTAGGGGAGACAGTATGTTTCAGGCAAAATATTTGCTATTGGGGACTCCCTAACTTAGGGCTCATTATCAGGTAGAATTCAACACATTTACAGAAGTCTTTCATCCTCAGCTGTAGCCAGGAGAGGGGAGATTTGAAGTACAGTCTCTGCAATTTGGAGGTAAGGGGATAGTAAAATGAGTGCATATACTAGTTTGTGAATTATCTCGTGCCCTTGTCATAGCCAGTGGAAGCTGGTTGAGGAAGAATGATGAGTAAGGGATTTAAGGATTACAATTTTCAGATGTTAATTCATGAGAATTTTACTTTGTTAGGGTCTGTCTTCTTTGTTTTATGGATTTAAATGTAATTATTCTACATCTGTTACATAATTCATTTTTGGAGACTTAGAGTAAGGAACTAATCTTTTATCTTGGATCTGTGACCTTGGTATTTCTTAGCTGTCAATAACATGAAGTACAATCATATCCACCCATATAATATTTTATATTCTACTATGAGAAAATGAATACTAAATAAAGTACTAACTCTTCATCCTGGATTTTAGATTCCTCCATGATTTGACCCTAACATAATTTTCTGGAACATTCTTTCTGAGTATGTCTCATGTAGAAAACATTAGGCATGACAATCCTTTCCCTAGCTCTTGATATCACATATATTGCTTCCCAGAATTAGGGTGTATACATCTCCCTCTTGGAGTTTAATGTTTTTTTTCTAAGGGATCAGTCATAATTTCATAATGCTTATGGTACTCCTAGTGTGCTTCTCCCCACCTCCACTGCCCCACCCTCCCCCAAGATTAGAAAATGAGAATATTTTAGTCATACAGTCTTAAGAACTTATAGAAAAGGGTGAGGCAGCTAGAAAGTTTAGCAGAAAGAGCGCTGTGTCTGGAATAAAAAAACTTGAGTACAAATCTGGCCTTAAACACTTACTATCTGTGTGACCTTGGACAAGTCACTTAAATTCTGTTTGCCTTAATCCACTGAAGAAGGAAATAGAAAACTACTTCAGTAACTTTGCTAAGAAAACCCCATATGATTTCACAAAGAATCAGACAGGACTGAGTGACTGAAAAACACATTTTCTAAAGGTGGTGTCATAAAAATTATTGCTACAAAATATCCTCCCCCCCTTAATGTCTGTTACACACTCTCCAATGAGTACACATACAGTTCAAGGAGACCGTGAGCCCAAGCCGAGAAACTAAGGGTAACTCAAAACTTCTGAGTTGCCATAAGGTTTTTTCTCCCATTTATGTGGAACTTACTAAATTCTCCATAAACTAGGTGAATCTGTGTAATGGTAATGTAAATGGGAAGATCTTTCCCATTAATTAATAGTCCTATGTGACTTGCTTGAGTCACATGAAAGCCTGAGTCACATGAGTCTGTGGTGAGAGGAGCTTGCCGAGTGGGTAGAGCAGGAAGGGTGGAGCAGAGCCCAGAGAAAGGTGATCAGAGTAGTTTGAGCTGAGGGAGAGAGAGGAAGCAGGCAGTCAGAGCTATAAGTGTTCATTTGTGGGAAGCCTCTAGCAGAGAGAAGGCTTGGGGATGGTGGTGTACCCTGCATTGTTATTGTGTATAGATTTCTTTGTTGCTTTGATGAATTTGGCTTTATGGTGTTGGGATTCAGCTTTCTGATGTTTGAATAAATGTTTTGGTTCTGTCTTCCATGTAGAGAATGTTATGTTTTGAGATTCAGAAATACACTGGCACTGTAGGTGCTGTGAATATTGCATTGGCACTACAATCATTGTTGCTGTTCTTGTTGTTCATGTTCTTGTTCAGTCATGTCAATCTCTTCATGATCTTTCTTGGTAAAGATACTGCCATTTCCTTTTAGATTGGATTAATATAAACAAAGGTTAAATGAGTTGCTCAGGGTCACACAGCTAGTAAGTGCCTGAGGCTGGATTTGAACTTAGGTCTTCCTGACTCCAGGTCTATCACTCTAGCACTGAGCTATCTAGCTGCTATCTATTGTTAGTTTCTAATAAAGATTCTGCTTTCAGGTCATCAGAAGACACTAATAGGATACCAATGGGACTATAACCACCACTGCTCTCATGGAGATACAATAAAGTGCAGTACTTTTTTTTTTTTTTGCTTTTTGGAGAGCAGTTGGGGTTAAGTGACTTGCCCAAGATCACGTGGCTAGTTTTTGTGTTAAGTGTCTGAGGCCACATTTGAACTCAGGTCCTCCTGACTCCAGGGCCAGTGCTCTATTCATTGCACCACCTAGCCACCACAAAGTGCAGTACTTTTGCTGGACTGCTCATACAGCTGTAAATTCAATCTGTCTTTGGTGTCCAATAATTCAGACACTGCCACTGGCTGATCTGGGGACTCCCTTTAGGATACAAGTGGGAAGATGGGAATTCCAGTCTTCACTGGGTGAAGCTGAGAATTTTTGCTCTAACTAAAGAAAGGGGGCTGAGGAGGAGACTTGGCAAATGTCAAGTCTTCTTCTTGCTCACATTCTCACCCAGTGACTCTTTCCCGGAGGGGTACTATAAAATCACATTCCCATTTCTGGAAAAGCTCTCTCTTTTCAACCCCTTGATAATTTATAGATGTTTTCGGGAGCTATGACCATGTTTGGGGAGTTTTGTTTGTTTGTTTTTCCCCATCTATAGAACAAACTTCCTTTTTGGAATCATTTAACATCCTTCAATGACTTTCAAAGTCCTTAAACCCTCAATCTAAAGGCTTTTGATTAGTTGATTGATTGAGATGTCTCACCTAGTTAAGGTACCAGATCTAAAATTTGGTTGGGTAGTTCCTACCTTTCACACTAATATCACCACCTCTGAAGTTCAGCTCTTCAAAAATTTTCTCTTAACCAGTCAAGTACATGAAATTGGTACCAGTCTCCCAGGCTGGTTAATGATTAGAGAAAGGAAGTAGGGCATCATGGGGAAAATGCGCAGGTGATGACACCAGGGAAGAGTCACTGCTGGAGGACAGGGACTCCAGGTCAATCACTTCTATTTCTGTTTCTTTGGCATGCACTCCTCTTGCTGTGCACAGTCTTGGTTAACCTCATCTATTCCTTACTGCACCCTTTGCTCCAGCCAAACATGCTCTTTTCCTGAAGATCACAATACCTTCATAAAGCTATTCCCTATGATAATAAAAGTAGCAAGCATTTATACAGGTTTAAAAAGCATTTAACATATACTAGCTCATTTGATATCCTCACAACAACCCTATAAGGTAGGTGCTATAGATAGCCTCATTCTACAGATGAGGAAACTGGGACTAAATGAAGTGAAGTGATTTGAAAAGGATCACACAGCTAGTAAGTTTCTGAGGCCAAATTTGAACTCAAATTGTCTTAAATCTATTCACTGTGCCACCTAGATGCCTCTATCTATAATATAGCTTATATACAGAGAATGCCCTTCCTTCGTACCTCTATTTAATATCTGCATATTATTGTTCAGATGACTTGAGTTCAAATTTCAGCTGACATTTACTTATTGATCTATGTGTGTTCTTTAGTAAGTGATTCTAACCATTTGGAGCCGTCATTTCTTTATCTTTAAAAAAAAAGGAAAGAAAAAAAAAGATTTATGAGCTTGATGACTTCTAAATTCTAAATCTATGATCTTTTGAGCTTCAACACAGCTCCAGTTCAAGTGGACCAGAGGAAATCTCTTCCTCTTCTGTATTTTCACAACCTATAAAGTCTCTTCTATCACAACTTCACATTCCCCCTTGTGTTGTAACCTTGAGGACATATCTTTCCTTCCCTACTATTACCCCTTTTCCTGATTCCTTGAACTTAAAATAGTCTCTCCTTTCTCAGACCTCTAAAAGCAGTGTGTTTGTCCCCCTCTTAGGAATTTCCCATTTTCTATATTGTATCTAGACTGTATCACACCTACAATATTATTAATCCCAGAAAGTCAAGAGCCATGCCTTATGCGACATCTGGCACACTTCATTGAACAAAGCAGGGATCCAATGTCTTAAGTGAATGAAAGAATTAATGAATTGGGAAGTACATGATTGGATGGACCCTGGGTCCAGTCTCGTGACACTAATTACACCCTCACACATCATGATTGTAGGCAGATCAAATAACTGTGAAGTATTGCATTGCCCTCTTAGGCCACTATGTAACCTTCAGATCAACCAGAAAGTGTTTCTAGTGTTTCAGAGTAGTAGAGTTAAAGATTTTGAAAATCATGTCATGGTTGGATGTCCATTCTAATTGTTTTTAATTGGAACAAGAAAAACTAAAGACCTGAAAATGTGAAGGGAAACATAATTTTATGGATATTTAATATAATTTATATGCTTTGATATCTATTCTCATTTATAAATCACAGTGTTGATATCATTGCATGCTATAAAACTGCCTTAATCACACATTTATGAAGAAATATGAAGGTATAGAATTTCAAAATGCATATGTGGATTTGAATTAGCTATAGCGTATATTGAACCAGAGTTTAACTTCTTCCTGTGTCCCAAGATGTTCCCGAACTTTCTTCTTTGATCATTAGGCTGTCTGTGTTTGGGGAATGGAAATTGATTTTAATATCAGCCTGAGACAAAAATAATTATGATGGTAAATCTAATGGATAGTGTTACAAAGCATTCCAATCCAAAGAGAAATGAGTTTTGGATAATTGATTTCTTTTGAATTATCCACACCGCAGTTCTATTGCATGAAGACACATCCTTAAGTATGATTAGTTGAATTTTTATTTTCTACAATGCACTATACTGCCAGAAAAGTATTTTAGAAACTGGGCCTCAGCTCTGGATATACAGTTTTAAATGGTGTGTGTGTGTGTGTGTGTGTGTGTGTGTGTGTGTGTGTGTGCACATATAAATGTTGTTGTTGAGTCATTTCAGTCATGTCCAGCTCTTCGTGACTCCATGTGAGGTTCTCCTGGCAAAGATATTGGAGTGGTTTGCCATTTTGTTCTCCAGCTCATTTTACAAATGAGGAATGGAAGCGAACAGGGTTAAGTGACTTATTCAGTGTCATACAACTAATAAGTGTCTAAGAACACACTTAAAGGTACAAAGATAAGTCCTTCTGACTCCAGGACAAGCACTCTATCCATTGTGCCACTTAGCTATACACACACACACACACACACACACACACACACACACACACACACACACACACATACACACACACGTATGTGTATGTGTGTATAGGACATGAATAAAGAGCCAAATAATATAATTTTACTCTGACTTTGAGCATTATTTGACTGTGTGCCTCAGAACTATAAAAAAAAATTTCCTGAATAAATGAACTATTATGGAACTAATAAGTCCTTCTATCAATGATACACATCCTGAAAACTCAAGGTTTAGTGTTTTGTGTTTTGTTTTTAATATAGGATTAGGAACTGATAGGGCATTGCAAAATGAGCTTCCTGTGTACAATGGCTTCAGGATTTAAAGTAACCAACACACCACTAAGCCAATGGTACTTGTATTTTAATTTTCTACAGGGAAAGAGGAAAGAGGGAAACTTCTGTCAAGATAAAAGTCAAATGAAGGAGGGTGGGACTACATTTTAGGCTGTGGCAAGCCAATCCAAGGTTGACAATGTCCATTAGAGAGATTCAATATGAGATGTGAATTAGAGCTGCGATCTTATCAGTAAAGACCAATATGAAATATTGGAGGCAGAGGCAGCATCCAGGAGACAGAGACAGATATGTTGTTGCTGAACAACATTCTAGGGATGCATTTATATTTACCAGGGAGATTATAATATTCTGATTCTTTTGTTGTCTTAAATGGCAAATGTCCTAGTATTCTCAGGGTTTGATATTTTTTATATACCTAACAGCAAAATTCAGGAGCAAACAGTCTAAAGTACTCTGAGCACTTTGTTCAAGTTTGCATGTTATTTCTTAATATCAAATATAAATGTCATTTTCCCCATATCAGAGTTGAAATTTGCAAGATCATAAATATAAAAGAATATAAGATTAAGAAGAAAAAATTAGAGGACTTTGGAGTTGTGCAAAAGGCCTGGCACTGATTTTTTTAAGGGGGGCGGGGAGTGAGAAGCTTGCTAGGACATGAGAAAAAAAATAAAGGAACACAAGGAGGAATAATCATAATAGCTAACATTCATATAGTCCCTATTAAGTGTCAGGCACTGTGCTAAGTGCTTTACAATCTAAAAAAAAATAGGCAGAGGAGCACTAGCATCGTGTATTTC
Source organism: Pseudochirops corinnae (assembly GCA_028646515.1). Classification (NCBI taxonomy): domain Eukaryota; kingdom Metazoa; phylum Chordata; class Mammalia; order Diprotodontia; family Pseudocheiridae; genus Pseudochirops; species Pseudochirops corinnae. The sequence goes on along the minus strand of CM053591.1, from coordinate 56,401,214 downwards.
AATTATCTGGACCTCTCCCAATGTTCTCTCTGTCTTTGCCAAAAGCAGAACAGGTTAGAATTTCTTATCTTTTCTTAATGATAATTGCATCCTGGAGGAAGCAAGAATGGGACCTGTAACTAAGGATCTGATTCTAGCCAAAAAGAAGGAATGAAATAGAAACCAATTCAGCACAGTCTCATACACACTCTCAATCTTGTGAGAGGAGATTCCAAAGGGCTTGGGAAAAGAACAGGAAGGTTCACTTAAACCAAAATGCTACAGGCATAGTCAGCTCAAATAGTAATGGGACGCTCTTAAGAAGAAAAAAATTAAAGACTCAAAGAGAAAAAAAAAATTCTATCAAGGAGGAAAGGGAGAATTGTCTAGACTGCAGCAGTTCTCAACCTGATGAACAAATATAAAAGCTAAGACCTATAATATTTGACATTACAGTGCCAAATAAAGGGAGGAGAATAAGGATATAAAAGGGAGCATTTAAAAATTGGGAGAAAAAGGATGATGAAAGAAGGAATAGAACATGGAAAAATGCTAATAGACAATGGCCAGAAAGCATAATCATTCAGTGATTATTTGGTCTCTGTTTTCTCTGATGAGTATGATCTTTGTACAGGAAAGCAAAGAACAAATGTTAAATAGATATGTGCCCACATTTTAAATGTGAGGAAACTCAGGCTCAAAGAAGTTAATGACTTCTCTAGGCTCACCCAGCTAGTAAGTATCTGAGGCAGAATTTGAACTCAGATCTTCCAGACTCCAAGCTCATCGTACTACTTAATTTGTATTATTCACTGCAGGTACATGTACTTTTCTTGAACCTCTAGTTTTCATTCAGTATAGAAGGCCTTGGGCTTCCACCCTTCTATGAATCTTCTTCTACCTCTCATGAACCTTCTGTCTCTCCTTCCAGCTGGGAAATATTATACTTTACATCATTCCTCTTGATAGTTATACGGCTGTCCCTAAAGGGTAATCGTTAATGGGTTAATGCTATATTGGAAGGATTTCTCCAAGAGGAAGCACCAGAGATCCTATGCTTTGTAGCTATTAAAAAAAAATAATATAACAAAGGCTGATTACAAGGGATCCATAAGGACAAACTGTTTACTTTTTATACTTGTAAAATGAATGTCTAAGATTCTTATTAATAATTGGGTTGCTCATAAGAAAGATTGTGGTAAACCTGAGTATGATATGAATTTAAAAAGTAAAATGATATAGGAACAGCTTAAAGTATAATTATTTTATACAAATGAAATGCAAGAGGAAGAATTGATACAAAGGAATTAGATGGGGGAGGAGGGCTGGTCATTCTGGTAATCTACTTTCATCAGGAATGGGTTTAAGAGGGAACAATACATATATATTCAGAAGAACATAAAAGTCTTCTAAATTCAGAAGAAATAAAACAGTAGGGGCATAGGGAGGGGGGAGAGGACAAGGGAGGAATCTTTAAAGGGGAGGGTGAGAGAATAAGTAAAATAGGAGTATAGAAGGGTGTTTAGATTTATGGGAATTAGGGGATGGAGGAAGGATCCTTGCAGGGGGGTAGGCAAGTCATAGGAGGGCAAGGTAGTGGGTAAAAAGTAAAGTAGAGGAGGCAAGAGTAACAGGAAACAAGAGATAGGCACATACATAAAAACAAAGATCAGGAGTAGAATAGATTTGGAAAAGTATATGTCTATATATGTACGTATATGTAAGCTTTATTGTGGCCTTCTGGGAGATTGGGGGGAGGGAAAAAAAGAACAAAGTAAAAATGTACACAGCAAGAACAAAAGGAAACTCACAAGGAAATAAAGATGGACAATTCTCAACATGAGTATTATTTTTCATGTAAGCTTTCTTGAAATTAAAATTTATTGTTGCATATTTGAATCCTCTCTTACGTCCTGCTATGCACACAGCATACTTTTTTTCTTTCTAACTTTGTATTTAAGTTCCAATATTTAAGTTTATGACATGTTTTTGTTTCTTTTCTCTATTCTGTATTTCTGTTCTGGTGTTTGAGTCTAAAATAAAATTTTGGAAAAATAATAATAATAACTTAGATAGAGATTTCTATAACAATTATCAAATGTGTAGGTGAAACAAAGCTCAGAACCACAGATAGCATGTCAACTGACAGAATCAAAATCCCAAACATCATAATAGACTAGAACATTGGATCATATCTAATAAAATTAAATGTAATATGGGTACAGGTAAAGTCTTACATTACAGTTCAAAAATCAAGTTCACAATTAAAAGATGACCAAGGATAACAGCAAATTGTCTTATAGAGATATATGAAGGCTCCATCATAGCATTAATTAAGGTCATTAGAGTCACATTGCAGCCAAAAAAATAGAGCTAATTTGATTTCAGACTGAATTATGAGCAGATCAAGATCAGGGAATCTATAGCTGCTGTTGGCCCTATCAGGCCAAATCTAGAATGTTAGGTGTAGTTCTATGTAGATGACTTTAAGAAGGACATTCAGAGGTTGGAGAACAGCCTTCATGGTGAACAATTTTAAAATTATGCCATGTGAGGAGGGGTAAAGGATCTACGTTCATTGGTTAAAGGAGAGAAGATTCAGGAGGAATATTATAGCTTTCTTTTTAGTATTTGAAGCACTGTCAAGTAGAAAAAAGATTTAAACTTCTACCATATGGCCCTCAAGGGCAAAAGCAAGACTGGTGGATGAAAAACTGAAAAAGGGAGACAGTTAGACTTAACATAAAACCTTTCTAAGAATCAGAGTACCACTAAAGTAGAAAGGATTTCCTTAGGAGTAAGTAAGTTCTCCCAAGAAAGGTCTTAAAAAAATAAAAAGATAAATTATCTTGTATTAGGGGTGTTGTAGAAGTTTTTTCTTTCTCAGGTATTTGTTGGACAAGATGTCTTCTGATGTCTTTTCTAATTCTGAGATTCTATTACCCTAAGGATACAAAAAGTAAATCTTTAAATGTTTCACTGATTGTCAATGAACATAGTCTATAGTAACTTGAACTAAGGCAAATCACCAGTATTCTATTCAGTGGTATAACCACAAAAATCCTTTCCTTATCAATTACAACACAAGCAAAAAAATTCCTTTAGATTAGGGTTTCTTAACCTTGCCTCCATTAACTAGTTTTTAAAAAAGAAATATTTTGATAACTATACTTCGACATAATTGGTTTTCCTGTTATTCTTAGGTATTTCATTTTATTCATTTACAAACATTATTTTGAAAAGTAAACCATAGGTCTCATCAGACTGTCAAAGGGGTCCATGATACAAAAAAAAAAATTTAGGAGCCCTTGGACTAGAATTCTTTGAGCAAACTACAACAGTAGAGTGTTTTAAAGGATGTACACATTATCAAAATTACTAGAGAACTGTAATATTAGAGAGATATCAACACAGCACTTTGTTATATCCAAATCCTTTTTAAAAAAAAGTTTATCAGAAATACTTTTTAAGTCAAGTCATAGCAAAAAGCATTTATTAAACATTGTATTAAATGTTGAGGATACCAAAAAAGGCAAAAAAAAAAAAAATATGCCAGCCCTCAAGGAGCTCACAGCTCAATGGGGGAGAGGGGTTTGTCAGGCAACAACATGCAAACAACTATGTAAAAATTAGATATATAAAGGAAAAATGAGAGATAATCAACAGAGACAAAGTATTGGCATTAAGGGGGATCAGGAAAGACTTCTTGAAGAAGGTGTGGTTTCAAGTAAAACTAAAGAAAGATTGGTAAACCTGAGAGCAAGGAGAGAGTTCCAGGTATGGGGAATAGCTGATGAAAATACACCAAATCAAAGGAGACTGTGAAGAACAGCAAAGAGGCTGATGGTGCTATAACACAGAGTACGAAGAAAGGAATAAGGTATAAGAAGACTGGAAAGGGAGGAATGGACTAGTTAATCAAAGCTTTTAAAAGTCAAAGGGAGGATTTAATATTTGATGCTGGAGAAAATAGGGAGTCTCTGAAGCTTATTGAGGGGGGGATGAGATGATCGGCTCTGAGCTTTAGGAAGATCAGTTTGACAATTTTCAGATTTCCAGTTGCTTCTTGAAGACCATAGAGTATCAGAGATAGAAAGAAATTTTATGAGGAAACTGAATCCCAGAGAAGTATGTGACTTCACCACATTCGTATGGATAACAGATAAGAGAGATGAGATTTGAATTCAGGTCCTTTGGCCTTGAATAGAATGTTGTTGTTTGTTTGTGTTTTTTCCCTACTATATCATACAATTTATAAGTAAAGTACACAGTGAAAGATTTAAGGGGCATTGGGACTCATTGAGGTTGGGTAGATCATTTTTCTGTGTGGGTCATTTTCCATTGGGAATTTTGAGGGGGACTTTTTCCCAAAACATTCTGTTACTGAACACGACCTAAGATGGGGCATCGGTTGGAAAAGCCACACAGATCTGTTGCAGCTGGGTTATATAAAAAGAGATGATTTAATAGAAAACATCAGACTTTACACATTTTGATTGCCTATTTTCTCTATGTAGATTTCTCATTACAGTAGCCACAGCTGCTGCCTGAAGGTGTCCTTTCACTGATGATTGTGGCCATCATCCTGGTGCAAAGTACTTTGTTTTCTTGCCAAATAGCACACACAGCTTTTTTAGCTCTGATTGCAGGGGTGTTCACTTCTTATTAGCAAGGAGCAAGATTTTCTTTCTCTAGTATTCAGAAACAACAGAAACATCTGCTGAAGTCAGAAGATGTTGTTTTGCTGTGTGGGGGAAGCCTGATGCTGTTATGTTTCTTCTCTCCAGTAAGAGGTATTCACTAGGGGTGGAGAAGGAGGAGGGGACAGGAAAGTTGTGAGGTCTTCCTATAAAATATCAGGAGCTCCATACTTGAAAACAATCTTTTTTTAATGATTACCTCTGAAAGGTGACTTGATTATAAACTTTATGTCATAAAAACTAGATGACTTCAAAGATTTAATAGCTATGCATCTATACTAAGGCTCAAACAGTCAATAATGGCTTTAGGTTCACCAATTTAGAGTGCATTATGAGAAGCATTATGAGAGGCCATGTAGCAAAGTAGATAATAATAAATGCTGCACTCATTCAGGAAGACCTGTATCTGTATCTTGTCTCAGAGCCAACTTGCCATCTGATATTGGGCAAGTCACTTAACCCCTCTCAGACTCAATTTCCTCCTCTATAAAATGAGGATAGTAGTATCACTTACCTCATAGGATGGTTATGAGGATAAAATGAAATGGTGTATGCAAAGCATCTTGCAAAACTTAAATGTCGTCTGTCATTATTTGGGGAGTATAAAGAATTTCTGGCTAAATGTGCTAACTGCTCAGTGAAAATCATGTTTAGTATTGTGTACATGGAAAGTTCAATAAACAATTATTGAAAGGATGGATGGATGGGTGGATGGATGGATGGATGGGTGGATGGATGGATGGATGGATGGATGGATGGATGGATGAAGTTACTTTCTTTAGGTGTGAACATCAGAATGACCTCCATCAGAAACACTACTACTTTTGTCTACTCTTAACTTCTATTCTTCACTGTCTCTTCAGCATCCCTTGTAGTCATGTGGTATCACTAGGTAATATTGGTAATGAAGAATGTCCCTTTATTTCAAGTGAAAGCTTGGGCTCATGAATAGGACTATAATTTCCCCCAAAGCAATTCAGCCCACTTTGCTTCTCTTTTTTCCAACTCCAAACCAAATTCATTGTCCATTTGTAGTTCTTTACTTTCCTTCAAAACATATTTACTGACAGATAAGCTCTAAGTCCTCTAAAATTATAGTTACCTAAAATAAAATATCTGGGGTTAATGTGATCAGCAAGATGTCAAAGCAATTGTTTTTCAGAACCCCTGCAACTTACAAACTCAGAAAAAAGAAGGATGCTTCATACAAAAAGTAACTGAACTTAAAAATGTAAACTGAATGCAGCCAAGTGGCCAAGAAGATTACACAGAAGCTCAGGGTTCCAGGATAAACTGAGGGAATTGGAAATTGTCACTTTCCTTTCCTTAGTTTCAGTCCCTACTGGCTGTGATCCTCTCATTTTAGAGGGTCAGGAACTAGCACCCCCAATTCCACTGAACCACAGAGATATTTACCGCAAAGATAAAACATCAATAAATGTAACAGCATTTACTCCTCCAACTCCAGGGCATACTCTTCCCTATATCACCTCAATTTCTGGGGATGGAGGCTCAAAACCTTGCTCATTTCCTACCTGCATAGTATTAGTACCACCAAATTCACATCCAGGGGCACCATCTTTCAGATGAGCTTTTAACTTGGCTACCACTAAAGAGGGAGCCTGAAGGTAACTGACAAAGGTCACTTCTTGCTCCTCAAACATTATTGCTGTTCTGGTTACAAACATGGACTTTATAATGCTGGGATGCCAGAGGAGGCTCCATTCATTTCATAACTTGATAGCAACAATGATGTTTTGGGTACAAAACTCAACTGTGAAATAAAGGAGTTCTCTAGACCTTTCTTACTTATAATGTCACAGTTAGCAACTCCCTTCATCAATTACCAAGATCCCCCAGGAACACTAAATTTATAATTTGTCCAGTTCTTTGACCACCATGAAAGACCACAATTGGCAGTGGGAAATGGGGCAACAATCACATTTTAATAAGGTACAGAGGGTACAAAGACAAGCAGCAAACATGGTATAAAGGTAGACAATAAATGGGGGCATGGGATGGTGGAGAGAGTCAGGTAGCATTGAGAAAAGGATGAGGATGAAGGGAAGCCAAAAGTATCCTTCATTTAATCATGGATTAGATTTGGGAGCACTAGGCACAATGGATATGATGGAGATGGCACAGACCTCAGTGGGGAGGAGTTTAAGGTCTCATTTTTATAGGGTATTTTTGGGAAACAGACTAACTCCTATTGTGCTACCTTGGAGTTAATTTATTAACATATCCTCATCATCCCAAAGCTGTCAGGACCTTTTTGATGTTCTGCTGCTCTGGAACTGTGGAGGTCTGGAACTTGTCTGGAATTTACACATCATAGGGCCAGAACCCTGATGGCAATTCCTAGCTGGCTTCTGTTGATTCAGCACATAATACCAAGGAGTGAATTCTGGTTAATATATTGTCAATTATACTTTGATCTCACCTTTACAATCTTATTTTCTGCCATTACCCTTTTATATTGGCTAGTTATAAACTTACTATGCTAACTAGAAGGTGATAGGGTGGGGAAGATGGTCAGAAGAACCAGAACAAAACACAAATTTAACACAAACATTGTGTCAAAGAGGAGGCAGTTGAAACTAAGTCTTTTTGAATGACTCTAAAGCCTGAATAGCTGACTCTTCATCATGTGATTAACTGACAGGAACCATTTACAGAATGTCTGCTCGTATTCTGCTTTCTCCCTTACATGTCACCAAAAGCCTCCAAGAAATAGTTCCTTAGCAACTATAGATAGATATCACTATGGGGTCTATACACATGCCATAGCCTCACTGAATAGGGTAAAAATCCCCAAAATAACACCAGATCACTTAAGTAATTAGAGCTCCCACTCCCTTAGAATTCTCTTCCTTCCTTCCTTCCTTTCCTTCCTTCCTTCCTTCCTTCCTTCCTTCCTTTTCTTCCTTCCTTCCTTCCTTCCTTCCTTCCTTCCTTCCTTCCTTTCTTTCTCTCTCTCTCTCTCTCTCTCTCTCTCTCACACACACACACACACACACACACACACACACACACACCCCACTACCATCTATCCACTCTGGTCAGTGGCATAGGTAATTCCAGTGGCCCAATAACAGGGATTCAATACAATTGCCCCTCAATGCCACAACAGGCCATAAACACTCAGTGAACAAGCTTGAAGAGTCCTGACTCAGTCTTTAGCCAGAAAGAGAAAAGTGATCAAAATCATTGTGGCTCCTTTTTATTGTTCCTCTAAGTCAGCTGCAATGCTTGTTCAGTGGCCAAGGTTGATGTTGCTTCATCATCTCAAAGTGCTAGTCCCCTTTTAACACTAATTCAGCCCATGTGGATGAACAAAAGCCTGCAGGGCAGCTCTGTGCTTGCTTCTGGGAAAGTGCACTTTAATACCACTCTCTATGTTTATAATTAGTATAGCAATACACGATGACCAAATATCCCTGAAATGTTGCTTGTGGCCTCTGGGCACACAATAAAACCCATTCTGTCAACTCCTTTCTTTGCTTTTCCATATATTATATATCTGGCAACTCTAAAGATGTCATCCCCACCCCCTACCCCCATTCCTACTTCCTCCCTATTACCTACTAGTATCAAGTATAATTTCTCTTTGGCCTTCCAAGCAATCCACAACCTTGCCCCTTTCCCATCTTTCCAGTCTTTTAGTATATTACTTCCCATCTATGCTTTCTTGAGTATAGCCAAATTGACCTACTTTCTGTTCCTTGCTTCCTCTGCTCCATTTCCTTTATTCCATTATTTCATGCTTCTACACTGGATGCCTCTCTATACCTGAAATGCTAATGTCCTCATCTTTGTGTGGGGTACAGGGACCCCAAAATCCCCTACCCAAGAAAAATTGAAAGTCAGAGGCATCTTGAGGAAGGAACAGGAAGTTTTATTCTCTTCCCCCGCAGGAACATGGCGGTCCTCTCCATGGCAGGGATGTTACAAAAGACAGAACAAGAATTTATACCCTAAGGTGGTCATTCCCCCTCCCCCTGGCTGTCCCTTCTCCCATTGGCTAGGAGGTGAGCTCTCAGTCTTGGCAGGAAGTCTAACTCAATGGCAGAAAACAAAGAAGCCCACCACTATCTCCTATTGGCAGGGAGGTGGGACAAGAAGCCAAGGTATCATATCATCCATGGCCTTATTTGGCAAACGCCAAAGCAAGGGAGGGGAAAAGGTCACAAGCAAGGGTGGAGGACAAAAACTCCTGAAAAGGGGCCTAAAGCTTTTAAGGGTGTGGTATACAAGAGTAGAGGTCTAAAACTCCTGAAAGGAGACTAATGCTGATGACAGCAAAGGAAGGGGGGAAGGGTCTTAGGTTGTGTAAATCCAGGACTCAGGTCTGTCCAGTCTTACAAAAGTCTGTCTCTGGTTTCTAGACAGTTTCTCTCCCTTCTCATTCTGAAGAGTCTTCACAGAGGGTGCAGAGAGTATACCGCACTCATTTTGAACTCTTCTGCTCACTGGCAAACTCAGCTCAATATTATCTCCTGCAAGAGGCTTTTCATCATCCTCTCCTTGCTAGTACCTCCTCTCTAGGCTACTTTCCATCCATTCTGTACTAATCTATGTATATTTTTCCTCCCACTCTGCACTTTATTAGAATGTAAGCTCTTTAGGGGTAAGGACTTTTATTTTTCTTTATGTACTCACTGCTTAGCACATAGCACAGCACTTAATAAGTTCCTGATGCCTGGTTGGTTGGTTTCCTTTAAAACTAAAATGTCAAGATTGATATAATTGAGCTTCTCCAGGAATCTATCTATGCATTAGTCACTGAGCAAGTGTCTACTACAACATCTTTCCTTCCCAGAGGGTAAGGGCCAAAAGCAATGCTTCCCTAATGTGTGAATAGGCTTCATACATGGGCACATACTTTGTATTATGATTGCATTTGTTAACCATGGGAGTTTCAATGGAGCATTGTGCTAGTGGCTTGCTTTGAATGCCAAACAGTGGTAGATATATACAAAAAAGAAAGAAAAGTATGTCAATATTTTTTTTTAATTTTCAAGAAAAACAAAAAAGAATATAAGAAGGACACAAATAGGACACTTTTATTACTATTTTGTTAAATTTAATATATACACTAAAAATACCGTTTGTGATAAAAGTCCTCCAATTTATATACACTCCTCTTTTGTATTCTTCTTTGAATATCAAAATTTTTATGTTTGTTAATGATTTTAACAGTTATTATAAAATATAAAATAATAAAGAAAATAAATCAAAGGATGGATGGAAGGGATATTTTAAAAATCAAAGAAATCCAAGTAACTTCTCAAAGTACAAATCCTGCAAAGATAACCTAATCAAAGAAAAAAATATGGATTTTCAGTAAAAGAACAGCAATTGAAGTATTATTGAAACAAAAAATGAACAGAATATTTGACTGGCAATCACCTCAAGCATCAAAAACACAAGAAAGGTATAATAAGTTCAATTATCAAGGAAAGATGAAGCAATGAAATCAGTTCATTCAAATTTATAGCCTGTGTATTTTTTTTAAAGGAGAATATAAACTGAGATGTAGAAAAAAGAACAAAGAGGGACAAATGGCTTAAAGGGAGCTTTAAAAATCCTGAAGTGAAGGAGGAAGACATGAATACTCAACTTACTAAATCCTATGACCCTATATAGAGGAATACATACATTTTATATGAGGGCTGATACATTGGGAAGTTACATGGACTACCAATGGGCTAAATTTTAGATCTAGACAAAATAGCAAAATTTATTTGAAGGAACGAAAGATCAAAAATCTGAAGGGATATGCTGAAAAAGTAGAAAACTAGAAAAGTAAATCAGTAGCATGAACTAGATTAAGAAAAATCCAGAATCATCAAATTCTGTAACTCAACAAAGCTTAAAACATAAAAATGCATGGCAAAGAACTCCACATTTTATAAGAACTGCTAGAAAAAAAAAATTGTAAAGGAATTTGGCAGAAAATAGTATCAAACTGACATCTTACATTTTACACCAAAATAAGATCAAAATGGATATACAACATGGATATAAAAGATCACGCCATTTAAAAAAAATAGAAGAAAATGAGATAAGGTACCTTAACTGCTATGGCTAGGGGGTGATCAGTTAATCAATAAGGATCATAGACTAAGAATGAGAAAGAATATTAAAGGTCATCTACTCTAACTCAGAGACAGCTAGGTGGTCCAGTGGATAGATTACACTAGTCTTGGAATCAGGAAGGCTCATCCTCCTGAGTTCAAATCCAGCCTCAGATACTTACTAGCTGTGTCGCCCTGGAGAAGTCACTTAACCCTCTTTGCTTCAATTTCCTTGTCCATTAAATAAGATGGAGAAGGAAATAGTAAACCACTCCAGTGTTTTTTCCAAGAAAACATCAAATGGGGTCACATAGAGTCAGATATGATTGAAATGACTCAGCAACCACAACAATGGGGAACTGACTAATGGTTGGTCCAGCCATCAGAATATGCACAGAATCTGTATTCCTCTGACTGCAAATTCTGAAAGCAGACTTTATTACCTACAGAACAGAAGTAATTGGCAGAATATTAAAAACAAACTTTGAATCCATGGTGATAAATTTCTCCAAAGAAATGAAAAGGAGTTGCTGAAGTGCTAAACTTTTTCGAGAAAAAAAATATAATACAATTTCTATACAGGCAAAATATATTGATCTTGAAGACAAAATGCAGAGAGTCTACTTAGGGATTATAAGATCTCCCAGAATAACAAGTCAAATCAGAAAACTTGAACAATATAATGAAATAAATAATATTAGAAAACCACCCAGAACTTCCAAGCATCGAAAACAAAGTGCCAATCAAAAAATCTATAGATCAACTCCAGAAAGAAAAAAAAAACCCAAACACCTGTGCTGCAAACTTTAAGATATATATTGGCTAAATATGACAATTCCAGTGACAAATAAAAAAACCTTTCATGTATAAAAGAAAGGAAACCTATATAATGCAAGATTATTATGTACTCACCAACAATTTTAGATGAGAATGGAATGTGTCCCAAAGAGCAAAGGAACTAAAAAAGCCAACCAAAACATTTATATTCTAAAACTCTGATTCTAATTACTGATTAGAAAAGATATGCATTCATTAAAAATGAGCATTCTTATAAAAATACATAAGTAGATTATGTGCTTTGAAAATAGGTAAACAAATATAGCTAACCAGGAAGACACAAGTATTAAAAAAACAAAAACAATCTCACACCTAAGGCAATACAAGCTGCTTCAACTTTCTCTACATCTTGTAGAGGGGGAAAAGTTGAGTTTTGTTGTTGAGTTTTGTTGCATGTGATAGGGGGTGATTGGCAGAGACTACAAAAGTCATTAGTTTTTATTGGATTTCATTTCAAATGTATTTTCTAAATCACATGTCAAGATTTCATTACCCACTGCTGAAATTTTTAGTCTTCATAGCTTCAGGATTTGATGGAGAATTATAGACCATGCTATCTGAATCCAGTCTTCATCTACTACTTTACATGCTTCTGAAACCTAAACTTTAAGTAATAACCTTATTCCAAATGCAAAATCCCAATGCATATATTGTGTACGTGTACGTTCCCAGAACTAATACAGCAAATCTGAACAATGACTTATGCCTAATTTAAGGGCAGGAGTGAAGGAAGAGGCAATGATTAAGTGCCCCCAAAAATGGATATTCATAGATTTAAAAATAAAAAGAAACCAGTACTTATAGAACTGCTGAATGGATTCCAGAGCCTGTTGGCAATGGTGTATAGACTTGACAAATTGTCTTTGCAGATGACGTAGTGCTGCATGAGCACATTATAGATTATGGATTAGCCTTCTCTCCTCTTAATTCATCATGTTTTTGTCTTGTTGGAGTTCTTGGTATCAGCCTGTGTAGACAATTGCAATTGGTTTATCTATTGATAGTGAGAATAAGTGTGTTAACAGCATGAGCAATGCCATTTTGCTTTAAGCTTCTATTTTCATACTAAGTAGTTGTTAGGTAAGTCATTTTTCTGTAGTAACGTAAACACTAGAGAGGTATATTGGCAATGATATGTGTCCCCCAAATCTGGTAAACAGCTGAAAAACATTGGCTAATTGTGTTAAAAAAAAAAAAACTAAAGCTTTGATTGCTAGTTTCTTTTTATCACAAATTGGGTAATTTATCGTCAGTTTGAATTTAGATGTAAACACCCCTTACTCAGAATCATAAAAACACACTGGACATTGTAGCCAATCAACCAACTTCTTGGTGATCACCAGAACTGACTCCTGAATTCCCACATTTGGAGATCTAATAACCCTGTGTTCACTCAATGTTGATTTTCCAGAATGATGCCTCGGATGGTGGCACACAACCTTTGGCTAGACAAAGGAGAAACATTGACGTGAACATCTCTTTGAGACACACTTAATCAGTACATTTAGGAATCCTGTTAGTGATTTCTTTAGAAGGGTTGATCTTTGTATTATTGAATAGAAAATTGTATGTTGTCAATCAATGAAGAGTGGTTGTATGCAATGATGAGTGTCAGTCTGATTTTTTGTTTCTGCTGTGCTAGTACTAAATGTAAGAGTAAATTGGTTTGGTGCATGTATAGTGTCTTAGACTCTTGTAGATAATTCTTACATGAGAGAGGTTTGAGAGTTTTGGGGAAAAAATCTCTCCGGACATCTTAAACTGTGGATCGGAAGGACACACAAGAAAGGAATATATGTATCTTAAAGTGGATGAGTGTTTCACAAATGAGGGTTTACCATAGAAAAACCGCATTGGAGTCTGTACAGATGGTGTTGGAGCAATGGTGGGCAAAAATGTTGGATATATAGCAAAATTTAAAGCTGGTGGCAATGAATATATCACTTTTACTTACTGCATGATCCATCGGGAGGCACTTATAGCCAAAATAAAATATCACCAGAGTTTGATGTTTTGCTTTGCAATACTATAGGAATCATTAACTTCATTAAAATCTGTGCCCTTAACAATCATTTATTGTCAAACCTTTGGAAAGACATGAACCTCAATTATAGAAACTTATCACTACATGCAGAGGTAAGGTGGTTCTCAATCAGCTGAAGTTAAACAGATTATTGAAATTGAATATGAAGTTGTTATATTTTTGACTGAGCAGAAATCCTATTTTGTTCATTTTTCTCATAATGACTTATAACTTTCAAAACTCCACTATTAGTTGGATATTTTTAGAAAACTCTATGATTTAAACATGTCGCTTCAAGGAAAATCTGAAACATTTATGTTAAAAGATAAAATTGAAAGTTTTACTAAAAAATGACATATGGAAGAATAGAGTGGAAAATGATTCTTTAGAAATGTTTACAGCTACAGATGATTTTATAGTTCAAAATAATCTTCCCAAAGTTTTAATTGTGAGAGTTATAATTGATTATCCGAAGTGCTTGGGGACACAATTTCAGACATACTTCTTTTCAAATTTTGATTCTAAAAAACTAAGTTGGGTTCAAAAACCATATTCAATTTAAATAAAAAATGTCAGTCATCTGCCATTAAAAGTTCAAGAAGAATTTGCCAAGTTATCAAGTGACACAGGTTTAAAACTTGAGCTTCCTGAAAAATCATTAAATGAATTTTGGCTAGGAATTAGGACGGAATTTCCAACAATTTCTGAAATGACCCTAAATATACTTCTGCCATTTTGTACTATATATTTATGCAAAGTGTCATTCTCTGCATTGATAATTATAAAATCAAAATATCGATCAACTCTGAAAAAGGTTGAAGATGCTCTATGTCTTGCAATATCAAATATTCCACTAAGATTTAGTTCTTTATGTAAAAATAAACAAGCACAGACATCTCATTAGTATGCAAATTTGCTTTCACCTTTAATAAGTGAAAAAATTATATGTATACCAAAGAATTGTTTTAAAATAAATTTCTTTATGATTTGTTACTAGTAAATGTTTAATTCATATGCCTATTTAATATACCTACATGTCTGAGGTCATGTAAAACTTTCTCAGGTGAAAAGGGGTCATGAGTGGAAAAAGTTTAAGAAGTCCTGCTCTATCTTATTGTTCATATAATGCCTGTAATAAATTTCTAATTGGTCTTTCTGCCCTTAGCTCTCTCACCCCATTCTAATACATCTTATACACAGTTGCCAAAGTGATTTTCCTTAACTATAGGTCTGATTGTGGTATCTTCATACTCAATAAAATCCACTGGCTCCCTATCACTTCTAGAAGCAGTGTCATGTACTTTGACAATTAGTAGTTGGATCTAAAATGAGCTCTATTGTCTTTAAGCTTTAAATCTATGATCCTCCAGTTTTCTGTGATAATCCTAGTTTTAGCTCGAATTCATGATCTTTCTCCTTATTTGTTGCCTTCAGAAGAGTCTGTGCTAATCATGCTTCTTGCGTAAATATATGCCTCTGACCTTATTTATTATTATCCTTTTGTATAATTGTGCGCTTTCTTCCCTTACAACCATACCATTATGGATGCCCAATTATACAACATCTCCACCCCATCAAAGTTTCAGCCTAATTGATCTCTAGCCATTTCAAATAAATTCAATCCAATCAATTCAACTCTCACATCTGTTGTGTCTGTAGAATATGCCAAACTTGGGGAGCTGAAAACTGCCCTCTAGACCACCTTCAATCATCAAAAGGGTTAGTCTGGTAACTAAAGTGAAAAACAGACCTCTATTCCAACATAAAGTAGCAGTTTGCTAGCGTAATTAAGGACAACCAAGACAGCGTAGTATGGTAGATAATAATTCAACCTCAGAGGCAGAGCAACCTGAGTTTAAGGTCTGTCCAGACCTTGTGTAATCCTGGGCAATTTATTTAGAGCCATAGACAAGACTTTAAGTTATGGATATGCATTGATAGGAGCTTTCTAAGCCCCTGAAACCAGAAGGTCATTGTGATCACCATAACTATTGTTGCTGCTTGTAAGAATGGCTTCAACTCTGGTACCCTTGATAATTGTCATGAAGCAGTTAAGCTGAGTTAAGTAAGCCTTCAGCTGGGCCAAAGCATGAAGCTGCAGGTGCATTTGGTGGCTTGGAGTCTTCCCTATTCCAAATATTCTCTTCTATACAGTCTGCTGATGTGTTTACCCTCCAGGAAGGCAGCTGGGATGCAGTTTATAGTTTATCTGTATTTCCCTTCTCAGGAATATTTTGCAGTGTGGCTATATTTTGTATCCATACTGGAGTCAGGGATGTGTTTGTATTTCTGTGTGTTATAAGACCAATAATCTTACTAGGGTTTTCTCCTTCCCCATTCCAATATAGGTTGGACTAATTTTTCCACAAACAGGGAAAAGTGGAGGGAAAATTAGGAACTCAATAGGCCCAGAAAGGGCACAAAGCTTAAGTCGCTTTTGCCTTGACACAATGTCCTCTGATATCATTGATGATGGCTTTTGGGTAACTCCAGAGCATAAACAACATCATCCATGTGGGGCTAGGACACTTGAGACTTAGCACATGTCCCAAGATCATATAAGTCATCACATATACAGAGAAGGGCGGCCAGGTAACCAAGATTAGAATCCATGCTAGAGTATCTTTGTTGCATATCCTTTCAAATCTTTGGTAAGCAAATTTTTTAACTTTTCTTCAACTGTTGAGTGACTCAGGAGTTCTTCATATTGCCACAACATCGAACCTGAATTAACAGCAGCTGGCATGAATCAAACCTCCTCCCCAACAAAGAGCATTTAGCATGGCTAAAGTATGCTGGCACATCCAGCAAGTGACCTCTATCTTCCTATAGTCAGCAGCCATCTCAATGAAAGAGTTAGATTGCAATGGCATGGTAATTTAGATACTACCTAAGCTACATATTTTACTAAAGGAGCTGAGACATAATCCTTCCCCTGTAGGGATATATTTAAAAGACTCATATTTTACATAAAAAGTAGTAGAAAAATTAATTGCTACCTAGCACTAGACATTTGGGAAACTCTTTTCTGTCTACCTATAACCATTATTCTGATCAACCTTCTAAAAAACTGAAAGATATTTTCTCAAGACCTTTCCTCATAATCCATTTGGGAAAAACCCCATGGTCTTGGGTCATCATTTTCTATCATATTATGTATTTAATCTATCAGTAATCACAGTTATACTAGCTAGCTATGAAACTCCTTCCTGTGGCTCAGATTTTGACTCCTAGCTTCTATTAACCCCCATGATATTAATCTTGGTCTCTAAGTAAGCCTCTTTGGTAAACTTGGTTTATTTTTGTTTCTGTTTCTAATTTTGATGCTTGTAGACCCTTTCAATATGCTTCACCTTTCCTTTCATCATCTATACAACATGCAATATCTTTCCATATTTGCTGTGGCCCTGAGATTTAAGTCTTTGACTCCCATCACATAATTGGTGAAGCTTCAAAATCAGGTTATAATTCCTATTGGCCAAGAGATTTGAACTTATCTAATTGTAACAGGACTTTTGACATCAGTCTCAGGGGAAAGTGATTCAAAATACGTTGGTCAAGTTACCTCTTTCTGCTAATAAAGTGGGCTGACTACATCTCTTAAGCTGCCTCCATTGCCCCTTTTTTGCGGGAAAAAGATCTTGTAGGAAGGAGACTGGGGAAGTTGAACGGTAAGAGAACAGAGAAAGAGAGAGAGAGAGAGAAAGAGAGAAAGAGACAGATGCACATGCACATGCATATATATATATATATATATGTATGTATATATATGTATATATACATATATATACAGATATATACACATATCTCTATAGATAGCTAGATATTAATTGTATGTTATCTTTACAAAATACTTCCCAAAGAAATACAGAAAAGCAAGAATATTAAACACATCCTTTATTGAGCACAATGCAATTCATGTGTGTATATACATATATGAGTATATGTATATATGAAATATAAGGGTGAAGCCCTTTCAAATGTAATTGAATCATTCTATATATTTTAAAGGGTCTGAGGCTGAGTCGATCATTTTTTAAAGGAAAGTTGAAGAAAACAAATGAGCTCAGTCAACAGAGAGAATGACCCCAGGGCTCAGTCTAGCCACTCATTTAGATCACCTAGCTCACAGGGCTATTGTGAGGAACAAATGAGATGTTCATAAAGTGTTTGGGCCACAGTAAGTGTTTAATAAATGCTTGTTCCTTCTCTCCCTCCTTGAATGAGTAGAACCAGAGGGGCTTCTGTCAATCCTAAACTAAGCATTTGTGGAACAGTAATTCTCTCTCCACACCCCCATCCCCACCCTCACCTCAAGCAAGCTTAAGGCTAAAGATGGTGGACAATCAAACCAACTATAAAAAAAACAAACAAGCCCAGTGGTCAGGCAGAGACAGCATGCCATCAAAAGTAAAAGCAGATGAGTTGACCGTCTAGTACAGACACTATATCCTATGAGGAGCCAGACATGACCCATCTATTAATAATACTACATCTAAAGGTCCCCCACTGCATTGCCATTGCCAGTTGTCCTGATCTATATCTTTCCACTGGATTCCAATGACTTTGGAGAAGAGAGTGGGGCTGGTGACTTTGCACAGCCCTAACTCACTTAAATCCAATTCACTTGCAAGTCAAGGCATCACCCTACTATTGTCATGCATCTTCTTCTAGAACAAGGGATGAACAATAACAAACATCTGACAAGGAATTTTGAAAGGACTCTCCAGAGAAAGAAAAGACAACAGGACCTTGTATTGTGAGATTTGTGAGCTTCCTCCACGACATGAATCCTATATATGTCTTCTTCACTACTTTACTTTTATGGCCCCTCTTCATCTCCCATAGACTCTGCCTTTGTGGATAAGTGCTCTTAGGTTGGAGTAGAAACATTTTATAAGCAGGGTTCTTGCTAGGTCATTTGAATCCCTCACTTTCCCAACAGCAAATTGAGTCCATTGGCTGATTGTTCATGGGAAGCACGCTGGTGAAATCTTGTGAGTGGCAGCTGGAAATGCAGTGTGCCAAAAGATAACTCCTAGATTTTTAGGTAAGAGATGCAGCTCTGGAAACCCAACCTGCAAACCTTGAAGTGGAAGGAAAATGCTAAGGAACACAGAGGAGATACTCAAAATAAATGCATTAAATTAGTTGCAATAAATGCTCCCCTCCTCAATGCCTTCTTCTTGTTTTAAATTCTTCCTTGACACTACTCTTGTTTATTTTGGCATCTGTCACTAACCTTTTTCTTTCCTTAATACTTCCACCAAAGTGTTTTTTTTTTCCTAATAGAAGTTACCAAGGGCCTAAGAAGACTTGGCATTGTCAAAAGGAAGAGACACTTCATCCTCTGAACAAAGGAGTAGGAAATAAGGGATGATATAGAGATCTCGTGGAATGAGGAAGAGCACTTGAAAATTGTCTTCAATTTTCTCATCAAAGAGTAGGTGAGGTGTCCTACTGAGAAAGAAAGATGTGAAAGTGCAGTCAGACACCTGAGAAAAGGTTTGGAACAGCCATTGTGAGAAAGGTGATAGAAAGGGCAGTAGAGGTTTTAGGAAAGGAGTATGGGGTTGCCTTCTTTTTGCGTTGAGGCAAACTAGAAAGATCACTTGACCTGGAAATAGGAAGATCAGGATTCAAAACTTTCCTTCTGCAGTAATTATCTGTCTGTTTGACCATGGGGTAATGGTTTATCCTTTCAGAACCTGTTTCATCATCTGTAAAATGTGAGAATAGAAACTATTGTAAAAAAAAAAAAAAGAGGGGGGAAGGGGGTTGTACTCTTTAAAGTTCTCTATAAATAAGACATTATTTTGCATGGGAAACATTGCTCCTAACTTCCCCTACAGCCCTGTGCCTCTTGACAGGACTATACAATACAGTATCTCCTTAACTAAAAATATGTACCCTTGAAAGGAGTAGAGAGGAGATAACATAAAGTGAGAAAGCTTGATGAATGGATTATATACAGGTCTCAATTGTCTGTGTACCCATAATGGATAAATGGTTTTAGATGACACTTTCGCATAGCATCTGTCTGATTCCTTGGGCTACAACAGGGACATTTCTGAAGATAATAGAGAATTGTGGAATTAAGGAACATAAAAGGAAATTGAGAAAACAGGCATAAGGAATTTAATGATTTATTCATTCCTAATATATATCCCACCAGGGAACATTTCTGTATTCACTCAAATGGGAGAAGCAGGCTTGTGACCCATAGATGAATTATCAAGTGAAAACTACAGAATTGCTCATATTTGAGTATAGGGAAAACAGTTATAAGAGTCTTGCCATTTCCAATCTATTTATACACTTCCTCCCTCTGACCATTTAAATTAATACTCCTGTGAGAGGACTGATATTTACCACTGTTTTCCTGACACACTTTCTTCTCCCCCACTGACAATTTGAGGTAAGGCTATACCTCTTCTCCTTTGACAGGGATTAGCTTTCTGTAAACAGACACAAAGCTCTCACGAGGACCTGAATGGCCCTGGTTTCCCTGATGCAGTTTCTTGATCACCCAAAGGCATAAAATATCTCAGCCATAGGCAGTCAGATTCTCTCCAGCTTCCCGAATTCTAAAGACTGTGTGAGTCGAAATTTCATTCATCATAACCCATCTTGATGAACAGAGGAGTTCTATGGAAATACAGTTATCCCTTCCACATCTCAACTTTCACCATTGAGGTTTCAGTGTAGTGTGGGTTGGCATAAGAAATTAAATAAGAATTTTGGGAGAGTTTTGCAGAAACCACAGATGACACACAAAGGCCATGAGATGACACAGAGCCTCTGACCAAATACTTAATTTTACAATAAGGTTCTATAAACACCCCATAAAAGAAAAATAAAGAAAAAATTAGACTTCTTCTCTAACACAAATGGAAGGCCAAACACTTTTACATGGATTTTCCAGATTGCAGGGCACCATCGCCCTAATCCCGGCAATGTGGAAGGGATAACTGTAATGCATAAGGAGGAACATCCTGAGAAACTAAGTGTCATAGTGTCCCTGTTGCATATTCTTGTTGTGTTAGGGCCAAGTAAAACTCCTTTTCTTTAATCATAATCAATAAAAAAACATTTATTAAGCACCAATCACTAGGCTAAGCCTTGGGGATAGAAAAAGAGGCAAACTCTGCCCTCAAGGAGCTTCTAATCTAGTGGAGAAAATGTGCCAACAATGTACACAAAGCAAGCCATATACAGAGTACATAGGAAACAATGCACAGGGAGAAGATGTTAGAACTGAGAAGGGTTGTAGATGACTTCAAGGGAAAGATGGGATTTTAGGTGGGGAAGCTCTGCAGGTTAGCTGACTGGGAAGAGAAAGGAGAGAGCTCCAGGAATAGGAAATAGAGAAAATGCCTGGAGGCAAGAACTGGATTCTTTTGTTGGTAGAACAGCCAGAAGGCCACTGTCACCAGAATGAAGAGCGTGTGACAAGAAGTGGTTGTTGTTGTGGCTGTGGTGGTGGTGGTGGTGGTGGTGGTGGTGGTGATGGCTCGTCCTTCATTCTCAAAGAGGACCATGACATGAGGAAGGTGATACCAAGACCTGCAAGTGAATTAGAATTGAATGAATGAGGGAGGGCTATGCCTCACTTTGTCCTCTGAAGCCATCTGGGTCCAGTGGTAATGATGGAGTGCTTGAGTGCTTGTTCTTGGACGGCAATTCCAAGATCACATTTCTCCCTAGCCTCAAAACACTATCCCTGACAGTCTTCTCCGCAATCCAAGGACGCTATGCCTAGCAATAACTCACAATTGGGCCCCAGTAAGACAAACTACCTTTCCCCACAATTACTCATGAGCAGACCCCCAGTAAAATAAACTCTTTCCCCATCACAAGAACAAGCTGACCTCTGAAGAGATTCTCTTGTAAAAACAGGACTCTCTTGTAACCACAGAATTATCATGTATTGATTCCCAAAGTTATCATATTCAATTCAGATGTCAAGTTATAATTATCAACTCTCAAAGTTATCTTGCTACAGACATAACAGACCAAAAATACATCCCCAAGAAACTCCTTCCCCTGGTTTCCAGTAGTGAATGAAGCCAGTGACCAAGGTAGTAAATTATTACTTAATTATCATATCTACCAGATAATCCATTACTTTTCCTATATAAGCTTTAGTATTATTCCATTACTTGCAAGTTCCTTAAGGAATGCAAGTTCCCTAAGGAGCTTTGCCCACTATATTGCCATTACAATAAACCTTTGCCACCTTGATTTAAAGAACGCTTGAGTCCATGAATTCATTCTTGATGACTCTTTACAACACTTCAGTTTTGGGGGGGTTAGGGGGTCTGAGTTCCTTAAACCACATCAGTGAGATATAGATCAGGACAACTGGAGATGGCTCTGGATACAAGAAATAGGTGTAATACTGGAGAGATGAGGGTTGGGAAGGGTAATGAAGGGCTTTAAATGCCAGGATATTTTGTAATTTGATTCTGGGGGCAGTAAGGAGCTGATGGAATTTATTGAGTAGGGGAGTGACATGGTCAGACCTGCACCTTAGAAAATCACTTTAATGGATGAATGTAGGATGGATTAGAGTGGGGAGAATGGATGCAAATTGCTTGTGAATGCCTTATTTTGTTCTACCACTGAATCAGAACTAAGCAAGTGCTGGTGTTAGGGTGACTTCTGAAAATCTCCAATTGGATCAGATTCCCTTATCCACCATGAAGCTTTTCTTTCTTTTTATCATGTAATGGAGGGCTCAAGGGACCAGTTCTCTAAGATTCTTTCTCTTGAATAAACATGAAACATGACAATAAGTCTTCCCACCTCTAAGCTAAAGAGCACAAGAATGTGACCTTTCAAAACAATGGAATCATAGATTTAGAGCTAAAAGGTACCTTAGGGGCCATTTAATCTAAATCCCTTCTCTTACAGATGAGGAAACAGAATAAAATAAAGTAAATGACTTGCCCAAGCTCATTCAGGTAATAAGCTATGGAGGTAGGATAGAAACCCAGCTCTGTTTCTTTTTTTAACATTTTTAAGTTTGAAGATCCAAATTCTGTCCCTCTGTAATGAGAATGGGAATTTGGAGATTTTTCCTTGCCCTTAATAGACCTAAGGGAGTTTGAAGACTTCCCCTGCTTTGAAAGTAAACTCTGCCCCATACTAGGCTGAATGTAGTCATATGGAACCTGTGATAGGAGGAGTTTTCTGAAGGGAAGCAGAGCCCACAGGAAGCTGGGAGTCAGACCCAGAGAGACAGTGGGAGAGAGAGGTGCTTAGCCAAGGAAAGAGAGAGGTTTGTGAGTAAATATTGATCTTGTATTGGTTTGTGGGAAGGCTGAAGGATGCTGTGGCTCTCAGCATTATCATGGCTCCTTAATATCTTTGGTACTATGATGGAATCAGCTTACTGGTTTTGGGATTTGATTTTCTGGTGTCTAAATAAATGCTTCGGTTCTGTCCTCTATATGGAGAGTTTGGTATATTTCATGATCAAATGTCATGCAATATTTATAGTGACAATCTTAATTGTGATCATGGGTGTTGTAAATATTGCATTGGCACTACACCCTCCTTCCTTCTCTTCCCTCCCCCCCCTGAAGACGGTAGGCAGATATGTTATACATGTGCAATTCAGGTAAGACATTTCCATATTAGTCATTTTGTACAAGAAGACTCAAATAAAAGAAAAAATGAAAGAAAGAAAGTGAAAAATAGCATGCTTCAGTCTGTATTCAATCAATATCAGTTCTTTCTCTGGTGGCAGACAGTATGTTTCATCATTAGTCCTTTCAGATTGTCTTGGATCACTGTATGGCTGAGGACAACTAAGTCATTCACAGTTCATCAAACAATATTGCTGTTGCTGTGTACAATATTCTCCTGGTCCTGTTTACTTCAGTATGCATCAGTTCATGTAAGTCTTTCTATGTTTTTTTCTGAAATCATCCTGGTTGTCATTTCTTATAGCACAGTAATATTCCATTACAATAATATGCCAAACTTGTTTAGTCATTCCCCAATTGACATGTATCCCTTTGATTTCCAATTCTTAGCCACGACAAAAAAAGTTACTATAAATATTCTTGTACAAATTAGTCCTTTTCCCTCTTTTGGAATGTCTTTGGGATATAGATCTAGCAGTGATATTGCTGGGTTGAAGGGTATGCACAATTTTATAACCCTTTGGGCATAGTTCCAAATCACCCTCCAGAATTGTTGGATCAGTTCACAACTCTACCAGAAGTGCATTAGTTTCCCAGTTTTCCTGCATCCCTTCCAACATCCAACATTTTCCTTTTTTATCATATTAGCTACTCTGAAACTCAAGTCTTTTGACTCAAAATCTAACATTCTACCACAGTATGTCTAAACCCAATAAATAGGAAGAACAGAAAGTTCATTTAGACAGAGGTTTTAATAAAGATGTGTGCCTTTGATTGATGGTCATCAATAAATTACATAATTATTTTATGATTGGAAACAATTCTGATTCTGTTCTGTGATGCTTTTGAAGCCATAACCCATTATTCTGTAGGAGGAAAGGCTTCAACTGAGATATTTCTTGACTATTGATTTTAAACTTTTATTTTGAAATATAATTTCATTAGTTTATTGTATATAAATTCGTGGTTAGGATTTTTTACAAGGGTCAAGGGCAGTGTGACCACAGGGACTCTTCCCCCATCTGCCAAAAGGAAAAACAAAGTTCTAAATGAGATGAAGGCATATATCTCTTTCCTCTAATGTGTGAGAAATAAGCCAATTTGCTCCCTTCTATTTGTATCCCACCCAAATCAAAAAGACCCCAAGTCCACTGAATACCGTATCCTGGCTCCAACACTTACCAGTCCAATGACCATGAGAAAGTTGCTTAATTTCACTAAATCTCAGTTGCCTCATTTGTAAAGTGGGTACAATCACGTAATAATTACACTCTCTACTTTACAGAAATGTTGGAAGGAAAGAGCCTTATAAACAAAATGCTATTTAATATGAGTTATTATTATTGACTAATCCAATCCTGAAATGTGACTCCATAGCTTGAAGAAAATCTTCCATGAAAGCTCATTTGTAATGTTTCCCAGGGGATGGAGGCTAACCACAGGAAAACACAATGTGCCCATACCACACTGCCATAATGGTTCTTGGACAGGAATCAAAAGCTGGGGCTTTTATTATTTTTCGGTAGTGTATCTAAAACCAGAACCTGCCAGCTGAAGGCTCGGCTGCTGCATTCTTCTTTCATATTTGTCCCCTCTGTTTCTCTCTCCACCCCCCCCCCCCAAATCAGCTGCCACCAGGTTAGGCTTCTACTGACACTACCTACTGTCAGAAAGGAACTCTTAACCGGCACACAGAGTGGAGCCATAGCTATTCAGGGACACACACAAATCAGACAGGCTTCTTCTAGAGCAAAATCAACAACAACATAATTAGAGACCTAGCTGTGTTTTGAAAACATCACATTCCAGGGCAGCTTGGTTGCTATGAGCAACCATTCAATGCCAGAATGACACATGGAACATTTTTGCTCCTGAAAATAAACTGGTGGGGTGTTTTCCCCTGTTTTGAGGAAGGAAATTAAACAAGATGTTCAAGCTCTATGACAATTACTGATAACAATAATGGTAATAGTAAAAGGCATCCTTTTTTCCTTGTTAACATTATGCTGTAGTCAGCAAAAAGATTTTTGAAATATAATCTTATATTATATGACTTCCTTTCTGCCCCTCCTTTCTATCTTATTATTTTTATGATGAATATTGAGCAGGCTCTGGTTTATCTGGTTTATGAGATGAAGATTAAATTGTTCTCAGAGAAGGACATCTAGTAGTGTATGATGCTGTGATATATGTTATTGTCATTTTAATCTTGGTTTCATATTTTAAAGGACATTTATTTAGTCACTAAGTGATGGGAGCATGATATGGTCTTCAGTCCAAGTAGTGAGGCTGAAACTATACATTTCTGATACAGACCCTTTTTTGATTGTTTTTAGGGTTTGGGGGGGAGTTCTTTATTTTTATAAATTTATTTATTTTTAGTTTTCAACATTCACTTCCATAAGTTTTAAATTTTCTCCACTTCCCTCTCTCCTCTCTCCAAGATGGAGTGCAATCCAGCAAAGATTCTACATATATATTCTTTTTAAACATATTTTCACATTAGACATATTGTAGAGAAAAATTAGAACAAATGGGAGGAACCATGAAAAAGGAAAAATAAAACAAAACAAGAGAGTATACATCTGCTTCTATCTGCATTCAGATGCCATATTTCTTCTCTGGATGTAGATGGCATTTTCCATCATGAGTCTTTTGGAGTTATTTTAGGTCCTTGCATTGCTGAGAAGGGCTAAGTCTATCAAAGTCAGCTATTGCACACTGTGATTATTACCATGTACAATGTTCTCCTGCTCACTTCAGTCAACATCAGTTCATATATGATACAAACTCTAGATCATGACTGGTTGCATGCATCCTCATTTAATGTTGATTTGCTTCTTTCTAAAAATGTTTCAAACTCTTCCTTTATTATCTTTTGTCCAAATGATTAAGTTCAGATTTGCAGGATAGGTCACCCTGGGCTGCATCTTGAGCTCCATTGTTCTTTGGAACACATTCCAGCCCCTCTGCTTTTTTTTTTAGATCTTCACTTAAATTTGATTTTTTTTTTTTTCCCACTCCTTCATTATAAAACACGTGCAAACATATAGTGGTGCTGCCTGGCAAGATTTGGAAGTTTAAGATGAGAAGTGAAAACAAAAGGAAGATGTATTCACTTTCTCTTCCCATCCCCACCTGCCATGTTTCCAAATGGCCTCTTTCCTCTTACATACTTGTTAGAGCCCTTGCTCCAATAAGTATATGCAGAGAGGAAACATTATGGTCTTCAGCCTTCATCCTCCTCACCAGACTGCCGATGGTTCCCTAGCTCACTTTAAAGAAGATTCTCTCAACAATTTTACCTCTTGAGCCCACAGCTAAATATTAAATGCTGCTACTGTTTTAGATTGAGGTTCAAACGTCCATCCTCTTTTATGTAGATTCATTATGTTCCTTCCTCACCCCCTATTCACAATTAAAGATAAGTACAAATCACAGAGAAGTTATAATAGTCATAATTTTGTATCAGAGGTAAGAGTTTTAAAACACTATTGTTCAGTCTTTTCTGTCATGTTTGACTCTCCGTGACTCCATTTTGAGGTTTCCTTGGAAAAGATACTAGACTGGTTTGCCATTTCTTTCTTCAGCTCATTTTACAATTAAAAAAAAAAACTGAGACAAACAGGGGCAAGTGACTTGCCCAGGGTCACACAATTAGAAAGTATTTTCGGTCAGATTTGGACTTGTGAAGGTGAATCTTCCTGGTTCCAAATCCAATGCTATATCCACTGCATCACCTAACTGTCTACCCTGCCAAACTACAGTAATTAGAA
Organism: Pseudochirops corinnae; assembly: GCA_028646515.1. NCBI lineage: Eukaryota > Metazoa > Chordata > Mammalia > Diprotodontia > Pseudocheiridae > Pseudochirops > Pseudochirops corinnae. Next base: position 56,374,166 of record CM053591.1, on the reverse strand, counting down.
ATTATGGATAACTTAAAGAATAAAGAAACATCTTGGAGACAACACCAGTCATCTGTACAGAGAATGGGAAAGAGGAGATTTTTACCACTTTTGCAACATTCAGAGATCTTCTTGAGCATCAACATTCAGTACCTCCAGTCTAGTACACAAATGTATGTAAGATAAGAACAGAAGACTTAAACCAAGAAGAATGAAAGAGAAGAGGGAGATAGAAAGGAAAGAAGGAAGGAAGAAAGAAGGGAAAGAAGGAAGGAAGGAAGGAAGGAAGGAAGGAAGGAAGGAAGGAAGGAAGGAAGGAAGAAAGGAAGGAAGGAAGGAAGGATAGAAAGGAGGGAGAAAGGAAGGAAGGATAAGATAGGGGGGAGGGAGGAAGAGAGAGAGACACTTTAATCCATTCCAGTCACTGCATCTTGTCAGGAGTTTGGATAGAGAGTTGAGGCCCAAAGAGGAGGCAAGCCAGCTGTCTGAAACCCTCAGGCTTCAGTCTCTAAACTCATAGTAAAAAACATCTGCTGAAATTTCAACTGCCAGGCTATCTGTTTCAATATCAAGTTACACATATTTACTGATTTCCTGAAGCAGTTAAGTATGAAGAAACTTTATCTTTAAAGACAAAATTTAAAATAACTTGAGATCACAGAAGGTTAAAGCTCAATGGGACTTTATAACTCATTCTGCCTAATTTCTCATTTTATATATGAGGAAACGGAGGTCTAGAAAGACAAAATAAGTCTCCCAGAGCTACACAATTATTGATGGTAAATCTCAGACTACAACTCAGATAATCATCTCACAAAATTCTAGAGCTAGAAGAAAACTTAGATTTATCTAGACCACCTTTTATCTAAAACATGAATTCTCTTTGCCACATCCCTGAGGCAGGACCATCCAGAATCCCCCACTCAGAGCCTTTCTCACTCTCCTTTACTATTTTATCAAACTCACCCCAAATCCAAGTTTCTTGTTCATTTGTCTTCATGCTTCCAGTTAGTTCAATATCATAAAATCCACACATAAGCTTTTTGTTTCTTAGTGATTGATTATTTTTTAATTCTGCTTCAGTCAAAGGTTACCCACGCCCCAAGACTAGGCTGTTCAAGCTAAGTACAAGGAAGGACCTAACTTACCTCTTAAATTTCCCTGAAGAATCTTTTTCCATTCTCCTTCTATCCTTTACACAGGGGAAATGTGAGGGAGAAAAAGAATAATAAAACTGCATAAGGCACCATGTTGCTGAGAGTATAAAGTTCTTAACAATGACTTTCTACTTTTTCAGGAGGATGTATTATTTAATTTATATTTATACATACACATATACATATTAGCATCCCTTGCCTATTAGCTATGTCATTTATTTATTTAGTTAGTTAGTTATTCATTCGTTCATTCATTCATTCATTCATTCATTTATAGAGCTGTAATGATTTATATGCATGTTTGCTGATTGACTTTAAATAAACTAATAATAATAATAATGTCTTGGTGGGAGTTGGGGGAGTTGTTAACATAGGGAGGGAAGGGGAAAAAAGCATTACAGGGCATCCCAGAAGTACTAGTGCACTTTTAAATTAAAACAGCTATTAAAGCTTAAAACCACGCTAAAAATGTGGATGCCCTTATATGTGTTCTTATATCTATTATATAAATAAGATGATGATCCATCCAAAAAATATAAAGTCAGAAATAGTTCCTGACTCTTAATGGCTTTCCAGTTTAGTTTGTCAAGTATGGACATAAATAAGTAGGGTCGGTAATTAATTGGGAGGAGATGAGATGGTCTTGTAGCTGCCAGTGTGGTTGAGTTAGAAGAAAGGCACTGTAAATGCAGAGTGTGAGGTGATCAAATAGTGGAACCCTGCATGGTTTCAGGTTGCAAAAGTCCTGCTGATCTTGTATGGTGGCCTCTCAGTTGGAGAGGGAGCAGGCTGCCAATCATAGTGAATGACCAGCTCAGTGGGGGCTGAAGGAAGTTGCCCAGAAAGGTAGAGAAAATCGCCAAATCCAACATTCTCTAGCTGTTTTTGGCCTTCGCATAGAAGTTGGATTGCCAGAATAACAAGACTAAAAATGAACTGGACCGGTGCATTTAGCAACTGAAGACAAAGAGCTTGATTTTGGGGGACAACACAATGAAAGTTGAAGGGGAGCAAAGGGACTGACTCTTGGCTGCAAGCGAAGAGATCTCTCCTTATAGGGATGGGAACTAAAAGATGGCTATCAGGAGCCCATCATAGGCTCTCCAACCCAGAAGCCTTAGTTGCAGTCTCATTGTAATGCAGCAGACCTAGAACTTCTAGAACCAGTCAGTTAATAAGCATTTATTCACTGTCTACTATGTGCAGGCATTGTGCTAAGTGCCAGGGATACAAAGAAAGGCAAAAGGCTGTCTCTTTCCTTGGGAAACGATAGTCTAAGGGACATACAACTGTGGAAATAGGCTACCTAGAGGATAAATCAAGAGACAGTCAATAGAGGGAAGGCACTAATATGCGGGGGATTGGGAAAGGTTTGCTGTAGAAGGTGGGACTTTAGCTGGCAAATGAAGGAATATTTTTAAGGTTAAAGATGGAAGAAGCAAGCAGAGAATTCCACGCATGAGAGAATGTCAGTGAATTGACATAGAATAAGGGTAGAAATAAGAAAGCAACTTGAGAACTCTCACCAGCAGCTTTAAAAAGATGCTCTAGAATTTTTTTTTTTAATTGCTCCCAGGAAGAGAATGATTTGCTTACATAAGACTGAGATAGGGAGTCACTTGAAATTGGCACCATAAAGATAAATTCCTGTCATAACAGGTTCCCTGATGGAGATGTCCAACAGAGGGGACAAAGTTCTTAAAGGAAATGTGTTTAATACATTGGATTTATGCCATCCATTCTCCCTCATCCTTGGCCTGCCACACTTTATGATCAAATGATCTAAAGCAGCGGTTCTCAACCTTCCTAATGGCACGACCCTTTAATACTTGTATGTGGGCATATCTGCATGTGAGCAGACCCGCCTGGAGATGGATAGAGGAGCTGTGTCTCAGTTCCTAAGACCATCGGAAATATGCGTTTTCCCATGGTCTTAGGTGACCCCTGTGACCCCTGTAAAAGGGTCATTCAATACTCAAAGGAGTCGCGACACACAGGTTGAGAACTGCTGGTCTAAAGGAAAGGGGCTACAGATTTTAGCTATATGCGGGCTGACCACCTAGTGAAATCTGGAAATGATATGGGGGCGGTTGTGACTTGGACAGATACTACTGTCAGCATAAAAAGGTGTTCTGGAATGGAGAAAAGTCACAGAACATGCTTCCCTGATAAGTGGGCAGAGGGCAATGCCACCATCACCTGGAGGGAACTTTGGGTATAGCTTCTGAAAAACGGGTTTAATAATACAGCAACTGATGGCCAGGTCAGGAAGGCAGTAGTAATACTGTATCTGGAAATTCAGCAACCGAGAAGTAGGGACTCCTCATCCCCACCCAAGCCTGAGGGAACTTCTTTTTTTCTGTTTTTTAAATTTTAATATTTTTTCCCTAGTTACATGAAAAGATAATTTTAACATTCTTTTTTTTTTCAATTTTGAATTACAAATTCTCTCCTTCCTTCTCTTTCCTCCCCTCAATGAGAAGGCAATTTAATGTAGTTTATGCATGTGTAGTCATGCAAAATACATTTCCAAGTAATTCATCATGTGAAAGAAAACACAGACAAAAAAAAAAAACAAGAAAAATAAAGAAGGTAAAAAAAAATATCTTTGATCTGCATTCAGGCTTCAACAGTTGTCTGAAGATGGGTAGTACCTTTCATCTGAAGTTCTTCAGAATTGTCTTAGATAATTGTATTGCTGAAAATAGACCATTTATTCACAGTAGACCATAATACAATATTCCTCTTTGTACAATGTTCTCCTAGTTCTAGCTCATTTCACTTTGTATCAGTTCATTTAAGTTTTTACAGGTTTTTCTGACAGCATCCTGCTGCATCACAATCACATACACCGACTTGTTCGGCCATTCCCCAGTTGATAGACATCCCCTCAATTTTCAATCCTTTGCCACCACTAATAGGTACTGTAAATATTTGTGTACGTATAGGTCCCCCTTTTTTTTTAAATTTCTTTGGAGACCTAGTAGTGGTATTGCTTAGTCAAAGCATATGCATAGTTTTATAATCCTTTAGGCATAGTTCCAAATTGCTCTCCAGAAGGGTTGAATCAGTATACAACTTCACCAACAGTGCATTAGGGTTTTAATTTTCCTACATCTTCTCCAATGTTTGGCATTTTCCTATTCTATCATATTAGCCAATCTGATAGGTATGTGGTGGTAGCTCCGAGCTGTTTTAATTCACATTTCTCTAATCAGTACTGATTCAGACGATTTTTCGTATGAATATCAACAATTTTTATTACCTTGTCTGAAAACTACCTGTTCATATCCTTTTACCATTTATCAGTTGAGGAATGACTCTTATTTCTATAAATTTTACATAGTTTTCTATACATTTGAGAAATGAAGTCTTTATCAGAGTAACTTACCATAAACTTTTTTTCACAGTAATGATTACTATGTATTGCCCTCCATCCTATTCCATTCCTGTTTGTTTATCCTACTATCTTTCTCTCTCTCACTTTGTCCATTCTTAAAAGTGTTTTGCTTCTGACTTTTACCCCCTCCCCCCAATCTGCTTTTACTTCTATTGGAACCCCTTTTTCTTATCTTCTTCCTCTCCTTTCCTGTATGGTAAATTAGATTTTTATACCCAGTTGAGTGTGTATGTTATTCCCTCCTTGAGCCAATTCTTCCGCCATCTTCCCCTCTACCAAATCTCTTCAATATCAGATGATATACCCCATTCTGCCTCTTCCTTTCCCTTTCTCCCAGTGCATTCTTCTTTCTTATCCCTTAATTTATTTTTTTTTAGATAGTCATCCCATCATATTCAATTTACAACTGTGCACTCTATCTATGTATGCTCTTTCCAACCACCCTAGTAATGGAAAGGTTTTAGAAGTTACAAGTATTATTTTCCCACATAGTAATGTAAACAGTTTAACCTTACTAAATCTTTTTTACCATTTCTCTTTCCAGTTTACCATTTTATGCTTCCTTTGTCTTGTATTTGAAAGTTTCTTTTCAACTCTGGTCTTTCCACAGGAATGCTTGAAAGTCTTCTATTTCATTGAATGTCCATTTTCCCCCTCAGTTTTGCTGGGTAGTTGATTCTTGGTTGTAATCCTAACTCTTCCACCCTCCAGAATCTCATATTCCAAGTCCTCTGAACCTTTAATGTAGAAGCTGATAAATCTTGTGTTATCCTGATTGTGGTTCCATGATATTTAAATTATTTCTTTTTAACTGCTTGCAATATTTTCTTCTTGACCTGGGAGCTCTGGAATTTGACTATAATATTCCTGGAAGTTTTTATTTGAGGATATCTTTCAGGAGGTGATCTACTTTACACTCTGGTTCTAGAATATCAGGGCAGTTTTCCTTGATAATTTCTTGAAAGATGATATATAGGCTCTTCTTCTTTTTCTTTTTTTTAATCATAGCTTTCAGGTAGTCCAATAATTCTTAAATTATCATTCCTGGATCTGTTTTCCAAGTCAGTTGTTTTTCTGGTGAAATATTTCACATTATCTTTTTTTTTCATTTTTTTGATTTTGTTTTATTGTTTCTTGATTTCTCATAAAGTTATTAGCTTCCGCTTACCCAATTCTAATTTTTGAGGAATTATTTTCTGCAATGGACTTTTGTAGCTTTTTTTTTCCACTTGTCTAATTCTACTTTTCAAGGCATCTTTCTCTTCATTGGATTTTTGTTTTTCTTTAACCATTTGACCTAGTCTGTTTTTTAAGATGTTTTCTTCAGTATTTTATTTTTATTTTTATTTTTTGCTTTTTTTTTTGGAGGGGGGGAAGATAGAGTAATTGCAGCTAAGTGACTTGGCCAAAGTCACATGACTAGTTTTTTGTCCTAAATCTCTGAGGCCAGATTTGAACTCAGGTCCTCCTGACTCCAGGGCCAGTGCTCTATTCACTGGGCCACCTCACCACCCCATTTCAGTATTTTTTTTGTGCCTCCTTTACCAAACTGTTGACTCTTTTTCATTATTTTCTTGCATCACTCTCATTTTTCTTCCCAACTTTTCCTCTGCCTCTCTTATTTGATTTTTAAAATCCTTTTTGAGCTCTTCCATGGCCTGGAGTCAATTTCTACTTTTCTTTGAGTCTTTGGATGTAGTTTTGACTTTTTTGTCATCTTTTGAATTTATGTTTTGATCTGTTCCGTCACCACAGTAACTTTCTATTGTTAGTATCTTTTTCTGCTATTTGCTCATTTTCTAGTCTATTTCCTGATTTTTTTTTAAACTGTATACTAAAGTGGGGCTCTGCTTCTAGAGTGTGAGGGGGTGCCATTCCAAGCTTCAGGTTTTTTGCACAGCTGTTTTCTTTTGTTTTGTTTTTTAAATTGATTTGTTTATTTACTTTTAGTTTACTAGATTCAGTTCCACAATCCCTTGAATTTCAAATTTTCTCCCCTCTTTCTCCTCCCTCCCCCTGCCCATAGCAGCATGCAATCAAGTATAGGATCTGCAAATACTTTCACATTGGACATTAGTCTGGTTGTATAGAAGGGTTGTAACCAATGAAGTGAACAATAGGAAAGAAGAAACAAATCCAAATGTGGAAAAGAACAATAGCATGTAGATTGCTTTATTCTCCATTTAAACTCTGTTCTTTCTGGATTTTTCTCTGAACATAGATATCTCCTTCCATCCTGAGACTTGTAGAGTTGTCTTATAACTGTGTGTTGCTGAGGAGAGTCCAGTTTATCAAGATTGGTCATCACACATACGATGTGTCTGTGATTGTGTACACATTTCTCCTGGTTCTGCTCTTCTCACTTAGCATCAGTTTGTATAAGCCTCTCCAGGTAAATTTGAAGACCATCTCCTCCTCATTTCTTATAGCACAATAGTATTCCATTACATTCATATACCACAACTTGTTAGCCATTCCCCAATTGATGAGCATCCTCTTAATTTCTAGTTTTTTGCCACCACAAAGAAAGCTGCAATAAATATTTTTGTACATATGGGTCTTCTTCCCACTTCTATGA
>CM053591.1:56333546-56356911 GCA_028646515.1 Pseudochirops corinnae | reverse complement strand
GGTCCCAGCAGCTCCGGCCCCTGGCAGTTCCTGCCCCAGGCAGTCCTCAGCAGGAGTCCTTAGCAGAGATTCTGGCCCGCTCAAAGCAAAAAGAGTTCGCAGCCGCAGCCACTGCCTCTGACGCTGCTTCCAGTCAGCACTCTCACGGAGAGTAGCTTGGTTCCAGCGTTCTCTTGCTCCACCCCTTCCTGCTACATCAGCAAGCTCAAGGGGCATGGAAGATCTTCAAATCCCAGTATCGTTACAGCAAGTCACTTAACCCCAATTGCCCTCCCTCCCCCCCCCAAAAAAAAGACAAAAAAAAAAAGAAAGAAAAGAAACCCAAGAAAATGCATTCCTATTGTGCTGGGAGTGCTGATATGACCAATAAGTATTGTTTTAGAGAGAAAAAATTAAGGAGAAATTTCCTGTCCTTTTGACAAAAAGGAGAGAGGTTAATTCCACCTAGATCATACCTAGTGGGTTTGGTTCTGACCTTTTCTCTAGTTATACCAGTCAAGTCTGGGTTCTTTTTATAGATTCAAGTTCCTATATACAAGGAGCCACATCTTACTACCAAAAAATTAGCTCAAATTAGCATAAAGAAAAGGAAAAAACTGCCTCCAGTTTAAATTCTGACTTTAGGTAAATTTATACATTTACCTAAATTATAAATTTATATAATTACAGATTATTACTATTTTTAATAGTCTAACTATAGAGCTCTTAAAATTCCAAGACAAGATGAAAATCTTAGCTGTCTGGACCAAGCTATAGCTCCAGTCCTGAATATAATTCTCTATATTCTTTAGCTAACCAAAGGCTTCTACCATGAGTACAATGGATGCAATCACGAGCCTACAATGTTGTATTCAAAACTTCATAATTGACCATGGGTCTTATGTAAAGAAAAAGCAAAATCAGAATAAAGAAATAATTTGAGAGATAGTTAGGAAACAAGTCATATAAGAATGCATAGTTTAAACAAAAACAAGCTTTGAGGGAAGGGAAAGTTGATGAGATTCAAACATTTCAGAGATTGCTCAGTTTTCTAAAGGATAAGCACCTGGTAGACTCATTTTGATTCTGTGTCCTAACTCCTGCTGGATGCAAACAACCATTCACCATTTTCCATAGTTCCATTGAATGGCACCTCTCTCTAGCTCAGCTAATTAAGTCTTTAGGGGGAGGAAGCACCATCATTGCAACCACTACTGTCCTATTTAGTGCTTCCAAACCAAAAACCAAAAACTCTTGTCTAGCTACCTTGGTTCACTGAACTATCTCTGGAATCTTGGTGTGATTTTTGTTGTTGTGAAAGGAGAAATTTCATTTTGCCCAACGTCTTCAATTCTCATTACTCATTTTTCCATGTTCCAGAGACACTAAGGATATACTAGCATCTCATAGGAAGATATAGTGACAGTGAAAAAAGAAGAGGACCAGGCTATTTGGAATCAGCTGTAGTCAATCTCTAAACAAATATAATTTCTGATTTAGTTTGGAGTTAACTGTCTTAAGTCAAGGTTAGATACCTATTTGGCTATGGAAAGTAGTAAAAAGATAAAAATCTTAGTATAAGGGCAAAGCATGCTGGATTGGTTCCAAAGAAAAACTTAGTTATAAATTCATCCTAACTTGGCCAAAGGAATAATGGTAATAAAGAGAGTAAGTATAGCAAACCCAAGGTATGTATCAGGGCAGTAAAGAAAAATAAACTCCAAGGGAAGGACTTAATTACAGGACTCTTGGCAGGAAGGCGCTGGAGGCTTACCACCAAGTAAGAAAATCAGAATATCTACATTATGAAGGCAGGAGGTTGGAATGAACTTCCTTCCCAGTGTGGTCCTCTATTCCAAAAATCATTTCAGGGAGGAAATGTGACTCTCCCCATATGTTGGAACTTTGTAAGGAGGAAGGTTGCCCCTCCTCTTGATGGATTCCAGATGCAAAGTGTTGATTACGTTGTGTTTTGCCCTGTGAAATAGTTCCAAGGAAGCCAGAGATAAAAAAAAAAAAATGCCAAGATTCCAACCATCTATAGAGTGGGAAATGAACAGCCAGTGGCCTATATGTCAAAATACCATAAACTCACACCCACACCTCTAGGGAACCTTTCACTGCTAGAAATGTTCAGATTTTTTGGAAGATGAAGACAAAGAAGAGGAGGAAGAGAAGGAGAAGGTGGAGGAAAGGATAAACGAAGGAAGGAAGGAAGGGAGAGAGAGAGAAGTAGTTGTTACATTTACAATTATCTCATTTGATCCTCACAACAACCCTAAAAGAAAGGTGCTATTAATACCCCCATTTAGCTGTTTAAGGGGTCAATAGTCTTTTTTAATTACATTCTCTAGTTCAGGGGAAAAATCAGCACCCTGAACTTACAGAGAAAAATAAAAGCAGAGAAATAAAGACCAACAGACAGGGCTTCTAACTGTCTGAGAAATTAGCACAGATCAACAGACAGATCCAACTGCCTGACCAAGGCAATAGATACATAGTTACCAGAGAGAGAAGCACCAACATCTGGGTTTTCAAAGCTGGGGGGTTCCTTGAAGGCTACCCAGAGCCTCATCTGGCCAAATCACAGGATCATTCTTCCAATGAGTGAACTCCAAAGCAAAATGCTAACCTCAGAGTATATATACCCTTTTTAGAGCCAGAGGGTATCACAACCCTCTTAACTCAGTGACTAATTAGAAATTACCAAAAGGTGTGAAACCCTTCCTACAAGTAAGCTTCCCCTAAGCAAGCTTCCCTTAATGGGCTCCACATGAGGTCTATTAATGGGTGGGGAAGATCTTAAATACCATAACGTTCCAGCTGGGCATCTGACTTAATTTCCTACCAGTTATTCCATAGATCTTGCAGTTTCAGTGAACTTCAGCAGTGTCTGCTTTTCTGTTAAATTCTGCTGTCTTAAAAGAGGGGATTCTATTTGACCATAACACTACAGAAAACAGGCAGGACCTTTCAGTGATTGTTCTCCCATCATAAATCCTCTCCCCTCCCCCAGAATAATGCATTTCATTACAGCCAATCAGTCAGTCAATAAGCATTTATTAAGTGCATACTATATACAAGGTACTGTGTGAAGTGCTGGGATTATGAAGAAAGGCAAAAGAGAGTTCCTGCTTTCAAGAGGGTTATAATCCAATGGCAAAACTTTGATAACTGAATGTGTAGCATTTGATTATGATGACTGAATTTTATGCCATATTGTACCTCTTAAATTTTCCAGCATCTTTCTCCTACTTTGAGCTTGAGAGGAGCCTTCTCTTTACATCTCTGTCTACCTCTTCCCCCACCCCATACCACATATACACACAAGCTTAAACAGGCAAACATCCAACAAGTAATTAAGAAGAATATTTATGCAGCACATTATTATTCGTCAAGTGATTATCTTATGCCATTCCTTCAGCTATTCAATGAGGCGGATACTACAGCTAGTGGTGACAACATTTTACTCATGAAGAAACTGGGATTCAGAGGTGCTTATTTATTGTTCAGTCATTTCTAATTCTTCTGAAGCCCATTTGGGGTTTTCTTGGCAAGGATACTGGAGTGGTTTGCCATTTCCTTCTCTAGATCAGTTTACAGATGAGGAACTGAGGTAACCAGGGTCAAGTGACTTGCCCAGGGTCACATACCTAGTAAATGTCTGAGGCTGGATTTGAACTCAGGTCTTTTCTGACTGCAGGCCTAGACTGCTTTATACTCTGTGCCACCTAACTACCTATGTTCTCCGAGCAACTAAATGTCAGAGACAGAATTTGAATACAGGTCATTTTAATGGAAGTCCAGTCCTATATCTGCTATCATTAACACTCCACATAGTCAGAATTAATTTCTGCCCATAGAGAGAATTTTGAATGGTGCCACAAACCTCAACATAGCCCCAGTTTTTCTCCCCTCTACTTGAAATTTCCACTTTAAAATAAGTTCTTTAGTTTAAAGCATTATCTCCAGAAACCATCCATTACCATGGAATGAGAACAGAAGGACCTTAACTTGAATCCTTAAACTTATGCTCACCCACCATTTTGTATCATAGTGTATAATACTGATGTTGTATTGTATTGTATTGTTTTACATTGTATAAATGGGGAATCAGATAAACCAATGATTCTCCAACAGTGATCTGTGGTTATCTAGAGGTCCCAAAGACACTTTCATGAGGTCCAAAAAGTGAAAATTATTTTCCTAATAATTCTAACATTATTTGCCTATAGAAAACATCTTCACCACTATATGAGTGTGAGGCCAGATTTTCTTCTCATGCTTCAACAAAAACAGTACAAAACTGAATGCGGAAGCAGATACAACAATCCTTCTGTCTTCTATTAAGTCAGACATTAGGTTTGCAAAAATATAGAAAACAGTGCCACTTTTTTCATTAAATTTTTCTTTGTTTTGAAAAATAATTATTTTTCATAAAAGTGTTATATATGTTAACAAGTAGCCTTATTGTTGTCATTTTAATGAATATATTTTTAATTTATAAACTTTAATTCCTAATACAGTAAAAATTAATAAACATAACCCATATGAAAGTTCTTTGAGATCACCAGTATTTTCATGTAAAGGGGTCCAGACCAAAATGTTTGAGAACCACTGAGATAAATTATCTGTTACCTTGGGAAGTAGAGAGAATGACCAAGGGAATGTGTAGCAAAGGGGAAGGGGTAATTAAGGGCAATAAGCAGAGCACTGTCTAGAGAGGATGTACCTGGACAGAAAACTATGGGGAGTGGGGAGGAGGAGGAATACTAGGCACCTGCGATGAGAAAAGCGGTGACAAAAAGTAAAAACAGAAGGCCAATGAAGACCAGTTCTGTCACCTCCCACTTTTGCCTGGGCCACCCTGAGCCAAACCAATCTGAACTTCTACCATACTTCCCACAACAGAAACCAGGGAAAGGCCAAGGGTTAGATTTCTCTGATTCTGTATGTCAGCTACACTTCCCCCCTTCAATGTCAAACTCAAGAAGGCATCATGGTTAAATTTGATCATCAGGTCTTAAAAGACTGATTTGAGATTTCAACAGCCCCAACATTCTGGACTTGTCCTTGATGCTGTTCCCAAGAGCCCCTTCTGCAGACAGCCAAGTCTGAAAGGCAGCAACTTATAGGATTGTTTCTAACTTGTGCTTTCAAGCATCACCCTGTGGAGAACACCTGTGTGTCTGTTTCATGTTCTGTCTACACTGCCACAGCTTTTGGCTCGCAAGGGAAATGTATAAATGCATAAGCCATCTGCTGGTATTCTGTTTTACCCCCCACAAGAAAGCACCTTCCATTGACCTCACTGTGCAGCAAACAGATTTTATTTCACATGTACTAATCTGTTTATAGTGTCACTTAAATTACTCATATCCCTTCTTGGTGGGAAGAAGGTCAAGGAGGCAAAAAGATCATGTAATCAAATGAAACAGATTTAGAACCAAATTCTTAATGTAGATGAGGGGGCCACAAACAGATGGTCGATTTTTCAATAATGACGTGAGTATCATTTTCTTCCCTCAAGTGTTGAGAGCTTTTCATTTCTTTTTATAGATAAGGACTTTTGTAGATCTCAGTACTAAAGCCTCATGAGCTGTTTGCTAGGTGAGAGGTGGGACTAATTGGTCGGGATGGAAAAGTGATGGAGAGCAAACTCATGCCTAACCAAAATTATCAAATAATTTCTCTTTAGCCCTAGTCCAAAGAAGGATGGTTAAAACAAAAAGGATCCTGAGCATAGATGTGGGACTTGAGACTTGAGTTCAAGTCTTCTAAATGTACCATTTACTACTCTGTGACCTTGGGTAAACCACTTAATCCGTTTGATCTTGTTTCTCCATCTGTAGATTCCACTCTTCACAGGGATCAAGGTGAGGATCAAGTGGAAGAAACACAGGTAGCTCTTTGTTAACTTTGTTAATGCCTTTTGTAAAGGACATTACTGCTGTCATGATTTCCCTGTCTGTACCTTCCTTCCATCTTTCTGGTGTAGTGATGGCCTAATCAGAGGCCTTATATAAATACTGTTGCAGGGCTTGAGTGACATTTCTCAACTGCTCATACCTGTTTTCTAAATAATAGTCCTATCTGTAATGCCATGCACAAGCAGATTCCCAAAAAAATGCTATGAACAGCTTTTAAGGTTTGGATTACACAGTATAGTGAACACTCCATTTATTCTATTACAAATCAAGGCAAACATTCACAACAAATCATAATATAATATTCACAACATTATATCTTATTACAGAAAATCATAACAGCTTAACATTAGAATGGCCACACAGTTTTCACTACAGTGGCCACAACATTTAGAACAAGGAACAAAAGAATAATCCTCTGGTTTCCCTAAGATGGAAACCCTCCTTACTTAATCATCCAATCAATTCACAATACAATAATCAATCTTCCACTTATGGGGAAAATCATTAACTTAATCAGTCACTTATCTAGCAATCAGTCACTAAATACAATCATTAGAAAATTACACAAACCCTCCACCCCTCAGTGTCTAGTAAACTCATTCAATATCCAAGCAGAGGCCTTTTCTTCATCTTGACTCAGGGCAGTCTCTCAGATTCCCTGGATCCACTTCATAGTCCCAGCTCCTACCTGAATCGACCAAACAGTCACCTGGATTCAGAGGCAGACAGCTCCCAGGTCTTTGTCCAGTCCTCAGAGGTAGACAGCTTCCAGGTCCTTGTCCAGTCCTCTGAGCAGTCCCTGGCACACACTGAAGTTCACAGGGTCCAGCACATCTCAGGCCCTTCACCACTTCTGCTGCCAGGAACTCAAGGATCCACCAAGCCACAAACTAATAAAGGCTTATTACGGTCATGCTTCCTCAGTCCTCTAGCAGTTCAGCTTGCCCTAGGACCCAGGACAAATCTCAGCCTTCCAGGCCACCTTCCAGGAGGCCTTCCAGGCAGCCCTTCCAGGCAGCCTTCTCAGCATTCTAGATACTCCAGCAGCCCAGCTCCCAGATGCTGGGACAATCTTGTTTCCTCCACCAGGAGCCACCAGGAAAAAAATTCCCAATTCCGTCTCTCTTGCCTCTAGAACTCTTCTTATATACACACATTGGCCTCCTGTCTTAGCCAACCCCCACCTGCCATTCAGGACAGGAGAAGAGCTCATACCTTTTGTACTTAGCCCTAAGTTACTAAGTGCTAAGTATCTGCTAAATTGATTGCTATTACACTGTCTGAGGAATCATCTTTATTAAAGCTCAACTCTTCAATTAAACACATATAAATTCATCTGGGAGACACATTTTGAGGAAATATCTAGCTCAGTACAAGCATGAAAATCTAATATGAGAAAGTAATATATGTTACCCAACTGTATGTCTATGCCTTTGGAATGGGCAAGGAGCAGGAATATGGACCTGTGATTTTATTGGTGTAATTTAGAAATTCAACATGAAAGCCCTTTCAATAGATTCAGGTAAACATTTTCTAGATAATTTATGGTCTTATAAAGACTTGGACATTGAGAAGTCAAATGACTTGCCAATGATGAGAGAAAAAAAGGATAGCACCCTAAAAATATAAAACACAATATCCCCCCCCAACCTGCTTCATCCCTTCTCCCTACTCTCAGCAAGTCAATCCACCTTGGAATAGCTCTAATCATTACAAAAAATTTTTCTTTTGGAGGGAGACAGAAAGGTTTTCTGCTGACCAGAATGGGCAATAACTTTGATTGCCATGCAAATGAAGTTGAATAAGAACAAATATAAGCCAAGGAATATCTTCATAACTGAAAGCATTTCTGGGCATTTTGTTTTTGTTTAGTTTTTTTCAGTTTCATCCAACTCTTTGTGATGCCATTTGAAATTTTCTCGGCAAAGATACTGGAGTGGTTTGTTATTTCTTTCTCCAACTCATTTTACAGATGAGAAAACTATAGCAAACCGGGTTAAGTGACTTGCCCAGGATTGTGCATCTAGTGAGTGTCTGGGGTCATATTTGAACTCAGGTCATCCTGACTCCAGCCCAGTGTTCTACCCACTGAGCCATCTAACTGTTCCTATTTCTGGGCAGAGTATACGATTTAGGATTTTGGGATCATTGGACTATTATTAAGGATTGGGTGTGAGCTACAAGAAATTTCTTATCCTTAAGTGAGATAGCTTTTTGTATCCCTGAAACACACATCCTAATTATACACAAGCAGTCAAAAGAATAAAATAAACCTTGTCCTGGAATACTGACTAGCTTTTGTTCAATTGCCTTTAGCTAGATGCAGTGACTCATAGATTTGGCAAGGGACTAAAGTAGACATTTTTTTAGTTATTGCGCCTCAGCATTTAGTAATTTAAAACCCAGTATATTTGTGGCCCTGAAGCACTGAAGCTCAGAGGGTGGAAAAAAAGAAAGGAGCTCAGAATTACAAAACCAAGAGAAATATGGAATAGAAGTAGCACGATACTTAGCAAAGAGATGACATGCTAAGCACAGAGACAACCTACCCAACAAAGACACAATATCCAGACGAGATCAAAAGAAAGCACCATTCCAACTTCACCTAAAGATATGTGTAACCTGATTAGCACTGAAAGTGTCAACTGTTCCAGACATAATAGTGTGTAAATCATACATGCCCCTCCCTTGTGTGCCTCCAAATGTGGGCATTAGACATAGAAGTAAGGCGGATATTCCATTTACAAATTGATCAGACTACGAAAATTTAAGTATTTTCAGATAGTAAAGAAAAAGGGAGACATGGTAGTTTTACCTGTATGTGACTATGGTGAGACTTGGGCAGCTAGATGGCACAGTGAATAGAGTACCAGATTTAGAGTCAGGAAGACTCATCTCTCTGAGGTCAAATTTGACTTCAGACACTTATTAGTTGTGTGACACTGGGCAAGTCATTTAATCCTTTTGGCCTCAGTTTCCTTACTGTAAAATGAGCTGGAGAAGGAAAGAGCAAAGAACTCCAGTATCTTTGCCAAGAAACCCCAAATGACGTCACAAAGAGTCAGATACAATTGAAAAATGGCTAACCAACAACAATGGTGAGACAAAGAAATGAAGGTGGGAGAGTATTTCTATTTACTGATTTGCTTTTTAAAAAAAATCTCATACACTTCTTGAGTGACAGATTCTTTAGTGATGGATGCTTTCTTGGCTTTTTCATTAAGGAATGTGAGGAATAATGGAAAAATCCTGAAATAATATGAGAGGAAGTAAATTATTATTCCAAGTGAAAAAAATCTCCTTATTGATAAATTAATATTACAAATGATAGAATAATGCAAAGAAACAGTTCTCAGGGAGAAGAGAGACTTGAACAGATGACCCAATGTGATGACCCAATGGTCAGGACTGGAGATGAAAGGCTTTTGAGTATCCCATAGAATCTGGGATCATTCTAGGAACTGTAGAAAAACTGGTGGAGGCCAGAAGAAGAGTACTAATAAAGGTGAAGCCTAGACTCTAATACACTAAAAGCTCAATCTCTCTATAACAATGACTGAGCACACCTTTTGGAGAAATAGACCTTGACCAACTCCGGGAAACTGGAAGGTCAGAAAAGAGAAAGCAGTGGATAAATGAAGGCTACAGTAGTGCTATCCATTCTCCAAGGAAGGGATTGGCAGTGTTTTTAGTAAGAACACCAGATGCAGAAAATGGGGGAAAAAAATTAAGAAAGATTGATTAAGAGAAACAAAAACTAAGGAAGAAAAATGAGTGGGTATATTTTTTTAAAAAAGATCTAAATCATTGGACAAGGACTTTGAAATAAAGGAAACTATGTCAGAATCTCATAGACAAGGTGAAGAAAGCACAAGAAAACTGTTCAAGGGTCCTGAAACAATAATGGAGTAACTACAAGAATGTCCAAAATTGTTCAGATAAAAAATAAGAGAATTTAGAGGTGTCAAAGAAATAATGACTGAAATTTGAATTTTTAGGGAAGAAATCAGGAAGGTTAACAATAGGCTAGTAGAGTTACAAAAAAAGATGTATTCCCTATAACAGTAGGTTCTCTGGGGAGAAAAATGACAGAATTTGAACAAAAGAAGGTAAAGACAGAAGAAAAGTTATGGAATAATGTTTTAAAAAAAAAAACAGATTAGACCACATTATGAAAAAGGAAACTTGGATAACATGCTCAAAGAAATTATATGGAAAATTGATTAGAAATATTCAAAGGAACTATCGAAGTTCAGCTCAAGGGAACCCATAGAACAGCAAAGAAAAGAAAACTCACATTTATATCACAGAGAAATATTGTAGTTCAGTTACAGAACTACAACATCAAAGAACACATAAACTTTTAGACTGCAAGGGGAGAAAAAAAACCTTCAAATAAAAAAAATTCAAATTCAAAGTAGAAACTCTCAGAATAGCAAGGACTGCTCTGTTAGTATAAAGACTCAAAGGAGAAATTGCATTGGAACATAAACAGCAAAGGACATTGACTAGCACTCAAAACTAAAGTATTCTGAAAATATGAGCCTAAATAGCCATGACATTGATCAGATGTCCAGGAAAAATGGAGAATTTGAGTCATCCTTCCAAAATAATTCAGAGATAAGGAGAGTATTCAGTTAGCAAACTGATCAAATTATGAAGCATTAAATATTTTCAAATGGTGATGAAAAACCAAAACAGTAAATCTTTATTTTTCTTGTAACCAGGGAAACAAAGAAATGAATGTGTGAGTTTTTTGTTATTGTTGTTTTTAAAATAATCTTATATATTACCTGAGTGACAGTAAAAAAATAAAAAGACCATTCATCCCTAACAAAGCTAGGGAATGTAAAGAATGATGGGGAAAGTTGAGGGGAAAGTATAAGAGGATGTAAATGACTGTGTCATGTGAAAAAATATCCTCTCATTAATAAATGAATGTTACATATGGTAGAATAAAGAAGAATTCTTCTCAGGAAAAGGAGAGGATCAGAGGGGATCATTTTATGACTGGTCAAGATAGAAGATGGAAGGTAAAAAAAGGGCCTTTTGTCTCTCCCTACCTTTGGGAAAATGATTGAGTAAGGGTAGAATATTTTTAGACGAAACATAAAGGAGTAGATGTATATAACCAAAAAGGAAACAATATTGCATCAGCATAAAACCAACCTTTCAGAAGTAAAAGGGAATGAGATAACGGTCTTATATTCTTACAAAGAACCCTGCCAAGACACTGGGGAAGTTGAACTCTTTAAAAATGGTTGGCAAACTAGGACCCACATACCAAATCTATCCCAAACAGTCATTTTTGTATGGCCTATGAGTGAGGAGTGGTTTTTACATTTAAAATACAAAATTAAAATTACATTTTAAAATGAGGTTTTGTTATACTTTAAGATATAAAAGCCATTCTCAACTTGCAAGCCATACAAAAACAGATG
This sequence comes from Pseudochirops corinnae, assembly GCA_028646515.1. Classification (NCBI taxonomy): domain Eukaryota; kingdom Metazoa; phylum Chordata; class Mammalia; order Diprotodontia; family Pseudocheiridae; genus Pseudochirops; species Pseudochirops corinnae. Next base: position 56,345,561 of record CM053591.1, on the reverse strand, counting down.
ACAGGGGGTGCTCCAGTCATAGAATATTGTTTCTTGCTTTAAGAGATCTACAACAGAGTCAGTCACATGTGTTGATACCAATTCATAATAGGCAAGAGTAAGTTCTGAGGTATCAGGGAATACACATCATGAGGAGAGTAGGACAGAGGTTCATAGATGCAAAGAGAAGGTGATGTGACATGATATCAAACAGGAGAAGTAAAGAGGCTAAGGGCAAAATCAGATGAGCCCAAGGAGCTAATGGTCTACTTTTCCATTGTATCTTGTTCCTTTCATTCAGAATTAGAAATCCAGTGAGTGAGTATATTGTAAAGAATTCTAAAAATGGTCAGAAATGGCAGAAATAGAAGAAAAACAATTTTTTCTTTGAAAGTACCACTATAATTTCTTTTAATTTAATTATTTTATTTGTTTTTATAAACATTCGTTTTTTCACTCTCACTTTCCTCCCCTCATTGAAAAGAAGGAGGAGGAAATAAAGGTAAATTATCAGATCAAATATACATAGTCCAGAAAAACAAGATGGCACCATAGTCATGATGTACAGAAATGGATATTTCCTTTTATATTTTAAGTCCATGACATTTCTGACAGGAGATGGCTAATGTGCTTTCTCTTCAATCCTCTAGAACCATTGTTTTGATTGAATTGACCAAAGTTCTAAAGTCTCTCAAAGTTCTTTTTTTTTTAATAATGTTTTTGGGGTGGCTAGGTGGTGCAGTGAATATAGAACCAGCCCTGGAGTCAAGAGGACCTGAGTTCAAATCCAACCTCAGACACAACACATGCTAGCCATGTGACCTTAGGCAAGTCACTTAACCCCAATTGCCCTACCTTCCCCCCTCCAAAAAGCAAAATAATAATAATAATGTTTTCATCATTATATAAATTTACCTGCTATGTCTGCTCATTTCACTTCTTTTTCCTTCCCAGAGATATTTATAGTTTACTTTACATTAACAGTAACAATAATAATATTTGTTATGGCATTTTAAGGTTTGCAAAGTCCTTTACAGATATGATTTCATTTTACCTTCAGAACAAGTTTATCATATAGGGGCTATTATTACCTTCATTTTACAGGTGTAAACACTGAGATAGAAAATGATTAAGCAACTTCCCCACGGTCCCACAGCTTCTAAATATCTGATCCCAGTATTAAACTCAAATCTCTGACTCCAGATTCAGCACTCTAACCACTGAGACACTCAGCTGCAAAGTGGGAAACCAACATTTCGTTACCCCAATACACCACAATTTGTTCAGCCATTTCTCAATAGGTGGCCATCCCCTGCATTTCCAGTTTTTTGTCACTACCAAAAGAACTTTTTGTACATATGATTCCTTATTTTCTTTCAAATTAACAACATCAAAATAGAAAAATGGATGTGATAGGAAGGAACAGGTAGTATTAGATACCTTTTCATCAGAGCTAGAAAAGGGAAGAGTAAAACAAACAAGAGTGAATAACAAGAAAAGGTAAATTCAAGGAGTTTTAATTGGGTAGAGTAACAAAAGTGAGTGGGAAGATATAGAAAGAGACTTGGGTTTAGATTTTTTTAAGTAAATCAAAGAGGAGAAGAAGAAAAGATATAAATGTTTCTCTGTGTTGTCACTTGTTGAGGTAGATGAGAAAAATATTGCAAAAAAGCAGAGTTTCAGAGATTTTTTTAAATCAACTTTAGAATAAAAATTCATGCCTTATCCTAAAAGGTAATAACAATACTTTCACTAACAGCATCATCCAAGATTGAAGCTGGAAAAAAATGGATACTATAGCTGCTGCAAAGCAGTAAGTCCAGCTGAGTGGAGAAGAAGAGAATGAGAGAAACAATTCTACAAATTAACTGGTCCAGTGGAGATGTCATGACCATTGCAGTGTAAGCAAGTTTATCATGAATCTGGTGAGTGAGAGAAGAGGATCCTTGCTTGAGGGAGCCTGTTTTGCTTTGAAGGCTTAGGAATATGAGTGTTTGCAGTTATTATAATGACTCTGACTTTCTGGTTTGGGGACTCAGTTTTCTGGTATTTGAATAAATGCTTTGGTTCTGCCTGCCATGTGGAAAGCCTGTTACATTTTGTGATTCACAACTACACCAGCATATTCTTTGCCACCATGAGTGCTGTGAATATTGCATTGCTGATACACATAGAAATAATGAATGAATTGAATAATTGGATAAGAACTTTTGGTTGGTCCATGCCCATAAAAAAATGACAATACTACCTAAATTAATTTACATATTCAGCTCCATGCCAAGGAAACAAAAGATTTTTATAGCATTAGAAAAAAAATGTTAAAATTCATGTAAGAGAACAAAAGTTCAAGAATATCAAGAAAATTAATGAAAAAATAGTATGGAAAGTGACTAGGATACAAAAGCGTAATCATCAGCACTATTTTCTGTTGGTTAAAACATAGAGACATCAATCAGTGGCATATATAAAATGAAGTCTCAGACACTGTGTAACCCTCTCTGCCTCAGTTTCCTAATCAGTAAAATGGGAATACTAATAGTTTGTAATTTCTAGGGTTGTTGTGAGGGTAAAATGAGATATTATTTGTGAATCACTTCACAAATCTTTAAGTGCCATGTAATGTTAACTATATTAAGCACATGAGTGAGACTCAGAAGAAACCAAACAGAAGGATAATGACCAATAAATCCAAAAATCAAAACTACTGGGCTAAAAAGTCATTATTCAACAAAATTTACTGGAAAACTAGAAGTTTGCTAGAAGTTAAATTTAGAGTAATATCTCACACTAAATGTTACAATAAACTCAAAATGGAAACAGGAAATAGACACAAAATAGATAAAAGTTCAGATAATTATAGACCTTATATGGTCTGAGAATCCTTATGCCAAATTCCGCTTTCACAGATGAATCTTAGATTTCAGAACAAGGCTACATTTCCCACTTTGGGGCTTTGAGCGTACTACTATAGAATGAGGGGATAATTCTCTAATGCCGGAAAAAGTAAAATAATGATTTCAGTTTGAGACATTTTGAGTTCTCCTCTGTAAGACATTTGGTTTGAGATGTCCATGTTATAAATGGGTGCTATGTTCCCAAGCTAGGTCATATAAATCTATTTAATCTACAATACAGATTTAATCTCCAGATGGCATTGATAGCCACAGACAATCCTGTTCAGCAAAAAGGATCTGTACCCTAGAGAGTACTACCATTACCCTGGTAAGTTGTATTTGTGCCCCACTGAGCCAAAGTGCAAAGAAAGTGTTGAACTTTCTGTGGTACTCAAGAGAGTCATTATCTCTACATCCCTTAGGTCAACCTCTCTAACCATCATTGCTTACTCATCATCAAGAACTGTGTAGATTCGTGGATATACCTAATCAGAAATCAGTTATCAAAACCCCACCTACTGACAAGTTCCTTCCTTCCTCAATTGCTGTACAAACATTAGTCATTTGACATTGACATACTAGAGTTGCTCTATAATTACTTATGGATTATATATAGAGTAAAATATCAATAAAACAAGGCACAATAAGACATCAACCAATTTGTTAGTCAATTAGCATTTATTAAACACTTACCACACATCTGTGAAACTGCCACTCTCTCCAGCCTGACCAGTCTGACCCAAGAGTTCATGTAAATATAAAATCTTCCTTTATTAGAAGCTCTAAACTCAGTAAAGGAGTTGACACAATTCGTGTAGGAAGTTTCATTCCCACACCCAGCAAGGTCAAGCATTATATGAAATATAGAATCTCGGTACTTGTGAACAGTTTAGTTCTTGGTATGGAATGCATTGACATAGCATGAACTATAATTCATATAGGTTAATGCATTTCCCAGTCTCAGGTGCCTTGTTGTTGGCATGAATCTCTGAATGCTTCTGGCCTTAGCTAGTCTATCATGGGGAGAGGTGAGTGGACTCAGCAGTCAGTTTTTCCCTAACCCTACCCTAGCATTGACCACAACAGATCTTTTTCCCTACAGCTATATGCATTGCTTCCTCTTCTTTGTCCTAGCCCAGAATCCTCTGCTGCTTCTCCATTCAAAACAGGAGGGGAAGTGACCCCAAAAGGAATGTTCTCTTAGTGTAATAAAGATTGGGGCATGTCCAGAAGACCTAAGATGGCATCACCTACTTGGGAGATGCAAGGAGACTGCTTTTAGGAAACTACAGAAAGAGAGCATTCGTGGCCTATCTTGTTTTTAGGAGCAGCCTTTTTGCCAGTAGTTACATAGCCAGAATTGTGGATATCTTTAAAATAACATGACTACCAACAATAAGCAGGGAAGGGAGCCTCTAAATTGTCTGGGAGCCTTGGAGATCCAGAGGTCTAGGAATCCAGTCTATAAGCACAAACCATAGAAATCTGGGAATCTAGCAATCCAGACCAGGTGTCACAGCCAACCCAACAGAAGCCAGAAGCAGTCCCAGTTTTGAATATGACCTTGGTAGGACCAATACTATGGAGGAACTGAGCTAAACTGGGAGCCTAATCCCTCCTCTTCTGGTCTATAAGGGGATTATACACCTGAGTTACTGGGGAAAATATGTGTACATTTGTTTTTACTACATTTTTGATATAAATATCCCTTTGTAAAAGCTCATTGCTGTTAAATGTTTAAATAAAATTGGGGTGTTATTGCCAAGTCCTGAAAATGGGGGGAACAGAGTCAATAAGCGTTTAATGAAATGACGTAAAAGAGAGACCCTGACAACCTCTGCTGGGTACCTGAGAACCTCTAGGTAGAAAAAATGTTACAAGCCTGATCTTAAGGAAGTGAAGCCAGATTCAACCATTATGTCAGTAAACTACACTAGTTCAGAAAGGTCTTAAAGGTTAATTAAGCCTTTTTTTTTTTCTTAACAATCTTGTGAATGTGTGTTTATTCATTTTCATTAGAATGAAACTGGGGAGCAGTGATATCAACTCAAAGGTATCTATTAAGGTGTTAATAGACTCAGAAAAACCTGCTAAGACTTATATTAACTAATGCAAAATGAGGTGGGCAGAACCAGAACACTGTACATAGTAAAAGCAATATTGTAATGATGATAAACTGTGAAAGACTTAGCTGCTCTAATCAATACAGTGATCCAAGACAATTCTAAAGGACATGATGAAAAATGCCATCCACCTCTAGAGAGACAACTGATGAACTCTGAGTAGAATGTGAAACGTTGTTTTTCACTTCTTAAAAAAATTTTCTTGCCTTTTTTTGGTAATGTGACTAATATAGAAATATGTTTTGCATGATTTCACAGAAATAATGGGTATCTCATTGCTTGCCTTCTTAATAGGGAAGGGTGGGGGTAGAGGGAGAAAGAGAATTTAGAATTCAAAAATTTTTCTTAAATGACTGCTAAGACATGATAGGATGGCATAGTGTAGCCTGGGTTGACACCTGGGTTCTAAACCTGCCTCCAACACTTACCAGTTGTATTATCATAAACAAATTTTCCATTTCCTTTTATGAAAGAGCCTAGCAGATGGCCAAGCTAGAATTTTAATCCAAGTCTTCTGATTCTGAGACTTTGATATCCCCACTCCTCTGAGATAGTAACTCAAGTTCCATAACCCTCGAATTTTCCTTCATTGCTGTTAAAGACAGCCAAGCTGAGTTTACGAAGACTTACCTAATTCGTGACAGTAAAGATCTTTAACACTTAGGAATAAAAGGTATTTTGGAGGTGTAACTCTTTGATTATAATCACATGGTATCAAAGCCAACAAATGAACAAAAACAGCTTTAAAAATCCAGCACTATTTCAGGAGCGAGGGGGGAAATGGTATTTCTATGTAGCTTCTAATTATAAGCTTAAACAGGTAGCACAGTGACTTGATCAGGTACAGTACTAATGTGCTGACCTTGGGAATCATAAGGCCATGACTTTTCATCTTAACGCTGTCGTTAATATTGGTGCTTTAATCCCTAGCCAGACAGAAGCTGATTTCAGAGCAGCTACAAGCTTCAAGCTGAATTATTGACTAAAAGAAGAGGTTGCCCTCCAGGAGACAAGCAGACAAACTGTTTGTCTATATTCCTCTTCCTTGAACTTTGGAAGTGCTAGAGGAGCAGGGCTAAAACCAAATTTGCTACAGTTGTTAATGTATTAGGAACTATTCTGTGTTGATAATTATTCAAAAGCAAATTTTATCCTGGAATTAGAATGGTTCAGAGCACTGATATTAAAGAGGAATATAAACACAAGGGTGAACTATTCTGAACAAAGATATTCAGGATTTGAAAGAGTAATAAAGGGTAATCAAGTCCAATTCCCTCACTTCACAGTCAAGAAAATTGAGGCTGACAAAGGCAGAGTCACTTGTTCAAGGTCGCACAGTAATACTAGGAGAGATGGGATTAAAAGTCAGGTCATCTGATTTCAAAGACAGATCTTTTTCTAGTATCTCAGTTTTGTTTTATTTTTAATTTTACTTTTCCTTTTTGGAAGAGATGATATTTCTTGAGAGTCAATTTCATTTTAAGTTTGTATGTGTGAGAGGCATATACATGCAACAATGTGGGTGCATGGAAACATCGGTAGTGTGAGAGTGTTTGGAAGGCTTTACAGGAGAGGAGGCATGCATATAAAACCATCAAAAGAAATATTGAGGGGGCAACTAGGTGGTGCAGTGAATAAAGCACTAGCCCTGGAGTCAGGAGGACCTGAGTTCAAATCCAGCCTCAGACACTTGACACACTTGCTAGCCATGTGACTTCGGGCAAGTCACTTAACCCCAATTGCCCTCCAAAAAGCAAAAAAGAAAAGAAAAGAAATATTGAGGAGCCATCGTCCATGATGATACTTTGAACCCTTCCCTTTAATTATTTATAAGATGTCCAGGGCCTATACAATATATTGCGATGGACCACCTTTTATGAGTTAAGCAACAGGTAGTCTAGTGTGATGTCATTGAATATACGTGGTATTCTTGTGAACTGAGTGGCTATCTCTAGTAGCTAAGAGTGGCTGAATTCATGGCATGAAATAAGGCATCTTGATTACAGAGAGTCACGTTTCCGGTCACATTTTGTCTTTTGATCATAGCTTTAATTATTTGCAGTAATCTACAATTCCACTAAGAACAGAAGGCACAGGAGGTGATGTTATAAGAGAACATTGTAGGGGAAAAGTTAAAGAAGCATTTTCCTTTGCAGTAGAATTTCTAATGAAGTTAATTTCATAACTGTAGTTTCACTGTAGTTAACACTATTACCTACCACTAACAGCCTATTTCAATGAATTTTTTGTGGTGTTCAATTGGTCCTAGATTCCTCAATGATATTAAAATACAATATAAACTCTTCCAAGTCCTCCCAAGCTGAAAAGGATTAGAATATGGGCCGAAAAACGGATCTAACATTATCTGTGATGCTGAGGCTTTTGGTCAAAAAGTTAGCAACAAAGTGAGGACATTTTTAGCCCTGTCAAATGTTAGAAATAATTCATTAGGACTTCTACTCTATTTCAATCAATATTAAACAATTTGATATGATCCCATAGGGATAGTGATTCTAAATTCTGTATATTAGATCCCAGAACTATCAACTACAGGCTGTAAGTTCATTTGCTTAATCACAGGAAGCTAGCCAGAGGCCCTCCACCCTTGTTTTTCCCATTATGCTGACCAAGCTCAGCATGGACAAGGTTAGTCAGTAACATGGAAAGTCCCCCAACTTGTTTTTATACCTCCAAACCACTCTCTTGTCCAACATGAATGGAGATGCCCCATGCTTCAGTAAACTGGAGACTTGCCTGCTGAGGTACCATTTTTTTAGCTGATACATCATTTTTGGCCCATGAAGGAAGGCCTATTAACCAATGGGATTCTGTACTTTGTGTAAGCCCTCTCTAGAGTGTTTAAGATAATAAAGATAATAAATCCCATAAAAATAAGGCCCTGGAAGAAGGGAGTACCTCAGATCACTGCACCACCTAGCCACCCCTGACAGATGTTTTTCTAGTATCTCAGTTTTGTTTTATTTTTAATTTTACTTTCCCTTTTTGGAAGAGATGATATTTCTTGAGAGTCAATTTCATTTTAAGTTTGTAGGTATGAGAGGCATATACATGCAACAATGTGGGTGCATGGAAACATTGGTAGTATGAGAGTATTTGGAAGGCTTTACAGGAGAGAAGGCATGCATATAAAACCATCAAAAGAAATATTGAGGGGGTAGCTAGGCTAGGACCCTTTAATAAAGTACCATTAGCTCAAAGTTCTGCCTCGATGTTTTTTCTTCCAGATTGGGCAATTATGATCTCCATGCAGCTCATGAAGTAGAAGACGGTTTGATGCAATAGGGGCTGCATGGCGTAGTGGGGACAGTGTTCAGATTCTGAAGATCTGGGTTTTAGACTCTGATCATAATATTTACCTGCTGCCACATTCTGAGCCCCAGTTTCCTCACTTGAAAAATAGGGATGAAAAAGCTTCCCATTGGGGAGGCTAGGTGGCGAAGTGAATAGAGCACCAGCCCTGGACTCAGGAGGACTGGAGCTCAAATTTAACCTCAGACACTTAACACTTAGAAGTTGTCTGACCTTGGGCAAGTCACTTAACCCCAATTGCCCTACCTTGGGACAAGAATACTTGTCCCAATATTCTTGTTAGGAAAAATGCTTTGTAAATTTTGAAGTACTGTAACAATGTGAACTACTAGATTTAAATGTTTATTAATAATTCATGTTTTTACATCTTATTCATTTCCTAATATATCCATAATTCTTGTTAAACCACCAAGAGAGTCATCCCTTATAACAAAGACACAAAAAAGAGGAAAATAAAAGATGATCAGCAAAACTAGCCGACAAATCAATCAATTTCAACACCAAATGCTGTATTCTAGCTCCATAGTTTTCTCCTATTCTTTCTCTCTCTCCCCCCCATTCCTCTCTCTCCCTCTCTTTCTCCCTCTCTCCCTCTCTTTCATGTCTCTCTCCCTCTCTCTCTCTCCCCCTCTCTCCCTTTCCCCTCTCTCTCCTCTCTTCTTTCTTCTCTCTCTTTCTCTCTCTCTCCCCTCTCTCTTTCTCCTCTCTCCCTCTCCCTCTCTCTCTTCTTCTTCTTCTTCTTCTTCTTCTTCTTCTTCTTCTTCTTCTTCTTCTTCTCTCTCTCTCCCTCTCTTTTTCTCTCTCTGTCTCTCTCTCTTTGGAAATACAATAGGGAAGTGCCATTTTGGGGGATCAGACTTGGTCATTATAATTTCTTAACATTCAGTTTCGACTTTTATTGTTATTCTCTCCATTTATATAGTTGTAGTCATTTCTTATATGTAGGCATATTTTTTTTTCTGAGTTCTGCCCACTTTGTCTTGTATCTGTTTGTCTTCCTATTGCATTCTGTATCCTTCACATTCATCATTTCTTATGAAACAGTAACATTTGATCGTATTAATGTACCATAATTTATTTGGCCATTCCTCAATCTATATACTTCTATTTTGGTTCCAGTTCTTTGCTGGCAAAACAGTGCTGCTATAAGTACATTTTGTGTATTAGACCTTTCTTTCCATTCTTAACCTCCTTGTTTTGTATTCCTAAGAATGTGATGCTAACTGGATCAAAGTTTATGAACCCCTTAGTCATTTTCTTAGCATGATTCCATATCGCTGGCCAAAATGGTTGTAACGATTCACAGCTCCACCAACAGTATAACAGTGTGTTTGTCTTCTTACAGCCCCTCCAATAATACTGATTTTCATTTGCTGTCATTTTTGTAAATTTGCTATGTGTGCAGCAAAACCTCAGGGTTAGTTTGATTTGCATTTCTCTTATTATTACTGATTTAGAAAATTTGTTCACATGTTGGTATTTTGCAATTCTTTTGAGAACTGTTTGTTCATACACCTTCACTTACCTATTGGAGAATGGTATCTGGTGTCAGATATTTGTGTTAGTTCCCTAAATATCTTGGTTTTCAGACCCTTATCAGAAATATTTGGTGCAAGCAGCATTTGTTTTTTCCCAGTGAACCATTCGCAGCCATTCCAAAAGTGTATTGTTGTTAATGATACTATTTGGCAAAGTTCAATGGCCTTTTTTATCCTTCCTCATTCTCCTTGACCTCTCTACAGCCTTTGACCCTATTCATCACCCTCTCATCCTTCACACTCTCTTTTCTCTAGGCTTTTTCTCCCTCTCTGTCTCTTTTGCTGGATCCTCTTCCAAATCAAACTTCCACCATAGTATCCCTCAGGGTTCTGTCCTGGGTCCTATTCTCTTCTCCTATATACTATTTCTTTTGGTGATCTTATCAGTTCCAATTAACTTAATTACCATCTCTCTTCTAATGATGCTCAAATCTACCTATTCTGCCCAAAACACTGTGCTGACTTCCAATCTCATATCTTCAACTGACATTCAGACATCTTGAACTGGATGTCTAGTAGGCATCTTAAATTTGATATGTCTAAACCTTCTTAAACCTTACCCTTCCCTATTATTGTCAAAGGTAACACCACCTTCCCAGTCCCTTACATTTCAAACTTAGGTGTCATCCTGGACTTGTCGCCTCACATATCCAATCTCTTGCCAGGGTTTGAACATTTCAACTTTGCAATATCTCTCAAATATACCCCCCTTGTCTCCTCTTACATTACTATCACTCTAGAGCAGATTCTCATCACTTCACATCTTAATAACTGCAATATGAGTCTGCTGATGGGTCTGTCTGCCTCAAGTCTCTCCCCACTTCAATACTTGTTCCACTGAATCATTAAAGTGACTTTCCTAAAACACAGATCAAGTCATGTCACCCTACTACTCAATAAACTTCATTGACTTCCTATTGCCTCTAGGACTGAATACAAAATATTCTGTCTTTCAAAGTCCTAACCTCCTCCTATCTTTCTAGTCATTTTCTAACTTACTCCCCACCATATACTCTTCACTCTGTGATACTGGCCTCCTGAATAAGACACTCCATCCCTCGGTTCTGAGCATTTTCTCTGGCTGTCCCCTATGTCAGGAATGCCCTCCCTCCTCATCTCCACCCACTGATTTCCCTGGCTTCCTTTAAGTGCCAACTAAAATCTCATCTTTTATGAGAAATCTTTATCAGCACCTCAGTTCCAGTGCCTTCCCTCTACTAACAATTTCCTACTCGTCCTGCATCTAGTTGGTTTTGTATGTCTTTGTGTGCACGTTGTCTCCCCCATTGGACTGTAAGCTCCCTGAAAGGATGGGTTGCCTGTTGCTGCCTTTTGTGTCCCCAGAATTCAGCATAGTTCCCCAGCACATAGCACGCATTTAACAAATGTTTCTTGACTGATTTCATTGGTTGGTGCAATTTCACAAAATTGAAATTATCTATTTAATTTTTTGTGATTACAGTTACTTTGAGGGTTAAGAGTTCTTTCTAAAGGAGCTAAGATTAAAACCAAGAATCACCTACCCAGAAAAACTGAGTATAATGTTCCAGGGGAAAATATGGTCATTCAGAGAGGTGGAAGACTTTCAGACATTCTTACTGAAAAAACCAGAACTGAAAAGAAAGTTTGACACTGAAATACAAGAAGCATGAGAAGGTAAACATGGAAAAGAATTCATAAGGATCTTATCAAAGTTGAACTATTTACATGCCAACATGGAAAAATGATAATTGTAGCTTATGAAACTTTTCTCAGTATGAGGATAGGTGAAGGGAATATAAATGTATATTTTATATATATATATATATATGCATACATCTGTCTATATAGAAGGGTATATATGCATATGAATACACATGTGAATGTGTGTATATATGTGTACATAGACAGAGGGCACAGGATCAATTGAATAGGAAAGGATGATATTTTAAAGGGTGAAATTGAGAGGTGGAAGAGGAATAGTATGAGAGGAGACAGGGAAAGACAGAATGGGGTTAATCCTCTCATATAGAAGAGGCAAGGGATAATTGTTACAATGGAGGGGAAGAACAGGAAGGTAAAAGGGAAAGGGTCAACCTTATTCTCATTGAATTTGGTTTGAGGAGGGAATGACATACACTCTAAATTGAGTATCTTGGCCTACAGGAGAGT